>CM071926.1:150784935-151131504 GCA_016081115.2 Rehmannia glutinosa
GGATCTTGCTTTTGGTTTTACTTTTACAAATAAATAAGCACTTTACAACTTTTTTCACTCAAACACTCAAAATTTGATTCTCAATTTCTGATTCTATTTGCAAACACTACTAACTTGATTCTCAATTTTTGGATTCTATTTGCACACACTACTAACTTCTGATTCTCAATCGCTTTACCATTACTGATAAATCAGTTCTTCTTAAAAGTAGGATTTTTGCAACAGACTTCAGCTAACCTGTTACAGATCGATTTTCATTATTTACTTGGGGTTATTTAGTTTAATTAGTGGTGATTTAATTGGGTTAATTATTATTTCCTAGTCCAGTTAGGGTTTAATTAAGGTTAATTGTTATTTCTTTACTTTACTTAGGATTTAGTTTCCTAGTTTAATTATTTCTTACTTTAACTATTTTTATTATTTGCTTTAAGTCCGTAAAGTGCCAGTTTAAGGTTATGTTGCTATTTAAGTGGTATTATTATTTCATATGGACACTTTGGAATTATTGAGTTTGTTTCGGCTTTAAGGTAGTCTTAGATTTCTGAGGAGAACTTCGCTCTTGTTTTTTTCCTACATTAATAATATCAATTATTGCTTTTCTTTCAAATTACTTTACCTTGACTTCTATCAAATGGTCCGACCTGCTTAGGATCTTTTTCTGCCGGATTCGGTCTATGGGCGCCACGTATGGATTTGCGTTGCGAGAAGATAGAGAAGCGGTGTTGAGGAGTTGCGCGGAGATGGCCAAAATTAATCACGAGAATTTCAAAATGGATCGAATTGAGGAATTATTGGAGACTTGGTTACGCGGAAAAAGGATCATCTACCACTGGCAGCGTAGAGTCCGCGTCCTGGCTTCCCGCGAATCACCTGGCTTTGAGCGACAAAAATCGAGAACTCGATGGCGACGATGAATCAGATCCCTCTCCTCTGGCTACCCATGCGCAACCGCTTGCGTATCCAGGCGAGGCCACGACCCGGCATATGGATTTTTCCATTGTTCATGGTGACGACCTCGTTACATGGCTGCCTTTCTCTCGCATTTATCATACACTCAAGGCCGATAAATACATGGCGGGTGCCTTATCTCATCATTCGGAGGATGACAGCAAGTTGTCCGCTGCCTTCCTATCTTTCTGGATTGATCGACAAAAGTTGCATAAGGAGGTGCACAATATCCGTAAATGTTGCAGATTTATTCGAGATTTACAAGCAAGTCGACGGATTCGAGGCCCGTATGTTAATCAATGGCGTTCTTTTATATAAGCGGATTTATAGTTTTGCCGTATAATGGAAGTTGGGATACTTTCACGTTGTTTTTTGATTCACCTCGATGACAAGCGCCGCTTCGGGGTGGAGAGTTGTTACAGATCGATTTTCATTATTTACTTGGGGTTATTTAGTTTAATTAGTGGTGATTTAATTAAGGTTAATTATTATTTCCTAGTCCAAGTTAGGTTTAATTAAGGTTAATTGTTATTTCCTACTTTAGTTAGGATTAGTTTCCCTAGTTTAATTATTTCTTATTTTAACTATTTCTTATTATTGGGCTTTAAGCCCGTAGGGCTAGAGTTTAGGGTTATGTTGCTATTTAAGTGAGTATTATTATTTCATATGACACTTTGGAATTATTGAGATTTCGAGGAGAATTTCGTTCTTGTTCTTGTTTTTTTCCTACATTAATAATATCAATTATTGCTTTTCTTTCAAATTACTTTACCCTTGACTCTATCATAACCATAGAATCAGGGATTGCCACGCTGCACTGTCACCATATGCACAGGACAATGTCGCGTTGACAAAAGAAAGGGTTTTTAGCATACGCGGAGATGTCTCACCACTAATCGGAGAATTTTTGGATCGCTCTTAGGGCACACAAATGCAGAAACAAGGGTTAGATGTTTCCACCTTACTGCGAATTATGAACTTTTTGGTACTGGAATAAATCTTTGGCGGCGATGATTATTACATTTTATGTTTTTGTATTTTTGTTGTACTCTTTTCACAAGAGTGTGTGTTGAAACTATTTTAATAGAAACAACTATATATACCTTTTTGGAATATATAATTATATAAAGTCTTCCAACATTAAATACATTGGGGAATATCAGAAATATAATAAACTGATAAAGACATAATGAATGCCATTCCTTTTGTGATTTTGGCGTTTTAATGCATAGCTGAATTGTTGTTTTGGTCTAGCGTTCATTTGTTATAATTACAGTTATTTGCTAAATTTGACAACTATTGGGTCTTTTTCTGGGATATGACTCTTTCATTTCGACTTTAGCGCACAAGTTGGTTGCACAACCCATTATTTCCATCTACTAAGTATAGTATTTGTTGGATTGTGAGGATTCCTAAGATATTAACCACTAATACCTAGGGTGGGCATAAGGTTAATTGGGTTTTACTTTAGGGATTCGATTCTAGTTTTTATTTCTTACTTTACCTATTTCTTATTATTGGGCTTTAAGTCGGTAGCGGATTTAGGTATGTTGCTAAAAAATGAGTATTATTATTTCATATGACACTTTGGCCGGTACCCGGGAGTCGGGTTCTTGTTTTTTACCTGCAATTTAAATTTTTTTTTTTTGAAATCCTATTGGGCTGGGAAGAAAAGGGGCGTTGCTGAACCGCTGAAGGAAGGGGACAATGTATACAAAACCGTCTGTTTTTCTGCGCTGCCCAGCTACCCTTCTCCGTCTCTAGGGCACACAAATGCAGAATCAAGGGTTATCTTATCTCCCTTCCCAAGTCCCAGCGCGCTCCAGCTGGTCCAATCTCCAGAAGTCCAGCCCTAAACTAGTTATTTTGTTTTTCAATTGATGGGTATTGGGTGATGGGTCAATGGTTATGGAAATATAATTAGAGACCGTCTTCAAGTGGTCAATAAAGGTGGTTTTCCCTTTGCATAATGAATGCCATTTTTTTTTTAAATTAGGCGTTTAATGCATAGCTGAATTCAGTTTTTCGTTGCATTATGTTGTAATTACAGTTATTTGCTAAAGAATTTGACAACTACCGTATTTTTAAATCTGGGATATGACTCTTTCAAACGACTTTAACGCAAAATATTTTAAACAACCCGACGGGTATTTCCATCTACTAAGTATAGTATTTGTTGGATTGTGAAATCCTAAGATATTAAGATCTACTAATACCATATCTTCTTTTATTTATTGGGGCTATGCAGAAAATAGTTTCTAAATTCTAATATGGAATAATTTTACAGGTACAAAATGTAATAGAGAAGCCTTACAATGATCATCTTCCATTGATAGAGGCCAGCAGGTACCACTTCTGTTACATGGGCGTTGCCTGTAATTTCTGGTATTGAGTCTAGCTAAAATATCGAAATATATGACTTAAACCTTTTATTATGCAATGCACAAAAAGTGCTGTTAATCCTGTGTTGAAGTTGATCTACTGTGCAACATTGTAGCTAAAAAGGTGAAATTGTTATAAGGGATAGTTACAAATACTACACTTAAGGTTTAGCCTAATTACAAAAGAACCCAGTTATTTTTCAAAATTACAATTACCACCCGCTTATTATAACAGAATTTTTTACATGTTAATTATTTATGTTTACAGCAAAATCCATTCTATTGTTTAATATTTACGGATACTTTAATCGAAACGTGTCTAACTATATCTAGGTAATGGCCAGTTGACATTGTTACATGGTAAATGCAGGCTTTGTAACATGGACATAATCTCACAAGTACAGCAAGTTATTTGTTTCGCCTTTCATGACAGTAGATTGCTCATGGAAACGTGTCGAGAAGCAAAGAATATGCGCAAGATCGTTACTCTGTTTTATCTGGATTGACTGTGGCCTAAGGCTCTTATTCTTTTGTCAATATATGATTGTCCAGAAAAGTGAAATCTTGACTTGGTTGTAAATTAGAATGTTACAGATTTAATTCAGGTCTCCTTTTGCTGGAAGATGATTGTTTGATTGGTTTCATCATGTTGGCTACATACTGAGCAAAAGTAGATGTATTTAGGATATTCTTCAGTATCAAACGATTGAAATGAGTTATCCCATTCATTACAATTTATAACAGTACTTATATGTCTCCATGTTTGGCAAAATTTAGCCTTTTCATTTTTTCTTAATTTTTATTTATCTCGAATACATGATTTGGTTTGCATTATCGACTAGTTCTTGTGACTCGTCTACGGTTTCATACGTCCAAACCTGAATACTCTTCAGATTTTTGTTATGTCAATGAAAAACAGACCGAGCTAATTCATTGACATAACGAATCATGTCTGGAAATATATTTTCATTGATAAAATGTGAAGTTCGGCTCAAGATCGAATTGATTAATACAATACAAAATAATACAATATGTAAAAGTATCAAGCCATTTCAATTCATGTTAGCATCGATTGAAGCTCATTCCAGCTCGATTCGAATGATAATCTAACACTAATTCTTTTTAACTCGCTAAATAATATTAGGTTACACAAAAGAATAATGGAATATATAATTTGCTTTTCCTCCTCCCTCATGATGAACTTGATCTAATCACATGAAAACAAGGTCAGATTTCTGACAACATTAAGTGCAAGTGCAAAATATTAAGTGAGCATCTGATTCTTGAAAATTGTAACACAAGAAGTCACATATTTTAGCAGGATTTACAGAATGTCATCAATCAAAACAAAAACTATTGAACACAAGACAAGGAGACAGGAGAAATATTGGCCATCTCGAAAACCTTGGACATTCAGTATAGGATCACATCGAATCTATTAAAATTAAATCCGATATTGTAACATAAAATTACAGATGATGGCACAAAAATGCCCATGAAAATCCTTCATTACCCATAACTCAATGGCGTTGAGCACAATACCCTCGACATCAAGCAGGTAATGGTTCCTCCATAACTGCATTTAAATTCAGACAATTAAACATCAAGTTTAGGCAGAATATTCATATGAACAGGTATATTTATCGGATAATCACAAGTACTACCCTTGCAGTTTAGCCTAAATACAAAAAATCCCTATTATATTCTAAAATTACAAATACTCCTTGGCATATGATTCTACATATTGCACCTACTGAGGGGGTATTTTGTAAAACGAATACATTCTTCAAGGGGTTATTTGTAATTTTAAAAGATAACTGGATATTTTGTGATTAGGCTAAACCTCAAGGGCAGTTTTATAATTATCCCTATACTTAATTGGGCTGGCTGAACTTTGCATGTGCTCGTTTGTGTGTGTCCTAGAGAGAGAGATACCTTTTCTATGTGCAGAAATTTCAGATGACGAATTTGCCCCTGCCTCTGGAATGGCTGGTGCTTTAGTCGGCACATCAGGAAGATCCAGCTCCTCTCTTCTTGTTCGTCAGTAGATGGTACTGCCAAGGAACTTTGGGTAGATCTTGAAGGTTTAACTGTACAACACCATAACACCCTTTAACATATAGGTACTCGTATTATTTAATTTTATGTAACGGATCAAGTGGACATGCCACATATCAATCGATTTCTGAGGAACAAGAACATCAATTCATGACAGGTATAGTGTACAAAAACGTAAAGGTAGCAAAACTAGACGACATTAGAACAAAATTTGTCTTAAAGAAGGAAATGACACATCAAGGGTAAGGAAAAATCACAAGGTTTTTAGATAGCTAACCGAAAACTCAATTAGTGTTGAGGTACAGTTGTAAAATGTATGAAGCCAAATAAGATGATTGTAAAGCATAAATTCTGAATCAGTAGATAAACACATATGCCACCACATGATTCGAGAAAAGAGTAATTAATAAAGATAATAATCCGTTAGAAATAGTTAATAAAAAAATCAAAAAACCCAAGTGTAGTACATGTATAAAAGAATTTCCCAGTATGGCATAAAATTTGAAAAAACAGACCTGAGTTTCTAGATCCTCGAATTCTGCTAAAATATCCTCCTCATCTTCAGCTGATAGCTTCTCTCCCAAAATGGCATTGATTTCCTATACAAGAAAATAACTGTCAGTAAAATGCGCAGAACAGACTTTCGTTAAGAACTAGAGGAAAATGACTTGCATGGAAAAGATGGGGTGCTTATTATGCTAGATTGCAAGTTAAAGGCAAACAGCAAAATTCAAGAAATGCTAATTTACAATCCCAATTCATTCATTCATCAAATGGCGAATCTGTAGTTGTATCTATAAGTACTCTACAGACAACTCAAATGTTTGCTATCATGCTTGATAGCAAAGCCAACCAGTTAAAATAAAGCTAGAATTTATTTCCTGAGAAAGGAAAATTATTTAGTAAAAACTGATCGTATATTGCTCAAGAAGCACAAACTGATTGTCAAATGTTAATTATTATGTTCCTATCATCCTTGTTACATGACAAACCATTAAAAATGCATCCAGAATTTCTTACCAAAGTGAAAAAAAAAAAAAAAAATTAGTAGCTCAAAGAGCAGAAACTGAATGCATCTTGCTTAACCTGATATAAGCATATACATATATATAGTACATATGACGCATGTGTAAGGATGGGGGACTTGCATTGATATTCTCCATGTTTCCATGGGATAATTACAAAAAAATATCCTGAGATTTGGGTTAATTACAAAATAACCCAGAGGTTGAAAATTACAATATATCCCTTGAGGTTTGATTGTGTATTACATTTTACCCCTTCATAAGCAAAAATATTTCAAAACTCCCCTTACATTTCTACAAATATCACAATTATCCCCTTACATTTCACATAGAATCAAACTTCAAGGTTTCTTTTTGGGGTAATTTTCAAACATGTCAGGGCTTTTTGTGATTAATCAAAACCCCAGGTATAGTTTTGTAATTATCCCTACTTATTAACAAGAAAAGAAAATTGCTGACTGTGAAATCTTTACATAACATAGCTCCTTAGACTTCTATTCAAACAAGAAACAAATGGCCCGGGCGGACAAATCACTTAAGGGGAACAAATCACTCTGGATTGTATAACTGATGACATATAATAATGAACTGAAAGAACAAACGAGCAACTCACATCTTGATAAGCTTTCGCCTCAGCAGAATCATCCATCAGTTTTTGAACATCATCCAGGTTTATCTCACTTTGTATTGCTTTAACTGCATTATTTCCAGCCTTCAAACTTTCAAACACTGCCTTTTGCTTGCTTGCCAGTTCAACATCTGCCAACTGAAGCAAATTCTCAATTAACAAGACATCTTATAGATATTAAAATCTGGATGATGATTTTAAAGGAACAAGTGAAGATTGAAGAAAGAAAACAAAGCAACGAAGAGAACTTGATCAATGTAAACCTACTTGCTGCTCTACATTGATAAGCCAACCATCAACTTGCTTCAATAGGTCTTCTTGAACTTCTTCTTCTTCAATGCTAATAATGCCCTATCTTTCTTCTTTTCACGAACCAAATCTTTTGCAGCTTGCTTCTCAGCTTCAATGACAGCCTCTAGCTGAAATCCGTACAAAACAGAAAGATTAACACATTGGTTGAGCCAGCACCACATGAGCATAATAAAATTACTCCACATGACATCAACAGTAAGCACTAACAACAGTCTAGTAAACTACAGTTTTATTTAGTATCCATTATCTGGAGTTATGATGATGGTATGTGAACTTTTTCAGGAAAATCACAAATACTAATAGACTATACATAGAAAAATGGAAGAACGAGCATCCACAAATAGAATCAGGATGGTTTTCTTATGCCAACTGCATATAGGAATTGAGAAATGATTGAAGTGGAGCATCGCTGCTATGGTTTCTTTCTAAAGATGAATCTCATATTTCGCCTTATTTAAATAATTGAAGATTTTAGTACGAGCCTTGTTGTGTTAAACTCATGAAGCAATTTGAGTTGCAGCAGACTTTTAGTTTCACAAAAAAATGATACAATTAGCAAGAAAAATAGAAACTGGGAAATCAAAGATGAACATTGTTCAATAGCATTTAACCATTTATCAGAATTCATGTTATCACCTATCAGATACTTAAGACGTGGTGAAGGCGTAACTAATGCAGTGGTATGGTGGAGATCTGAAAGAAGCACTTATAAATTAAGTCCTGTAAAGGAATGCATCGAATCTGAATGTTAATCATTTTCCGATTGTGAGGAAAAGTGGAAACACCCTCTTTTCAGCGCTATTAGGCTCACCACTAACACTAAAGTTATGAAAGCTAATGCAGACTTTGTCACACATGACAATTTGAAAAGTCATGCAACACTCAACAGAGCCCAAAAAAGAGGTATAATGGTTAAGCAGCAGCAAAAATTAAAAAATGAGAAGTGTTGTACGACTGATTAAAATGGATACGACTAGCCTCTTGCATGAGAGCGATTCTACAGAAGTTTATGAAGAAGAACTCAGAGAGTTCAAGTTATTATGACATCATAAGCTGCCTATGGAAAAGATTTTAGTCTTTGCTTCTCCCTCCAAACTGAAGATAGATAAAAGTTATGGCCTGTAATAGGATCAGATAGTCATTCTTTTAATAATACGCTGGTAATTGACAATCTCTAGAAAGCTCGTTTCATAAAATCTCAGACATATCAACTTTTCGCATCGGTTGGTGTATAAAAAAAAAATCCCTTTCTGAACAGAAAAACCTTAGGCTTTAGACCTGACAGGTTCAATTCCATCAATCATATAGGACAAGTCATTTTTAGTTCTATTAGAACTGTTCTGTAATGGAAGTACTCCGAACATATGCAGAAAAGAACTGAAACAACATAAAACTAACGACCAAATCACATAAAAACAATCAACATATCATCTTTTTTGGGAATGAAAGAGAAAATCTAAAATTCAACCAAACAGAACCTAGAAAAGCATATTATAGACTAGAGCAACCCAATAATACAACGCAAAAGAGATTATACAGATGCCCTTTCAACAACAATACATTAACTTCCAATTAGAAATTAAGCCCCACCAAAAAGGGAACGAAAAGAACATTGAAAGAAAAACAAAGAAAACTTGACTCTTTACAATTCCCCGTAATCCGTTCAATCCCGTGTCTCTGAACTGATGGATCACATAATGATATTCATTATTTTACAGAGAAACACAAAGAATTAAACTTTATAATGAAAATACATCAAAAACAAAAAAAAACTCAACAAAAAACAAAAAAAAAATTAAATTAAACTTGAATAAAATAATTCATAATAGGGGAAAATGTACCTGCTGCTGGTATTGAGCAAGCTTACGCCTTTGGGTTTTGAGGGAAAGAATGGCTTTGTCAACTTCCGTGATCTTCGGTTTCTTCACAAAGACATTCCCCATTTTTTCTCAGTTTTCTTTTGCCCAAATACAAAAAAACGTCAAACTAATAACAGAAAGAGTTAAAATCGGATATATACATTCACAGGAAAAGCTTGTCCCTCTCAACTCAGGAGTTGTGCTGTTTCAGACTTCTTGGGGGCAGAGAGAGAGCGAGAGGAGAGAGACAGAAACGAAAGAGATGATATGGGTTATTGGGTTTGGTTAGTAAAATTGTGAATGAGCCCCAAAAAAAGAATTGATGTTATTTGGGCTTGGCCATTACAACATAATTATATATAATTTAAGTTTATTAAATTTAATTAAAAATACTTATGTAATTGAAGACAAATCTTAAAATATATATCAAAATATTATACATATTACATAAATACATAGATAGCATTATATAAATTTGTAAGAAGACAAATATATAGTTTTGAATGTATCCTTAATGATTTTGATATATTATGTTTTTTTCTTTTTGACTTCATCAATAAAAAATATTAACTTGTTTTTCCCATCTATTATCTGATTCTATTTTAAAATTATTACAATCCAAGGAAATAGAATTCATATAACTATTAGGACAATACACGTGTCATAATACAAAATGAAGGTCGTACAAATATACAACTCGTGCATTACAGGATCACATGTTAATTTTTAATTATAAAATTATTTATAGAGTTAGACGAAAATTCAACATAATAATACCCATATTATATATATAGTAGTAGAGTTGGCAAAATGCGATTCACTTGATAATTGAGTGGATTGGGCCTTGATTTTGTAGCCCAACCCTATCGATGAAGCGGGGTTAGTTCGACTATTAGCGAACCAACTATCTTTGTGCACAAAATGCACACATGGATTGAGTTGGGCCAAATATTTTCGTGACCCAAATAAATTAGCCTGGTCCAAACTTTTTGAAAGCCCGATAAACTTGGCCGGTAGCCAACTCATCCTGGTTATTGCGGAATTTATATAGTATTGAGGAAATACCACAAAATACCCTGATTTTTGAAAAAAAGATAAAAATACCACCCTATCAATAACCTACACAATCGGTCCTAAACTTCCCAAATATACTTTGTTAAGAATTGCAAAATGACGATGGTGTAGTTGAACAAAGAGTTTCCTTCGAATTGATTGGTGAAGATATACCAACTTGTGTCGTGAAGGAGACGGTCCGTTCGCTTGAAATCGCATTAGACACCAATCATAAAGATTTGATGACAAAGAATGCGGATAGTTCACCGAAAACTATAATGCAAAAAAATGTGAATGCGATTCCAGGGCTTGATCGAGGAAGATGCGGTATCAATTGGTTCAAGCAAAGATTTCAATTTCAATATTCGAAAGAAGCGTTTCGAGACATAAGTCGACCATCGCTTTTCTTATCAATTTTTACCCTCCTCCGAGTTTCTTACGTTTTCATACCTAGGTTAAAGAAATTTCTTATTGATTTTTTGGAACTCGAATGCGCCGCATTTTTTGCTGAAATCTAAGCGTCGTGTCCATACGGTTTGAGTTTGATGATTTTTGCCATTTGTGGTGATGTTGAAACTCGACGACAAATTTCACCGTCGACGACTCGCAGATCACGTAGGCCGATATTTTCGTTAATTCCGCTTTCTCGGTGCACGGGATCGAGAAACTTCTCGATTACTTGCATGGTGGTGGTACCCTCCTTCGCCGGGGCCGAAAACAGCGAGTCGCCGGAATTCACCCCCGTGCCGTCGAGTAAGAGAAACCCTGTTTTTCTGGGTGAGATCACTTTTGGGATGAAATCTAGTGCGTCGTGTCCGTATAGTTTGATTTTGATGATTTTTGCCATTTGTGGTGCTGTTGTTGTGATACTCTTCTGTGAAATCTTACGTGATGTTGTTGTTTGGATACTCTTCATTGAAATCTTACAGAGGTTAAACCCAATTTTATGTGTTCTTTTATTATTTTGTGATTTGAAGTTTTTCGTTTGTTTCGATGTTGTTTCTTTTATGTTTCTGTATTTCCATTTATTTGTTCTTTTTATTGTTTTTGATTTGTTGTGTTATCTATCCGATTATGTATCTTTTTTATATCTTTTATAGTGAATGAGGATTTTTGTTGCTTGTTATGCCGAGCACTTTATTGTTGGGAAAGTATGGACGTCGAAGCGTTTGAGATAGAAAATGAACAAGCAAGACTCGACCATCCGCTTCACAATCATGCTAAGTTGAAGCCGCAAAATGGTGATGACGATGACAACGACATTGAGTTTTCTACCTCCACTTCCTAATGATTTTAGAGAATTGTTGTTTATGTAAATCTTAATGATGGTGTAATCATTTGAAACATGTAAGAAACATAAATGAAACATGTAAGAAACAATTGTGAAATATGGGATCATGCGATAAAATTTTGTAGTAAATTGCTTTTAAATTTAGAGAAATAATGTAGTTTTCCCATATACTTTCTTCGTTTTTTGTCATCATTGTAAATGTTGATCTTTGCTTCATTTGATTGCATGCCTAATCTTGAACTAAAGATCTCACGTATTCTAGCAAAAATGTTACTAGTAGGTATTTCCCGCTACGGGTTGATGCATTCAATAATCCTACGATGTTGGAAGTCAATACAAAGTATTTTTAGTCCGACACAAGTGGAGTCGTGTCCATTTCGTAGCGATGATGGACAAGTAAGCTCAAATTTTTCGAACGAATTTGTTGTTCCAATATTTCGTTTAGGATCTTTGAATGTGCGATCCAATGGAATCAATATTCTTGTTATTTCAAAGTTGGTATACTTCCATACAAATTGTAGAATTCAATGAAAAGTTGGTAAGTGAAACATATAAGAAACATAAATGAAACAGTATTTAAACAACAAACATGTTTGAAAAACAAAGAAACAACAAAGAAACAAAAAAAAGAAACCAACGCCAAAAAAATCATCGGAAAATGTATTTTTGTCAAAAATCGTGAGAAAATGGGTATTTTGTCCAAATTCAGTTGAAATGGTATTTTTGTCCAAAATCGTGAGAAAATGGACATTGACGGGGATTGGTATGAAAAATGGGGTATTTATGTCCTTTTCCTATAGTATTTGCTAAAGATGTCAAGTGGACGAACAAGGTCAACAGTCCAAGGCCCGAGTAGGCCAATCTCCGGTAAGCCGTTAAGTCCAGGCCCGGATCTGAAATGGTTCAGGCTGGGCTAAATAATTTTTAGAAATTTTTTTAGGCCTAGCTTGGCATCCCAACTGGGTCATGCGGCTAGCGCTGATCCCAGCCCCTGGGTCAGGCAAGCATCACGGGCCACATGATGAGCTAGGTTGTGGGTTTTTATTTATTTGAAATTATATTATGTAAAATGTTATTGTTAAAAGATCAAATTTAGTTCGAAAAAATGTTATATTTAGCATTCAAAAATTTGTAAATTTATTTATTGATTTTAAATTTATATTTTATAAAAAAGTTACAAAAACTAAAAAAAAAAGCAAATTCGGTCAACGGTTTTACTTGTTATGACAGTTTGCCTGCGGTTTGCGTATTGGCCGGTATTGACGGTTAGTTGGTTATTAGGACCTTACCGTCACGGTCCGACCACCACCCAGTATCCTTTTGATTGAACCGTTGATTTATTTTGAATGTGGTAAAATGTTATTGTTAAAAGATCAAATTTATCATTTATATTAGCATTGAATTTGTAAATTTATTTTGTTGATTTTATTATATCTTTAAAAGTTCACAAAAACTCTTGTTAGATTATTGACGGTTCATGCGGAAATTTGTAATATTAGCAAAGTGTTTTTAAAAAGGGAGCACATGTATTAAAATCAAATGTATTAGTCTATCGCCCAAAAAAGTATTAGTTTGAAATGTATTATTAGTTTCAAGAGTTTTTTATTATTTCTCCTGAATATATACTCGAAATGTATTAGCAATCCCTCGAAAAAGTATTAGTAGTTCCTTGAAATAAATTAAAATTTTCTCACGAAATGTATTAAAAGACCTTATGAAAAGTATTAGTCGTCCTTCTAAAAAAAATCTTACTAGATTTTCCGAAATGTATTAGTAGTTCCCCAAGAGTTTTTTTATTATTTTTCTCATGAATATATAGAAATGTATTAGTCGTCCTTCTAAAAAGTATTAGCAGTTCTTCTAAAATGTATTAGTTGTTTCCCTGAATATAATTAAATTTTTATCCCAAACTATATTACAACGAGTCATTACGAAAAGTATTAGTCGTCCTTCTAAAAAGTATTAGCGATTCTTCTAAAATGTATTAGTAGTTCACTTGAATATAATTAAATTCTTCTCCCAAAATGTACGATCCTTACGAAAAGTATTAGTCGTTCTTCTAAAAAGTATTAGCAATTCTTCTTAAATGTATTAGTTGTCCCTCGGAAAAAGTATTATTAGTTTTCGAAAAAGTATTATCAATCTCTCGAAAGAAAAATTAGTTATTCCACTAAAAAGTATTAGTAGTTACACATAAAAGTATTATCAAACTCACTAAAAGTATTAGCACTAGTGAAGATATATACTAGTTTCTTTTACACGTGAAGATGCTTCCTTGACTCTCCGCCAACCCATTCTAGCACAAATTTTGTCGACAACATTTGGGTTTCCATTGCAAAGCAAATTATACGTGTGGCGAAATATAGGCCATGCTAAGATGGCAGAGGGGTCCAAATTACAAGAAGACAATCAAAGCCGTTTGGCGTGGTAGAAAGATCGAATACTGCATGATTCTTTGAAAAGAAGTCCCGGATGCAAAAGCAAAGACGACGTAAAAATATCTTAAAGCATTTGCTTAGTTGGATGTCGTTTGTTTGATTCCCGGTTATTAGTCAATAAACGCAAGTGGGTTGGTTGTGGGTCGGGTAAAATAGACGTCTAACAATTAGATTCGTTAGACCGTCTAATGAGGAGACTAACTCTTAAAAGTTTGAGTTATTTCCTAATTAGTATATTTAATTAATTAGTATACTTAGGCACTATATTTCCATAGTATTTAAATGATTTTTAATGTGAATACCCACCAAATATTAGAATGTTAATTATTAGTATTTTCATATGAAAATGAATTTGTGCTAAAATATCACGTGGGATGTCTCTATGCAGGTTAGCACTCATACATGGTTCATATGAAATTGCCTTTTTAACTAAAGAACAAAAACAAAAAGTAACAAAAAAAAGCAATAAAATAAGGAGGCTTTTATTTGCACCCTCTTTCTTATAAATACACCTCCTTCATATTTTTACAAAATTATAATAACTTAAAATGACTATTATACCCTTACTATCATAAAAAATTCCAAATACACCATTTTTTTTCCAGAAAAAATTTCTTCTTCCCTATAGCTCAAGATATAATTTTTTAGTTTTTTATTTTTCGCTTATCGTCTTTATTTTAATTGTATCATTAAGTGCGAAAATGTGTCATTATTTACAGATTGAAGATTTTATAGGTGAGTTCGAAATATTATTACAAATTTTAGGTTTTTTGGTTTCAAGTTCGTGCAATTCGCCATATTCAAATAGACACGACGGACATTTGTTTTATTATTAGTTGTTTTTTTTTTTTTGGAAAAATGGTGTTTTTTCTGAAAAGTAATGAGACGATTGTCCCACCCGTTTTTGAACAACATGAACAACGTGCGGGCTCTTTGTTTTATTTTTTTATTAATTAATTGACAAATTAACGTCGAGACTAGTGAAACTTGTAAACTTTAGTAACATTTATTAGTCCCAAGTGGATCTGGAAACCGTACAAAATCCCCAATTTAACATTCCCTCATCAAACTGATCTGAACCTTCATAAATTCTAACTTCAATGGCGAATCCAAAGCCGCATGGAATTATGTTCTCATACCCTTATCAAGGCCACTTTACTCAAATGATCAATCTGTCAACAAAACTCGCTTCCAAGGGCTTCACCATAACTTTTGTTCAGACTGAATTTATTCATCACTCCATATCCAAAGCCCATCATCATCATCTCCTCTCAGCTGATTTCGATATCTTTACAGAAGCCCGGAAATCCGGGCTCGATATACGTTACACGACGATCTCTGATGGCTTCCCCCTGGATTTCGACCGGCACCTCAACGGCGACCTGTTTTGGGAGACTATGTTTCGGGATTTTCCAGATCGTGTCGATGAAGTTGTGGCGCGGACAATGAAAGATGAAGAAGAATCGTGTTTCTTCATTATTGCTGACACTTTATGCTCATGGCCAGCGACTATTGCCAAGAAATATAACATGGTGAACGTTTCTTTGTGGACAGCGCCAGCTACCGTGTTTTCAATTAACTATCACTTGGATCTTCTTAAACAGAATGGCCATTTTCCCTTCACTGGTACGTTGTTAATTTATGGAGTGTTTGCTGCTTTTAGAGAAATTGATTTATTGTAGTCGAAGTCAAAGAAGTTCAGAATCAATATATGTTGATTCTGTTTGATGATAGAATATGAAAAGTATATGTGTTTAGTCCGTGAGTGTCTGCAAACACTAAAAAACAAAAGTGATTGTAACTTTATGATTTCATCATAATTTAATAGCAAAAGAAGGGGAGATGTGCTTTAGAATTTTTTTTCTAATTCTGCTTCTGGTTGCAAATTCAAATATGTAAGAGCACTTTACAATTTATTCACCAAAATTTTCAGCTTGTATTTGGAAGCACTACAAAATTTTCATATTCAACTGGTTTTTACGTACGTACATCTAAATACAATAAACCACTTCTTTTAAAAACAACAATTTTTGCAAACACTCTTTAAATAATTAAGCTATAAAAGTCCTTTTATTTCTTTGTAGAAGACAAAATTGCCTTCAAATTTAAACTTTGTGTACCTATAAATATATATTTTTATGTCCAAAAGAATTTTAACATATATATAGTTTTATAATATAACTAAAAGTAGAACAAAAAAATCTATATATACCACACATCTCTTGATTTTAGATTCCGAGTAAGCTACGTGGAATGAGATGCAGAAGATGACATCATAAAACACTAGAAAATACTATATTTTTTCAAGGAAAAGCTGAAAATCACTTTTCTTTTTAATAGTTTGTAAACACTTCATTAGTGTCATCTTGTTAATTCAACTTTCAATTTTTATGTGATGATCTCATCAGGTGATGGTGAAAATCACATAAACTACATACCCGGGGTCCAATCAATTAGCACAAGGGACTTGATGTCTTACATACAACATCCAAACATCAAACCAGTGTTGGTTCAAATTACATTGAAAGGATTTGATCAGGTCAAGGAAGCAGATATTATCTTATGCAACACAGTTGAAGAACTAGAACCAGAAACACTGTCAGCTCAAAATCAAAAGCACCCAACTTACGCCATCGGCCCGATCAATTTCTACACGGACTTCACCAATATGATCATCCCCAGGAGCCTCTGGCCGAATCTGACTGCACCGGGTGGCTTCATTCAAAGCCACCCGGCTCAGTTTTATACGTTTCTTTCGGGAGCTTTGCTCAAAGTAACAAACAGTTAACTGCAGAGTTGGCTCATGGGCTTCTTTCGAGTGAAGTCCATTTTGTTTGGATAATTCGGCCTGATGTTGTTGGAGAAAATGGAATTGATGATATTTTGCCGATAGGTTTTGAAGATGTAATTAAAGATCGAGGGTTGATCGTGCCGTGGTGCAATCAGAATAGAGTTCTTTCTAGCCCGGCAATTGGAGGATTTTTGACACACTGTGGTTGGAATTCGATAATGGAAAGTATATGGCATGGCGTGCCGATGATTTGTTATCCATTTTATGTTGATCAGCCTACGAATAGGAAGCTAGTGGTTGATGATTGGAAGATTGGAATTAATCTTTGTGAGGGAGAACGAGTGACGAGAGAGGAAGTTGCTAGTAAGATTAATGTCGTGATGAATGGAGAAAAATCGGCTGAATTGAAGCGAGAGATCAAGAAAGTGAGCGAGAAATTGCACGATTCGTTGGGTTCAGGGGGGTCGTCGGAGAGAAATTTCAATCGATTTGTGGACGATTTGAAGGCTAAATTATGTGAGAAACAAAAATAGATAAATGTTTAGTACTTAGTCACGTAAAGTAACATCCAAAAAAAATTACCTAATAGATATAAAATGTTATTATAGACAATATGTAACATTTTTATGATGATGCAATTGCACGTGATACATATAGCCTAATGTATCACTTTTAATTTGTGAAAATGTTGTATTATTATTCAGACGGGATGTTATCTTCCAAAATGGTGTTTATCTCTTATTTCACCGCATATATATGAAAATTAAAGTATTAGTTTGCAAGCATCAATTATGGAGTTTTATAAGACAAGTGACAACCATAAAAAGCACCTGGTAACAATCATATGTGGTCGTTTAGTAGTTTTCTTGTTAGCGCGTGGGCAGCAGCGGACGCAGAGGGGGGACAAGGGGGGGCTGCTGCCCCCCAAAATTTTCCAAAATTATATTTCCCCCCGCCAAAATTTTCCAAAATTTTCCACCTGGTAACTTAAATATAGGAATTTTTTACAATTGCCCTCCCAAAACTTTGATAAAAACTTCATATAGTTGTGTTTACAATTGCCTCCAATTTTTTTTATCATAGTTTAAATATATGAATTCGGACCGTTTTTTGCCCCTCAAGACCGGAATCTTGCGTCCATCACTGTACTTGTGATTCTTGAAATTCAATAATAATATTTAGTAATTTACATTGGAATGCATGCCAGTTGGATTTTAATTATTGAGAAAAATATTTTGCTACTTAATATTTTATAGTGTTTTTATTTTCCCATCTAACACACGTCAAATAACTAATTAAATAATCTTCGTTACATCTTTTGAGGATCTGTTGCATGTTTGATGTTTCATCACATTAATCATGCAATCTTACCTAACAAAAAATAATATGCCACTAATTACTTTCAAATTTTCTATTTCAAGTTGTATTCCACTTAAATGAAGAGTAGGTCCTTTGTGAGACTGTCTCACAAATTAAAGTTCGTGAGACGAAGCCCCAACATTCAAACACAACCACAATCCAACCAAAACGAAAAAATAAAACAGAAAAAATGTAGCAACTATATATCTGATCAAATTTGCTTTTCATTCATTACGTCTTCTTCTTCCCAATCACCTTCTTCTTCTTCTTCCATGGACACTTACTCCTCCTCACCCCCTATCCCACCTCCATGGATTCATATATATCTGATCAAATTTGCTTTAAATGAATTGCATGATTCCAATAGGCAAAATTAAGCATAGCTGCAAATGGCTCACCGCATAATCCCAAGAATGTAAGTCTCTGAAGAGTTAGAAACTGAGAGTTGTGGGAGTAATCCACTTGTAGCAACTAAAAATATTTTTCAATTGAAAAACTAATATTTTTTAGAAGTACTACTAATATTTTCAGGGAAAAAAACTAATATTATATAAATAATTTAAAGAGAAATTACTAATACTTTTCAGGGAAAGCGCTAATACTTTTTAGTGAACTACTAATACTTTTTAAGGGAAAAATTATTATTTTTCTGATGAACCACTAATATCAATTTTATTATTTGTGAAAACATATATTTTTCGAGAGTAAAAATAATACTTTTAATAAAAAAATGATACTTTTCAAGTCTAAAGTGATACTATATTACCATCTAGTATTATAAAACTGCCACCTCCCAAAAAAATATTTTGAAAATCTACACTTTTCAGAGAAAAAAACTAATACTTTTTAATTATCATGACACATGCCTGTTAGCCTAATATTTACAAAAATACCACCAGTATTTTGAGCTGGATCACGGGTCTTGGGGGATCCGTCTCAGAATGCAATCCGTAAAACGATATTATATGAGTTTTTGCCTTAAATGAATGAAAATGTGTCCATGTATTCAATTAATAACTAACATATATTTATCTTATATACACGTGTCCAATATCAAATGTATCGAAAAGTCGTGCTACAAATATGAGATCCATTAGACGACAATTAATCAAACTACTAGCTATGAGATGAAAACGAGAGCGATTAGTTAATTAAAGAACATAAAAACTTATGTGAGACCGTCTCACGGATCTAAATCCGTGAGATGGAGCCCCAAATACCCAACCCTGCCCCAAAACCCGCTAGTCTTACCCAGCCCACTGAAAACCCTAAATTCACCCAATACCCAACCCACTCTCTTTCTTTTTTCTCTATTCTCTCTTACAATTATCTCTTTCCAGTTTTCTTCCAATTTTTTGTCGTTCCATTTGCGATTTCTTCTCCATTTTTCTTGTGATTTCGGAGTGTTTTCTTCAGTTTACTTGCAATTGTTCCAAGTTCGGCTCTCTTCGACCAAGAATCGGGTATTTTTTCAAGTTTTTTTGTGATTTTTTGCTTCAGTTAAGGAAAAGGAATGGGTTCAATAACTAATGAGAGTATGCGAGACTTTGATTCACGGTTGGATATCCCATGCCCATCTCCATGCCGATGCACTGCGAAATTCTTGCTAAATTGATTGAAGTTTGAATGAAATCCCTCGAATATTCACGATTCATTAAAAAAACTCCGTTTCTCTATTATGTTTGATTTAGTTATTTTCGAAAGCTTCTTTTTATTTATGGATTTTTGCTTTAAAATGTATGTTAGAGTTTCAATTTGAGTGTATATTTTGTTAGATTTTCAATTTGAGAATGTATTTTTACATGAATTGTATGTTAGGGTTTTTAATTTGAGCATGTTGATTTGTTAAGTTTATGTATTTCAGGTTTTAATCTCAGTGTTGTAGTTTCGATGTTTTTGTATCCTGAAAATTTCTCTAGATTTTATTATTTTCTATTTTGATGTTAGGAGCTGCGAACTGCTTTCATTTTCATGCTAAACATTCTCGTAAGTTTTAAAAGTATCATTTTAAACCTTAAAAGTATCACTTTTAACATTAAAAGTATCACTTTTTACAACGAGTTGTTTCTTGAAAAGCTTTATAATGGAGAGAAAGGCGAGGATCAAGCTAAAAAGTTGAGAGATTGCTTGAATGTTGGATGTTAAATGGAAATAGTAAAGACATGAGCACCGTGGATTTCGTAAGAATGTCTTTCGTGTTTTGCTTTTAATAGTTACTTTTTACTTTGAATAGTATCGATTATAATAATGTTTTTCTGTTAATTAATTTTATTTTATTTTCATTTAAGGTCGGTGAACAGCGTAAATTAAGAGCTTCTTCTTGTGCAAGAATTATTCTTAGCCGTTGGAATAAAATGAGAGTGCAAATCGAGAAGGATGCGATTCAATTTATACATGAACAAGCCAAATGATGTATGTATAGGGCTCTTTAGAGGATGAGATAAAATAGAGAAACATTCTCTTTTTTGTATTGACTAGTTCCAAATACTATAGTTTGGTGTATGTTTGCAATTTATACATGTTCTTGGATGAGTGAAAAGTATCATTCATTAATTGAAAAGTATAAACTTTGGGGTTCAAAGTATCACATTTTGCTCAAAAAGTATCACATTATGTTATATAGTATAATGAAAGTGTCATTTTTTTTTTGTCATAAATGATTATGAAAGAACACAAAATTGTAGAATATCGAGTGATGAAAATATCACTTTTTCCAAAAAGTATCCGTTTTTGGTTAAAAGTATCACCTTTTGTTTTACAAGTATTACGTTATGTTATATAGTATAATGAAAGTAAGAACGTAAAATTGCAGAAAGATCACCTCATTAAAGTATCACTTTCTATTGGAAAAGTATCATTTTTTATTCAAATAGTAACAGTTCATATTATAAATGAATATCAAAGAGAATAAAATTGTAGAAGCATCACATCATTAAAGTATCACTTTTAATTGGAAAAGTATCACTTTTTGGTTTAAAAGTATCATTTTTGGTTTAAATTGTATCAATTCCTATTATAAATGAATATGAAAGAACATAAAATTGCAAAAGCATCACCTCATTAAAGTATCACATTCTATTAAAACAGTATCGTTTTTTGGGTTAAAAGTATCACTGTCATTACCAATGTATTAAATAAAAAGAGATAAAAATGCTGAAGCTAAAGAATTCAATACTATAACAATGAATGTAACAATAGTTCTTGCTTTTATACAAAAATAATTACTAAAATAGTCGAGGATTAGGAATGTTTGAACCAAACTCCTTCGATGGATGTGAGTTTGTTGTATCACTACTTTTCTTCTTCTTGTTTTTTTTGAAAATGCCCTTGATCCTGATAAGTGTCATTTTGTACATATTTTGTGCTATTAATTCAATAGTTTTGAATTGTTTTGTTAGAAAAAGCATAGTTTCTCAAGTATTTCGTAGCATTTCATCGTGTGATGTGTTTAACATTATAGGTGGAGCAATTTGGAGCAATGTGAAACCAATATTAATTGTAAAAATGCAAGAAAATCACTCAACATGACTTGGGGTGTCAAGTAACATGGCCATGTTCAAAAAGAAGGAAATAAATTGGATAAAAATTGGAAAAAGGGTCCAAACGGCCAAACCGTGTCACCAAACACGGCCATATTGAAGGGGATCAAAAGAGGAGAAAAAACGCAAGACAAAACAGGCCCAAACACGGCCGTGTCGTACAAACACGGCCGTGTCGGGCCTATTTTCAACAATTTTTGTGACATGGCCATGTCGGGCCACTTTCGGACACTTTTTCTTTGCGGAATTTGGGGAAAACTCATCAACCAATCCATTTTGGACACTTTTGTACACTTTTAACACCCTATTTTTTTCTTTGAAACATGTCTCCATGTCCCCTCCTCATCACTTGAATACAAGAATTCACCAACCAACAAGGAAAATGGGGGTGATTGTTTAATAAAAGAGAGTACTATCAATGTATTGGTTGCCTATAAAAGCCAAGGGTTGAAGTTGGGAGATTCATTCATTAGATACTCGGGAAATATTCATTGTATTCATTTCATTAAGTAGAATTGGGATCAAGGGGTCATGGATAAGAAAGCTTGGGGCAATATTGGAGAACAAGGCTTGGAGCAACATCATCAATCAAGGAAGAAGTCTATTGAGGTTTTGAGAAAGATAAGTACACCATGTCTACAATACTTAAATCTTTCTTGTGTAATTTACTCTTTTGTCAAAATCATGAGTAGCTAAAATCTTAGTGTTTGAGTGTAATGAACTCGAGAGTGGATTTGTGATTAAAGTTTGTATGTTTTTAATAAAATCTTCATATTTTGTGTGATTCACTTATATTATGCTTCGTTCATTCGAATTGATATATGCGCAATATTGATTTGAAGTTTATTTTTCATCCGGAAATCGAGAGATTCATGGTGAAATAGAACCTATATAAGTGAAAAGAGTTGCATGCCATCCTAGATATGGGACGACATAAATCTTCCGGATTAGGGTCAAATCTAATATGAGAATTCACAAATCGTTATAATCTTTGTCTTGGGGTTTTAACTAGAAAGAGATTTCAGTTAATCAACTTGAGATTAGAAGTTTTTCGCCTTGAGAAAAGGTTTAACTTAAATTGGGAATTTCTACGGTCCACAAGACATGAGATTTTATTAAAAGAGGTTGGTTTTTGCTTAAGGGCTTACAGTTGTATTTTTAACTTGTCAAATCACAAAAACATTCTAGAGGATTTACATTCAAACACATTTCTATCTCTTGATTTCTTATTTTACAAATCTTTTTTTATTTTTACAATTTATAATTTGTTTTCCTTTTTCATCAAACAAAAACTCGAAAATTGTTAGATTAAATAACAAAAAGACGGTAATTATTAGTACTTACAATCTTCGTGGGAATGACACTCGGTACTCAATAATCTATACTATAAAACGATAGGTAACTTGCTTACTACGGTTTTAAAGGTAGCTTTTGAGCCATCGATCCTTTGCTTTCTCCTTGATAATTGAACACGTGGGTTCCAAAGATATAGTGTTAGAAGAATTAGAAACCTCATTTTGATCCGGAGAATTCAGTGAATTCATCAATGCATCAATAGCTAAAGAATTATTGTTGGTAAGAAATCTGATACTTTTGGTTAGAAATCTGATACTTTTTATTGAAAAAGTGATACTTTTTACTAGAAAAGTAATACTTCAATTCGAGCAGAGAGTTGGACCTGTTTTCCGGCGGGGTGTTTGTTGGCAGTGGGCTTTGCATTAGGAGCTGAGGGTTCGGTAATTAGGAACGGATTTTTGGGCGGGTTTAGTATTTGGGGCACCGTCTCACGGATCTCTCATAAGAGACTCCTCCATTAAAGAAATTCTTTTTTGTATGATTGCCACTTTGCTTCGTAATGAAGAAACTTATATGTCCACAATAATTGTGAATAAGATATTGAAAGGGTGGATTTTTCATATAAAAATACACTCATGAAATTCATGGGCATGAAATTCTTGTCCATTACAGCGAGATGATAGTTTTATCAATTACTTTTCTGAAACGAAATAGTAGCATGGAAATAAGATTAGATCTTCTATTTAGAAATAGTGTTTTAATTTTTTTTTCACTATACAGATAATTGTCACGTATTTAAATATTATCATATTAATTTTCAATCATATAAATATTGTGAATTTTATGTATATGAGAAGTGATAACCATTTAAAAAATACGTGACATTCATCCCCACACAAGGTCGGTCCCGACTTTTGGGGCCTCATGACCACAAGAGAAAAAAAAACCCGTAAAATACATATAAATATTTTTATGTACTTATATTTTGGATATAATTTAATAAGAATTTGAAAAAAAAAACATATTTCATTTCATATACCTCTTTTCAATTTTTAAATATAGATTTCGTTCTTGAATAGAAATAGAAGTGAAAAGAATACTTTTCTTTATATTGATTTGAGAAATTAGATTTACCTTTTTTTTTATATAATTTTGAAAGTAAAGGCCATTTGGTATTTGTTTTATTTTTTTGGAGTCTCTATAAAAACAAACTAAGAAATATGTGTACTTACATATAAGGCCTTATGTAAAATTGGGCCCCCTAAAAATTGGGAGTCCAAGCCATCGCCTAGATGCCAACTACCCGGTCGGCCTGTCCTTACATTAAAATAGGAAATCGATGATCCAATGATCATTGACCAATTGGTTAATGTGAGGTAACTCTTGGC
This sequence comes from Rehmannia glutinosa, assembly GCA_016081115.2. Classification (NCBI taxonomy): domain Eukaryota; kingdom Viridiplantae; phylum Streptophyta; class Magnoliopsida; order Lamiales; family Orobanchaceae; genus Rehmannia; species Rehmannia glutinosa. Next base: position 150,809,302 of record CM071926.1, read on the forward strand.
TTCTCTTTGGAGAGGTCAAGGGTTCGAGTCCCCCGGAGCATAATGATGAAACAATTAATATTGGGGGCTTTAAGCGGCGCTGGATAGATGGGAGTCCAGCCTAGAGCAATAATTTGAGACGACTCCTTGTGCGCGATAGTTGAGGATATTAAGAACTTGCATGTGAGCCGTTGTCAGGGGACGGTTAATTTACTTGATTAATTGGATCAGTGATTAAGCCAACTTGATGACGTATATATCTAAGATTCTAATTTTAAAAACATTACGCCAAATACATCAATCTCACAATTTTCTCACCCACCACGCAAGTCCTATAATATTGTGGCTCAATATATAATTCTGATAGACAACAAATGAGAAAATTGCACCCTCAGTCCCATAGGATTAGGCCTCTTACACCGTTAGTCCCGTACTTTGTATTTGTCATCCCACTGTTTTCAAATCTTGCACTATTAGTCCTACAATTTTAGAGATATGCATAAATAGTCCAACAGTTTATAAAATTTGCCATGCAAGTCCCAAATTACCCTGTTTTTCAATGTATCACATGTTGTGAAAGATTTTATTTTCTGACACATGTTTTGTTCGTGGCATTGTTACATCTACTTAGATTCAGTCTCTATTCAAAGGTTTTAAATGGACCATGTCAGGTTTCCAGCCTATAAACTTAACAAGACATATTTTTGTAATAGTTTTACTAACATGTATACATACTTCAATTTGCCTAAGTTTATTAACATAAATGGATATAGTCCATTACGACCATATCAGGCCCAACATGCTTCCGTAAAATTAAAATACCCCTTAAAATTCATACCTTCTTTGACCGAAACAGCACCGGGTGAGATGACTCGCAAACACCACCGGTAGAAAGATTATCGTCCCCGGATCTTTTGACAAACGACTCTCCTCACTGTTCAACCCCACCCTCAAGGAATATGATCGCAAGTTATCCGACTCCTTCAAAGAATCGTTCATCATGCCTTGGTTCGTTTCCTACTCCAGAGTACAAGTAATCTTTAAACGGGATAAATTAATAGAACATTATGAAGACATGTTGAAGCAGAAAGCCCCTTTTTATTAAGAACTTATTGAAATATTTATTACATTAGTAATCCCCTTTTGAGAGGAGAATACTGGTTTAGCCTCTCATATACGAGGCTTGCACTCGAAAACACATAAAACTTAAAACTAAAACACTCAAAATATTACAAATTTTTCACTCAGATTTTATTGTAAGAAAACTAAGGAGAATGTTCGATCTGTCTCGTTGCGATCACTGCCTTCTTCTCCGAAAGCAGTAATCCTTCTTCGTGACAAACATCTGAGAATATCTCCAAATGTTTGAGATTCTCCTTCATGTTTTTTGAAGCGATAAGAATATCATCGATGTATACAAACATGAAACTGAAATAATCTTTAAAGAGATTATCCATCTTTCTTTGATATATTTGGGGTGCATTAGCCAATCCCATAGGCATCACGTTCCAAATATAGTGTCCCTGTAGTGTAGAGAAAGCTGTAAACTTCTTACTTTCTTCTTCCATCTTAATCTGGTAGAATCCAGACTTGCAGTCGAACTTTGAGAATATCTTGGCACCTTTGATGCAGATTAACGGATGTTCTCTACTCGGGATATAGTATCCATCGAACTCTAGGATGTTATTAATCCCCTTGTAATTAATAACAAGTCTTAGCTTTCCTCTTTTAATTTCTCCATGGTTTCTGACTAAGAATCCTAGACTGCTGTATGGATAAACTCCTGGTGAAATCAACTTAAGGTCCAAATGTTCCTTAAGTATCTTCTCGCATATCCTCACGATTCCCGATTCATAATGATTGGTTTGAATCTTACGAACTCGTACTTTTCCCCGGTTTAACTTTCAAGGAAGCTTTGAGCTCGTTCTTATCCCACCATGCCAAAGTATTTTCATTATAGTTCCTTTGGATCTTCTTCTTGATATCTTGGAGTGATATTTGTTCTTCTATTGTAATATCACTCTGCGACTTCTCCATTAGGCTCATCATTAGTTCTGCAATAGCCTCTGGAGGAATCATTCATATCCCATGCAATCTTTACAGATCCCTCAATACTCATTTCAAGGAGTAAAATGGAGGAATCTTTTGTAAGATCAATGGTACTTTGCCGCAATCCTCATTCGATGCCCATTCATCAATAAGGACTTCTCGATTTTTGAGATCCGGGATATCCAGATTTAGCACCAATCCATATGGATGTATGGATATAGATGCGATCTTCCATAAGGCGTCTGGTGAATATTTGGCCTTCTCGGAGGTACTCGAGTTCCTGCCAGAGGTGGTCGAGCTCCTGTTCCTGAAAGAGTTTCATTCCCTGTGGTGAAATCTCCAACGTAGTGCATTCTCTCGTCCTGGGTTCCATGATTTGAACCCGCACTTTCTCGCGACATTGGGATTTCTTTGGTGGTGGTGGTGGAATTGGCGGAATTGGTCTACCATGAGGTCATAGGTAACCAAAGTCGATCCATCTCCTGCGTTCATCTTTAATTCTACAATACCTAATTCTGCGAAGGATTCTGCCAGGTCATGTAGATCTTTAAGATTGATCTTCTCCATATCCATCACTTTTAGTTTATGATGGATTTTCCTTTGATGATAGCAATGAGCTTTTCATCGTCCGTCATTTTTCGTATAACTTCGGTTGGTTTCCTTTTTGATGTAAATAGGTCATCGTCCCGAAAATCTATATGCTTTTTTTCCTCCCAGGAAGAACTCGGTGCCATCCTCCAAGTTCTTGACTTATTTTTGAATATCATGAAGAATTTCAAGAGTTTCTTCCGATATTTCACCATCGTCTCCATCTGCAGTTCCGGGACCGATGAACTTGTCCGATATATGAATATGGCGGTTGCCATAATTTCGCACCGTCTTCTGGGATTTCTCTAAGATCTTCGGAGAATTTAGATTTGTCCTGGGAAGTATCTAGTTTCATTCGTGTACTCCATCGTGAATCATTGTTTCGATGGGCATTCTCATGAACCGCTTGAGATTCATCAATTCGACATATAATGTCCGGTTTTATGCCCGTAAACTCATATGATATGCCGCCGCATTTCGCATTGCGCTTAAGGCTTCCCTATCTATCGGCTCTGTGCGTTCTTGTATCTCATATTGGTGGTTCCAATATGCGATCTTATCCTGGTGTTCTTGTGCATAAATCGTCAAAATTTGACGATATGTCTGACACGAGATACATCTCGGACAATTGTCCAGGATCCATATTCTCGGAGAAATTCTCCTCACCAATTGTTAATTACATAAATATAATAAATATAACCAAAAGTTCTTAATAAACCTGGACTCTGATACCATTTTGTGTCAACAATTCTAAGGCAAATTGGGTATAATGTAAAATGAATTATTTTGGGACCGAAGGTGCAACCCTTGAAAAATTATGGGACCAAATAATGTCAATTTAAGATTTAGGGAATTCTTTTGCAACAATCTTAATCCTATGAGACTATTGCGCAAACGTGAGACTAAAATTGTAATGAAGAAAATCTTATGGGACCATAGATGCAATTAACTCGACAACAAATCAATATTTAGGGGCGGAGCCAAGGGGACATCTCGGCCCCAACGCACCCAAATTGTTTTTTGTCCCATTTTTTTAATGGAAAAAAAATAAATAAAAATAATATATTTTTTTAAAGAGGGAAAATAGTTGAGCTTTGTGGAAAAAAATTTAGGATCGGGTAATCAAATTGGCTAGCTACGCCACTGTCAATAATCCATCCACTAGTTTTTCTTTCAAAAGTAAAAATCCATGCACTAGTTTGAAGTCCAAGCAAACTTTTATTGCCCAAAAAAAAAGTCCTATCAAACTCTCTGGTATAAACTTATTCAAATCCCACGAGCCAACAAACCCAATGAAATAATATAATATCTTTAGGCGTGTAAACTGATTTTTTTTTTTTTTGAATGGTGTAAACTGAAATTTTAGTGATGCCTCAAACTCAACCACTTTGGACTTTGTGCCCCTATCTAGCTAATTTATTATGTACTAGTTTCCACATGCAACATGTGCAGTAATTAATTTAATTTGGGTTCCCTCGTTGGCTCATTTCCTTTCTTTCTTTTTTCTTTTTTTCTTTTAAAATCACACTCCTACAAAAAAATTTAACAATCAAGACCACCTTTCAGAATTCGAGCCTTATTCAAATATGCCCCATCTTCTAAACTTGATTTATCGTGAAACACCTAAAATTATAGCTCAAAATGAACCAAGCCACTTGTCACTCGTGAGCTATTCAGAGTTCGACTGGATAAAAATTTGTTCGAGTTTGTTTAATAAAACTCGTTAAAATAAATGAATCAAACTCAAACTTAAAGATATTCGGTTCATCAGCTCATGAATAGACTTGTTAGCGAGCTCGTATTAATTGAATTAATAGTTTGCCTTTACTTTTAATTTTTATATAGTTACTTATGATCAATATAAAAATATTTAAATAATATATTAAAGAATAATTTAATTTATAACTAATATTAACTAAGCTTGTTTAGGCTCGATTAAGCTCGAAAAAGTTTGTGAGTCATCAATATATTCGGTAAATTCAGGCTCGAGTTCAACTCGATAATAAACGGGCCAAGTCCAACTCTCAAAATTTTGTCTCGGTTCGATTGAATTGCAACCCTACCTAAAGGCTAAAACAATTTATATTTTACTCGAGAATGAAGTGGGGTGAAAGAGGAATGAAGTGGGGTGAAAGATTGCCCAGTACAACCCAAATTTGCCAGCAAATCAACAACCTTGTTTACCTTCTATGTGAATATTGTAGAAGCCCATTTACTAGCATGTTTTTTTATTGTTTTTATTATCATTAGCCCACTCTAAAATTTTACCAAATCCAACTCTAAATAATCCAAATCTCTGCTATTCCCCTAGTCCACTCTCCGTCTGTGCTTTTCTCCAATTCCCAATTCCACTTTCTTTTCTTTTATAATCAAATAAGAATTTACACGATACTTATACAACCTCTGGTTAGTAACTTTGTATCGTTGAAACTACCTGTTTCTACTGCCACAACTGAAAGAATATTTTCGTCAATAAAACATGTGAAGACGACACTTTGTAACAAAATAGTGGATGATTTTCTTGAATATTATTTAATGCTCTGTACTGAACGAGATTGTATTGACAATATAGATGCAAATTCTATTGTTATTGAATTTTATGTTTGAAGTCTCGTCAAGCACAACTTAAATGAATATTAAAAAAATATTTTGTTATATATATATATACACATATATATATACACATATATTATCAACACAACTTAAATGAATATTAAAAAAGTATTTTGTTATATATATATACACATATACACACACACACACACACACACATATATGTATATATATATATATATATATATATATATATATATATATATATATAGAGGAGAGGATCATGAGACCAACCTCCTAAGTTAGTCCATAGGACTAAATCTACACTATCCAAATAGTAAATTAATGACCAAGATATATTACAATATATATATAGCATTTCATAAGTGAGTATACAATAGATGAGATAAAATATGAATCCAGAAATTAAATATAGTAACCGCTTCCTAAAAATTAGAGATGTGATTTTGTATTGATCACGCCCCCATAATCAAGCGATTCACCTTTCTTTCTCTCCCTTTCTCATTCGAACCTCGCAACTTATTCAAATATGGCAACAAAATCGTGCAACAATTAATGAAAAGTATACAATTACACTAAACTAACTATACATTAAACATTACTAAGTATACATAACCAATTAACTAAATATACAATTACACTAAACTACCCGTACATTAAAACTTTACTAAGTATACAAAAATATTTAACTAAGTATACAATTACATTGAACTAATTATACATTAAAATAATACTAAGAATACGTAAACATTTAACTAAGTATACAATTACATCGAATTACTTATATAACTAAGTATACAATTCCATTGAACTAAGTATATAAATTCACTAAACTACTTATATAACAAAGAATACGATTCCACTGAACCAAGTATATAAATTCACCGAACTAAATATACAATAAAGCATGACTAAGTATACAAGTCCATCGAACTAAGTATACAATAAAACGATTTGTTCACAAATATGGCGGAAAGAAGTATCAATTTTGAAAAAACGCTTGAAGTCGATGATTTTTCTCCCCAAATATCGGGTAACTGAAAAGGTAGGATTATGTTTCCTTAAAAATAGCTAATAACCGTCCAATTAACATAACTAATTAAATATAAAAGTACAATTATACCCTTATACGCCTAAATTAACTAAAATGATCTACACCATCCAAAATTTTAAATCAAGAGTCCACAAGTGTTCTTATGGACTAACCTAAAGGGATTGGTCTCATTTGAACAATATATATATATATATATATATATATTGGTAATGAATTTTTTATTTTTTTAGCGCACTCTACTACTAATTTTTGGATCCGCCTACTGTAAAGGACCAATATCCAATAAGTTGATTAATTAGCAATTGATCATATCCTAATAATTTAATATGCAATTCTACATTAAAGGAAATTATTGTCAGCCGAATGTAGCTAATTAATTATAGTCTTTCTTTTATTCTTATATCCTAATAATTTAATATGCAATGCGGGGCGGCCTAGGTATTACCTTCGCACCGCCCGCTCCGTGCTATTTTTGTTATATTTGTAATATATTTAATGTATATTTTATATGTATATTATATAAAATAATATAGTTTTATGTATTTAATATTATATTTATCATATATAATGACAAATTTTATAAATAATATGTATTTATAATACAAAATATAATATTAAAAAATTATTAATAATATAAAATATAAGATAAAAATATAAAAAAATTCAACACGGGGCGACCCGCTTCCCCCCCCCCCCTGGAGGGGATAGGGCGGGTCTGGATATTGAGATACCCGCCCCGCGCCCCGTTCCATTGCCATCCCTAACTCCACGCGAGCAAACATGCGCAACTTTTTAATAATAGAACTAAGAAATATACTAATATTGATTAAGCTTAACAATAATCTTTATTTTGATTTAAATTTAAATTTCTATAGAATCTACCTTATATACTAATTAAAGAAAAAAAAAGTTGATACATGTCATCATGTCATTAATCTTGGACATTTGTCAACTTTTCATCCTCCAATTCCACGTGGTCGGCTTCACATTTATCTACGTGACGACCCTATCTACAAAATAAAATGATAACAAATTTAAAAGATAACAAATAATTCAAAAATAAAGGTTTGTATCTACACAATCTTTTAAGTTTGTTATCCAAAACATAAAGGATTTGCTCACAATTCGATGCTAAACAAATTTAAGAGATAACAAATAATAAAAAAATCAAGTATTCTATCTATACTATCTTTTAAAATTATTATCTTTTAAATTATTATTATATTATACGTATCAAATTAATAAAATACATAAAAAAGCAAGAAAGAAAATGAAAATCGACAAGTTTGTGAGACTAAAACTATATTTTTGGACAAATCTCATACTCTACTTGTCTAAAATAAAAGCCATGACTTGTTTAAATAAATCCCAAATAAGTTTTTGTTTTTTTTATTTTATGAAATATGTTTTTTTAAGTAAAAGTTTTTACAGTAATTAATATATATTTTAAGTCGATATAATACATGATATGTACTTAGTATTTTGCTAACACGTGTTTATTTATATGTGATGATAAATAGGTATATCTTGATATATTACAGTTTAAAAGCAACTTGATATATTGAAGAACAACAGTGGTATAACGTTTTTTTTCTTTTTCTTTTATTCATGTAAGAAATAATAATATTCGTTCAGTTCCCTTTCAAAATAAATAGAACTCTTTGAAACAAGGACTCACTACAAGAAAAGTGAAAAATGTGAGGTAGATTTTGCAGGGAATCATAAATTTGTCGCCAAAAATACTGTTTGCGATGAAAACGTCATTTTCCCATCAAAACATTGAGACGAATGACCCAATTCTTCGCCAAAATCCTCTGTTTTTTTTTTTTTTTAAATTGAAAATAATTTTTTTTGGCAAGGAATATGTGGTAAAAATATACTTCAGATTGCAACTTTCTTGTAGTATACTTCAGATCTTCCAGTTAATTTTTCTTATTGCACCTTGTATTTCCAATGATAAATGTTCATGAAATAAATATTTTATTGATAGTTGAATAACTTATTTTAAAACACGTGTTATGCATATAACATATGTTATGATGATCTGCTCATTATTGGAGCTGTTTTAGCTAATAATTTATTCCATTCTTCACTTTTTCTACTCAATAAATGTGTTCAAAAACGTAATACCGCAGAGAGGGTTGTATTGTTGAAAATGGAATCAGTTGGCAATTAAAAAGATAAAGATGAAATTGGTCATTAAATGGTGATAACTAAAAAAATCCCAAAAGTTTTGGTTAATTACCAAAAAAAAAAAAAAAGGTTTGATTTAATTATATAAAGAAAATCAGAATATTTTAAAAATTACAAAAAACTCCTCAAAATTCATTTTTATCTTAAGTTTAAGGTGACAACTATAATATCTCTTTTGATGTGAGGAGGATTTTCAAATATTTTTATGAAAGGAAAACTGTAAAATGAAATCAAACTTCAAAGCGAATTTTGTATGATTTTTTTGTAATTCACTCAAACCTTAATTTTCTTTTCTTTTATTATTCCTTAAATGAAAAGACAATTTCCTCAAAGACGGTTCAATTGGGGTAAGCAAGACAAAGTGACAATTTTCAACCCGGGCCGCATTTTATGCATAAAAATAAATTTTGGGCTGAGGAAAATACTGGCCTGAGCGATTTTTGGGTTGGTCCGGCTTGACCCAATTATGCACATTATCCCGATGGGCCCGATCCTAATTGGCCCGACCCAAGCTTTGCTAGCTCTAGGTAAGTACTGAGTGGAAAGAAAGAAGATAAAAGTTTTTGCTCAGGAAACCCAATAAAGCCCATTTTTAGCTAATCATTATTGGACTCCCACAAATGAATCTGTATTCTATGGGCAATTATTATTTTACTATTTTTACATTGACTGACATTATGTATCCAATGGGCCAAAATTCATTTTTTTTATTTTTTTCCACTACTATTCTCTAGCAAAATGAAGACGAAAATTTAGCGTAAAAGTTTATGTTTATTTAGTGATTGACGTAATTGAGAAAAAGTTTTATGAGGTGATTAGGGAAAGAATTTTTAGTTTTGTTTATTTACGATATATTGAGAAAAAGTTTTATGAGGTGATTAGGGAAAATAGGTTTGATACGATATATTGAGAAAATTTTATCACGATTTTTCGATAATAATATAAGCATGTCAAGGAAGACAGAGAGAGCCAATGAAACACTAGAACTTTATCTAATGGATTAGAATGATGTGAAAGCACTGACATTCATTTTTATGAATGGACAATCAAAAATCTATAAAGGGTTCCTCTCATTCCCGTTTATCTAACTCAAAATCAATTCAAGTTAATAGATTTTACTCTCTTCCTCCTTTATATTTCAGACATTTATTTGTTACTCTTTGAAGACGAATACAATAAAGTTTTTGATTTGACGAAAACTAGTCTTATAAAAAGTTTTATATCTTGACAGACAAAAGTTCACATTTCTGAAAGCACCGGAGGTAAAATATGTATTATTGAGATTTGTTTCGTGCATATATATCACTTAGTTCCAATTTTATTTAATATATAAATCTCCTCTCAAATCAATACCCGTTGTATTTAGTAATTTCAAGTATTAAATGACATTATATTTGCAGATTAGATCTTCTATTCTAAAAGGGTGTTTCATCTCCAATTCTACCGCACATATGATTGCCACGTGTATAAAAGATACAATATTAATTTTGAAGTATAAATTAAGCATAAATTATGGGTTTTTAATATGGTAACTTTCATATACGTGACAATCATCTGTGTGGTGAATATGAGATGAAAAACTCTTTCCGAATAGAAGATCCCATCAATTGACTTTGGGCATATGGAATATTTTATTCCAAAAGAGTGTTTCATCTAATGGTCCACCGCAAGGATGCATGATTGCCACGTGTATATGAATTATCATATTAAAACTCACAATTTATGCTTGAAAATTAATATATATAAACATGGTAATTATTATACACGCGGCAATCAACCGTGTAGTGGAATATGAGATAAAATGCCCTTTTGGAATATAGGTTCCTGTCCGAAATTTCGGATGAGATTTTCTAATCCAAAATCATGTTTCATTTCATGTTTCTTCTCACATGGATGATTGTCAAATGTATAATACTTCTTTTTTTAACTAATTAAAGGCACATGGCCGTGAAATAAATAAAACAAAAAATGAGCTTATTACAAGGCCGATTAGCGGGTTGAGATCTCCTATTCCACTTTCCCTATTCCACTCCTATTCCATTGTATTGGATAAAATATACGTGTACAAGATGATGTCACGTGATGTCACAATTGTACATGTGTCATTCATCCAACATATGGAATAGGGAGTGGAATAGGGAAAGTGGAATAGAGAATTTCATCCCCCGATTAGCTAGCCTAAGACGGGGGTCTCGTTAAATCCTTTGAAGGTAAAATCCACATTTGTTGGAAAAATCCTTGGAAGGAAAAAGAGTACCCCAGGAAAAAGGCCAAGTGTATAACACTTATAATATGCTTGAAAATTTGTATAGTAAACACGTGGCAACCATTCGTACATACAATAAAATAGAAGATGAAACACGATTCTCATCGGCACATGCATGCCATCAATCTTCTTTTACGTTGCTACAAACGTCAAACATATCTAATGAAAGATATCCAAGTTATATTTCAAACATAATTCTTTTATTTGCCAATTGAATGTTACCAGAATACGCGCAAATGGCGCAAATGACTCGATCAAACTCGTAATTGCATGTCATTAATTATCACTAGACTATTGAAATTCGTTTAGTAATTCCACTACCATAAGTAAATAAAAGTTTTGTAGTTTCACTGTAATTCACTTAACGTCAGAACAATCAATTATTCTATAATCCTAATCAATACCATCATGTCCACAACCCCTTTGTTTGAGTTATTAATTGACGTGTCTCGTAGATGCTACCCTTGGAGAAATTCACTAGGTATATATAATATCTATCATAGATCTGCACACACTATACATACTGAAACTGTGTATTTGTATGTAAATTTTAACACATCCACAATAAATCTACAATTATTATGCACCTCGAGTACTACTCCTCCAGATGTAGCTAGCATGGAATAAACTTAATTAAACAGATATCTAAATCAACCATGTAATGAATTGAATCAACTCCATCACTTGTTGAAAAAGCAAAATGAGGAAAACTTTGACAAATAAAAAGCAGCTTAAATTCGCCTCTCAAACATATATTCGAACCCATATAATTTGATAGTAATTCCCTAGTTGACATTTCTAATAAATACAATTTAATTTAACCAAAGTCCACATTCCAAACATTTTACGCATTCGTACAATTTACACGTCGAGTGTATTCCATGAACTTAAAATTAATATGGTCAACTTATTGCCAATTTGATATGTAACGAGCTGTCTATTTCTCATATTATATTATACCTCTACTTGGTCGTTAATCCTTTGCATGCCTATATATATGCATGGAATGGAATTTGTTTGAGTACAAAGAAGTAAATATAGCAACAAAGAAAATAAAAAGGAAAGTAATTATGGATTGCTCTTGTTCTTATTTTATCAAACTCACATGCATTTTTCTGTTCATTCTAGTTGTACCAACTACATCCCAAAATAGTAAGTGTCCGTTTCAATATTTGTACCATTTTGGGGATGGAGTTACCGACATCGGCAACTCTGTTCGAGTTCACCCTTGGGGACGTTCGCATCCAGCGACACGTTTGCCTTATGGTACAACATTTCCTGGTACTCCTAATGGTCGTTGGTCCGATGGTCTTATTGATTTCGATTTCGCAGGTACTATATATATATAATATAAGTGATGGAATTAAAAATTCAGTTATCTTTTAAAATTACAAATATCTACTTAATTAACTATATTTGTTTCTACGTTACAAATTACAACTTATTGACGTGGTAATTTGTATAACAAATAACAACTTATTCGCAGGTACTATATATATATATATAATATAAGTGATGGAATTAAAAATTCAGTTATCTTTTAAAATTACAAATATCTACTTAATTAACTATATTTGTTTCTACGTTACAAATTACAACTTATTGACGTGGTAATTTGTATAACAACTACGATATACAAACCCGAAGAGGGGAATTATATTAAAGCATAAAGGGAGTATTTGTAATTTCAAAAGATAGTTGAATTTTTTTAATTAAGCTAAACCTGAAGGGTATTTTTTTTTTCGTAATTATCCCATTATATAATGCATTTCTCCACAATTAATGTTATAGTATATATCTATGTACTACATTTAAATGATCTAATTTAATTTGATGATGAGTCCTATGATTTGCAGCTGCTGATTTTGGCTTTCCACAAATTACACCTTATTTGTCAAGGAATGCTAGTTCTAGCAATGGGGTCATCTTTTCAGTGGCCAGAAGCCCAGTGCTTGATCATCATTTTTTCAAATCAAGAGGCGTTAAAATTCCACCATATGCTGTTCCTCTAAGTGTTCAATTAAGTTGGTTTAAAACACACCTGAAATCCATTTGCTCAACACCAACAGGTTTGTTAAATAAAAATAATTTTTGTAGCATTAATTATTTCAAAAGTATATGCAATATTGATTTTGCTAAACTTAGTACTCATAGTTATTTTCATTTCATTTATGTCAGAATGTGCAGATAAGTTGGGAAATTCTCTTATATTGATGGGGGATATTGAAGGCAATGACATCGGTTATCCATTGACACAGGGCAAATCCATTAATGAAGTACAAACTTACGTGCCCTATGTAACACGGGCTCAAATCAGTGCTACAAGAGTAAGTACCTAAGTCATATTTTAATTTTGTTAATTAACATAGAAATAAAATAATCTTTAATTACTTGCCTTAATAATAGGGTAAATTACAATTTTAGTCCTGTAACTACACATGATTGACAATACAAGTCCTCCATAAATCACGATCTGCTAGTAACTTTTTCAAAAGGCTCTCAGTTCAATTGTTTGGTTACGGAAGTTGGAAAATTTGTCCGAAAAACCCACGTGTTCATATTTCCGGTCCAACTCTCTAATTTTGAAACCAATTTTGCTTAAGTAGACATTCAAAGAGTGAGTTGAGATATTGATTGAGACAAAAACCTAGGATATAAAAACTTATTTAGAGGATGTCCGTCTAAGCGAAATTACTTTATCTATATCAACGAATGTGGCTGAAGATGTGCATGGATACGTGAATGCTTTCGGAAAATCAACAATTTTCTGCTACCAAAAAGCACTGAAATCAAAAGGTTTTTTGAAAGTTACAGGACTTTTGTCCAACTCGTGATTTCTGCAGACTATTATTGCCAATAGTTTTTTGAAAGTTACACTCCCTCCTATGGGGGCAATGAAATCAAAAGTTTTTGAAAGTTACACTCCCTCCTATGGGGGCACGTGCCCCCATAGTTTTTATTTATTTTCTTATAGTTCTTTCCTTTTTTAATAGCATTATTAAATTTTCTTTTTAAGAAATATATATTAATTAGGTTAAAAGAAAGTAAAATGTGCCCACATTAATTTTTTTTAATGTAGTTTACTATCGTATTACTTTTGTGTCCCCCTCGTAGAAAATTTTTCCATCCCTGGTTACGGACTGAAATTGCAATTTACCCTTAATATGTAAATTACCAAACTTATTCACTAACCACATTTCATTAAATAACACAGGAGGTGATCAAAATGGGTGCTAAGCTAATAATAATTCCAGGAAATGCTCCCTTGGATGCTATCCCTATATTCTAACTGCATTACCTAGCAATGATCCCACAGCCTATGATGATCTCGGTGTTTGAAGAGTGTGAATGATCTTATCACTTTTAAAAACAATAATCTCCAACAAGCTATCAACAATTTGAGTAGAGAGTTCCCCAACGTCAGTATAATGTATGGCCCATTTGATGAAGGTGTGCTAGCAGTTCTTGCCGAGACATCCACAGGCAAGTTAATTTTATTCTTTAGAGATTTTTCAAACGTAACTTACAGAAACTACCTTCAAATTTGATTTTGTGTTACATTTTTATCCCAATCATTACTTTACCTGAAGGAATTTCGCCGATGTGATTAAATATTTTACAGTTACATCTCAATTTTTTTTTAATATTATAAATATTCGACGAAAAGTTGGGGTTGGACTTCTGTTCCACTTCCCTATTCTATTTTATTGATAAATGACACGTGTACAAGATCATAATTGTACATACGTGTCTTTCATCGAATATATAAAATAGAGGGTGAAATAGGAAAATTGAAAGGCTATTTGTAATATTAAAAAAGTTGAGCGATATATAATTGTACAATATTCGATGATGTCAAGAAATTCCATCAAAGACAATTAGCGATCTGGTGCAAAATATAAGACAAAATCAAACATCAAAAGGTTTTTTGTAATTTTAAAATTTCTATGGACTTTTATCCAACTCGTCATTGTTGCAGGATTATTATTGTCAATACAATAGTTACAGGATTGAAATTGCAATTTACCCTTATATGCCAATTACTAAACTTATTCACTAACCACATTTCATTAAATAACACAGGAGGTGATCAAAATGGGTGCTAAGCTAATAATAATTCCAGGAAATGCTCCCCTTGGATGCTATCCCTATATTCTAACTGCATTACCTAGCAATGATCCCACAGCGTATGATAATCTCGGGTGTTTGAAGAGTGTGAATGATCTTATCACGTTTAAAAACAATAATCTCCAACAAGCTATCATCAATTTGAGTAGAGAATTCCCCAACGTCAATATAATGTATGGTCCATTTGATGAAGGTGTGCTAGCAGTTCTTGCCGAGACATCTACAGGCAAGTTTTTTCTTCTTTGGGCTTAATTTGTTTTTTTGTCTGGATAATTACAAAAAAAAAAAAAAAAACTCATTGAGGATTTGGGTATAGTTACAAAAAAAAAAAATCTAGAGAACTTTTAAACTTACAGAAACCACCTTGAAATTTGATTCTGTGTTACATTTTTATCCCAATCATTACTTGACCCGAAGGATTTTGCCGATGTATGATTAAATATTTTACAGTTATATCCCTCAGTTTTTCTAAATATTACAAATATATCATTTTTTCGTCTAACATTTTCAATTACATCGCTTAACTTTTTTCATATTACAAATAATCTGACGAAATGTTGGGGTTGAGACTTCCTATTCCACCTCCTTATTCCACTCACTATTACATTTCATTGTATAAATGACAAATGCACAAAACGATGTCACAATTATACAAACATCTTTCATCCAATATATGGAATATAGAGTGGAACACGAAAGTTGGAAGACTAGCTATTTGTAATATTAAAAAAGTCGAGTGATATGTAATTGTACAATATTTGATGATGTCAGCAAATTCCATCAGCTCAACCAGCGACTGGTGAAAAATGTAAGACAAAATCAAACATCAAAAGATTTTTTCGTAATTTTAAAACTTCTATGGATTTTTTTTTGTAACTATCCTTTTTTTTTTCCTCCCTAATTGAATGCTTACAACAACTATTAATTAATTTGGCTTGTAATAGGCCCTTATGCAAATATAACGCTTAAAGCTTATTGTGGAATTGGAGGAAAATATAACTACAACAGCAAAAGGTTTTGTGGGAGTCGAGGAGTGCGAGTTTGCTCAAATCCAGACAAGTACATATTTTGGGATGGTTTACACCTCACACATGAAGCTTCATCTCGTATTGAAAGGATTCTCATTCAGCCGGCTCTTTCAACCCTCAATTGTACATCATAATACTTATATAGGCCTTGTTTGTTTATGTTTCCAATGGCATCTTTCCAATTTCCAACTATACATAAAATTTGAATCATTTTTGTTCATAAAATTTCCAATGGAAATCATCATTTTCATTTTCTATTTTTCACATAAAACAACATCTCAAACCTATAATTTCTATTCTCAAACCTATACACTACCCTACATCACTCATCATTACTTATCAATCACTATTTTCATATTTTAACCCAATTATATATGTGAGACCCACCATTATCAACTTTATCTACTTAAAATATTACTATTTTAAATTATAACTATCTAATGGGACCCACCAACTATAATCTTACAAATATAATATTACATATTCAAATTAAAATATTGAAATGAATCCCACCACTACCAACTTTTCAATTATTATATATATAAAATAATATTTCAAAACTACTCAAACCAAACACAATCTCATTTCCAACCCTACATAAAACACATTTCAATTCATTCATCCAAACACAATCCCAATTTCCACACGAAAACCAATAAATTCTCAAAATTCTATTTCCAACTCCAAACTCGGAAATGGACCATGGAAACATAAACAAACAGCCCATGGAAACATAATGTCTCAGTTAGATATTGGAAGGAAAATGTATTTTAGGAGAATGAAGAAATAATGAATAAGGTTAATTTGTTGGTGTTTTGGAATTGAAGGGAACATTGTCTGTTGTAATTTGTAGCCGTCTAATTATGTAGGTTTAATGTTGTGTTGAATAAATGATGTCTTGGCAATCATTTTTAATGTTATGTGTTGTGTTTTTAATGTGAAAAAAAAAATGACACATATATATATATATATAATATAAATATTGAAGAATATAATTAGTTTGCAAAGCCGGTCCTGGGTTTCGAGGGGCCTAGAGCAAAAAAAAAAAAGAAGTACTCTTATGTTAACATAAAAAAAAGTAAAAATAACAAAATCAATGTTACGAATATTATTTCATTAATTTAAGATATTAAATAAGATATGCAATAACAAATCATACTTCAACTTTCACATTTTGGTCTAATCAAAATAAATTACGAAAAAGATCGTTCAATATAATTTATCAAAGAGGAAAAAATTAAAAAAATACTAATAAATTATTAGCTATGGAAAAAATGATATTCTTAGTTGCATTTTTTAATTCTTTAATTGTTTTTTTGATTTTGCAAGAAGAAAAAAATGGAAAATTTGGATGATAGAATGAGATCTTAAAGAATGAGCTCTTTAAACTCTTCAATTACGTTCGTAGGTTTTACGAAAAGGAAAAAAAAAGTATTTAGACAGAGAGGTTCGTTGCAAAAAAAAAAAAAACAAAAGTGAAAAACAAAGAAAATAATTTAGTTAAGATGAGAGGGCAAAAATCCCAAGTTCTTGCTTCAGCTCGGAATGGAAATCAAGACCTCCAAAATATAACACTACAAGAAAATTCCAGTTTATCGACAGAAATTTATCGACTAAATAATTTTGGCACTAAATTTTACAATTACCTACCGAATACCTACAAATAAAAAATATCATTGTTCCCCAAATTACACCGACAAATTACCGATAGTTTTCAATTACCGATAGATTTTTCGTAGGTATTTACCAACAGTTTTAGATTCTATAGGTAAATATTTTACTTACACTTTACAATTTTCTTAATATTTACCTACGGATTTTTCTGTAGCTAAACTGGTTTTTTTCTTGTATTGTAACAACAATGCTCATCCGCTGGACCAAATTACATATATCACTACAAGAAAATCGCAAAATAGCGACGGATAAGCCCATAAAATCCGTTGCTAAAATATTTAGCGACGGATTTTTTCCGTCTTTATTTAACTCGTCGTTATTTCTTTAGCAACAAATTAGAATATCTGTCGCTAAATAGCGACGGAAAAATTTGTCGCTAAAATATTAAAATTCGTCGCCAATCTTGAATTGGAGCGACAGAATGGACGACGAATTAGCGACGGAGTTAGCGACGGATGAATCCATTACTAAAGTTAGCAACAGAATAATCCGTCGCTAAATTGCGTCAATTAACTTTGTTTCTAATATTAGCGATGGACTTTCCGTTGCTAATTTGATTCAATAGCGACAAATTATTCCGTCACTAAATGGCGTCAATTAACTTTTTGATTTTAATATTAGCGACGGGAAGTTTCCGTTGCTAATTTGATTAAATAGCGACGGATTAGTCCGTCGCTAAAGATAGCAAATGACATTAATCCGCCGCTAAATTTGTCTTACACTTAGCAGATATTTTATTTTTTTATTTTATTTTTATAATTAAAAACCCGTAAAAACAATTCACGTTCAAAATACAAAAATTCATTTACATAAACTATATAATCTATCAATAATCGCCAATATAATATTTGATTTACAAAAAAAAACCATGACAAATATTTATAGTTATAGAAATCCACAATAAATCCACATACAATCTAAAATATATAATACAAATGTCTAGAATTTGTCCAATTTATGCATGGTTGTCAAGGAGGAGGCACATGTCCATGGCGACACGACTCCATCATCATACGTACCAACTCCGATTCTTGTGACTGCAACTGAATGCACTCGTGATGCTCCTTCTCCAACTACTCTCACACAACCACCACCGCTTTCACCGCTGCGCGACCGCTTGGTCATCATTTGCCGACGACCGCTTCGGTCACCCTCTTGTGTGACTGTCTCCTCAATGCCTCCTCGTCGAATGGTGGAATACTGGAACTACCAATGTTGGTGAACAAATACGCCTGAGACCCAGTGCCATAAACCCGCTGCTTCTTTATCCCAACAGCATCAAGAAAAATCCCATCTATCTCTGCGGGCTCCTCTATGGCCTCCGGTGCAACAACTAAATGTGTCTCCACATCCTCCTGCAAAAAACATTATCTTACATTACAAAAACCATAAAAAAGTATTTATAAACAATTTAAAAGTATTCTAAATATATACTTACAACTACTTGCTTAGACTTCCCATTCACAAATGTACCATTTTGCTTCATATGCGTATGCAAAAAAGTATCATACGTAGTAGGAATCCACCCAGTCTCTTTCTCCTGCATCCAAAAAGACAAGTATTAAAAAAACCTCATAATAATTTTATAAAAACTTTAAATAATTGTAATTTAAACTAAAATAAATTACAAAAGCAATAGCATGCCCAATGTAAGAGCGGGACCCTCCACAGTGGCGAGAACAACCGGATCCAGGCGGACCTATCTCGGACATCCTGTTGTTGCTCGCCTTCTCAAAAATAGCAACAACATCCTGGCCGACTCAATAGACCAACCATGTCTTTCCATGCATCATCCGGCTCACTAGGTGGCTTTTTCCTTTTTATCTTTCGTATTTTAAATTTACTTATCATGTCACTATATAGAGTTTCGAGGCCTGGCGCATGAACACGCCATGAATTTGTTTGTCAACTAATTTGAATCCCATATATAGTGCTTCGCAAATAAAAAGTATAATTAATTAGTATGCACAATATATCAATATAATAGACTATGTAAAATTCGACAATAATTTTCCAAAAAATAAACAATGCCGAGGTATAATATGAAACAAACATGACAAAAAAAGTATAAGCAAATATTCCCAACAAAATAACATAAAAAAATTTCGACAGCATTTTCCCTAAAAATTGAAATATGTCTGGTGAGAATCTAAACAAAAACAACTCAAATATTCACCAACAATACCAACATCATATATATTCATCAACATTAACAGTGTGTTCAACATGCATTAAACCATTTTCTAACAGAAAATCAACAAACCTAAACAAAAACAAACCAACACCATAATATTCAACACGCATTAACTATTTCAAAGTAGAAAATCAACAACTATATCGTAATATGCATGAATATTAAGTTACTTAACTTACCTTGAACTCCTCAAAGTAATGCTCCTTCTTATTACACTCTTCCAGTTGTATCAATTTACGTGGATACTATGCTTGAAAATCTTAGTAATATCACCCGAAGTCGTAGAGGGCATTAATCTACAAATTAACAACAATTGACAACATATTGTAATTACGAAAGATAGTTGGGTTTTTTTGTAATTAGACTAAACCTTTTGTAATTATTCCGTCTTTTTTGTTTTTAAAGAACGAACAAGGTTTAATGGAAATAATGGGCTATTATAGGGTGTTACAAATTTTATTTGGAGAGGTACTACATTCAATCCATTTTGAATTTAATATGCATCTAATATTATAGGGTGCCATTAATATGCATATGAACTCCGTAAATATTTCATTTAATACCCTAAACCCGTTAACTCAAAATGCCATTCTCACAAAGATTTCGAATGTTTTGCTTCATTTTGTTGAGATATGTCACTTGTGAGTTGTTCCACATTGATTAATTAAGGGAAGAGAGTCCACTTATACAAGCCAAGTAAGCTACTCATCCTTTCACTAATTGGTTTTAGGATAGAACTTGTAACGACCCAGATCTTTATGCCTTAATAAGAATTTTATTAGTCATGTTATTTATTTATTTTATAGAATAATAATGGAGAATTATAATTTATTAATTATTTACTAGATATTTAATCTATTAAATTACTGAGAATTGAAGGTTTATTTTAATTAGACTAAGAATTTATTTAATTTGGGTTTTATACGAATAATTGGACATGTAATTAGTTTAGAGTATTAAATCAGGCACATATTGCTAGCAAGTTAATAATAAGCTCATATACCAAAACCTAGTCTAATTGGGAGTAGGTTAAAACATAGTTATAAGACACGTAAAACACACACATCACGAGAACACACAAAATACACGTCCAGATAGAGAATAGGAGAGATCGGCCAAAGAAAGAGGGACGACCAATAGAAGAAAGAAAAGAGAAAAAGAGAAGAAAGAAAAGTGACTTCCAAGGTTGATTCGTGGAGGCCTAATAAGAATTTAGTTATCCATAAGTTGAACATGCAAGCAATCTCTTTAGTTTAATGTAGAATTAGTATTAAAGTTATTATGATGTCTAATTGGAAATCCATACGTGTAATTAACTACGATGTAGCTAGTCGATTTGTGAATCTATGTTTGTATTTCAGATGCTACTAAAGACGTGGGTCTATATTCACGAACCACATGCAATACACATCCTACACGTATGATATTAAGCAATGAAAAGAAGGTTTTTAAGCAAGGAAAATCTAAAATCTTTTTAAGTTACTAGTAAGGTGCACGTGCGTTGCACGTGAATCTTATAATATTTTGTAATTTAATTATAAATGCTTTATGAATTTATTTTTATTAAAGTTTTTTCATGTTTGAATATAGAACTTGATTGTTTGGAAACTATAAGTGATGATCAAAGCATGTTACATAATAATATAATATCTTAAAATGCCAATTATAATCAAGTTGTTTGATTATTCTATTATATATCTTATGAATTCCAAAAATGAAATCTATATAAATATAAATAATATATCTGATACTAATGTTACCTGCTCAATTGAATGTTAAATACTCACGTACTGGACATCCAATAAATATTGTTGCAACATCTTCGAACATGGTTATGAATGCATTTTCCTCCCCTTGTACCACATTCAGTACCAATCAGTATCTGGAATTCGTGAAGATAAATTAGTTATCGGACATATGTTTTTTTTTTGAAAATGAATAATTAATACCTTGGCGTTGTTTCAATGTTTTCGTCATTGCATTTATTGCAAATCACATTCTCCTTATTTTCAAAACTGAAGCAACAGAATTTTTGCATGAGTACTCATGCCATAAGGTAGATGTATTTTCAATTCTATCAACAACTCCCTTGAAATAGTAATACATATCCTGTAAGGAAACATGGTTAAATTACAATATAGTTATTTGATTGTGTTAGTAATTAATAAAATTCTACATGATCATGACCAAAAAAGACATATAATTATAATGAATTTACCTCAGATAATGTATGTCTTTTGTATATGATTTCATTGAGTTTCACTTCCTTTGCAACTTTTATTCTTTGAATCATTGATAATTCTCTGATTTTCATTGGATTACCAATTGTGAGTATCCTACGGAAAATTAGAAAGCAACATGTGCTCTTTTTTTGTTTGGTCAATATTGTTCATATTTAAATTTTTTATGGTACCAATTTCTCAAATCTTCAGCTTCTTCACATATCGGTTCTATTTGAAGGATTGATGTTGTTGCGAGTTTGCATCGCAATGTCTGAAACTAATATTTGTATTATTTTAATATTTATAAAAATTTATTCAATCAATAATTGGAAAAACATAAAGAAAGTGACCAAATTATTGTAATGGGCATTGACTGTGTGTTTCATTTCTCGTATTAGTAAGAATACTCATGACACTGAAAACATAGATCATCATTTAATAATAAATAAAATAAAGTAAGTTAGGAAATGATTACCTAGGTACCTTTTTGGAATGACCTTGGTGATTGACACAATCGGATTTTGATTAAGCATATCCTGCAATTTTTTTCCTTCGTTTTTTGCCATGTCTTCCCAAAAATTTATAGCCATGGGTTGATATATGTGTATTACATAATAAGTTATTTGAATAAATAACAAATAAAAAATAAATAAGAGTGAGTAAAGCTAATTGATTTGTAATGTTGATTTAGTTTATTTTGTTGTTTAGGATTAAAATAAAAAGAATAATTAATGAAAATAATTGAATAATGTATTTTCTCTTACTCTTTGTTAATAATTATTATTTCTCTTACATACTTCAATGCACTCGTCGAATACTCGAATTCACGGTCATTCTGCATTCTTTAACTTTAAGAACCATTCCATAAATACGCATAATTGCGATCCAAACTTGTAAATATTTTGAAAAAAATATAATTACGATTAGGTAAAAAATAGATTAAGGAGAATTTTTATTTACTGCTCCATTTTTGTGTAACTTAAGATTTATATCTTTAAACTCCACAAAATTGTATTCCATTTTTCTTCAATTAGATCTATTGCATTCTTCACAATCGTGTGTTTGTTTAAGATCGGCTCCTTTTCTCGGATGTGCGGAGGGAAATCCATTGACATAATTAATCGATTAACTGGAGTTTTTTAACATCTCCATTGGAAATAATATATGTGTTGTTCATCGCAAACTTCCCATCAAATAAATTGACGTCTTCGTTGAATATTATTACACCAATGTGTACTCCTACAAAAAGATAAGAATTTTGTTTTAATCTTTACAAAACCTTAATTTTGTAAAAATGAAAAATTGGATTTGATTTTTCTTAC
The DNA here is from genome assembly GCA_016081115.2 of Rehmannia glutinosa. Taxonomy (NCBI): domain Eukaryota; kingdom Viridiplantae; phylum Streptophyta; class Magnoliopsida; order Lamiales; family Orobanchaceae; genus Rehmannia; species Rehmannia glutinosa. Next base: position 150,832,573 of record CM071926.1, read on the forward strand.
CTCATCGTCCGTCATTATCATTTTACGGATTTTAGTAGACAAGTTTTTTCCGCATGATGTTTCTAATCCAATTGTAACACTTTCAATCGTATTGTGAATGTTTTTACGCTTGATTTTGAGAAGCCTTAATGGGCTAACTGGATCCATTGACATAATTAATTTCTTCCCTGCATTATAATACACTAGTGCTTTAGAGTGCGATGCACGACAGTGTAATGTGGGAAAATATGAAGTTTATGGTGTTTTACGATTTTGGGTTTGTTGGGTTGAAACTTATAGATTGGATGTCTAAATAATTTATTATATATTAATAAAAATAGAAAATGTACAATAGAAGAGAAATATCGTATCAAACAATTAAATAACTACAAATTTTGAAAAACTTCTTTGTACACCACATTTTTGCATTTTCTGTTTGGTTTTTGATTGATCTTCACCACATACTAATATTTTCAATTAAGTCCCTTCCGATTAGTGACTCGTGAAACATTAAGAACGTATAATTGTACTTATTTAATCCGTATCTATTACTAATCAACTAATATTGGATTCTTCAAGTACAAACCAACATTTGAGAGAGATTGGCCTTAACTCTTGTTTATGGTCATTGCATAAGACACGATAAGAGTGAAAGATAGGTTTAAACGTTGAAACTTGAATGGAATACATTTCGAGGTGACAATTTGTCGGTGTTAGTGTCATTTGTTGGTATCAACACCTTATGACCTTCATGCGTTAATTGAGAATTTTAGCTTCAATAACAACGTGTCTAGAGAGCCTCGTAATCACCAATCTTTTACACAATAATCGAGTGGTCCATGTTCCTCAAGGCATATTCAATTTATAATATTCTGCATATATTTTTGAGTCCCAACCTTCAAATAGTTAATTTCATGATTGGGAATACCGGAACATTTTATACCATTCAAAAATAACTCGGCGTATGAATATCATGCAAGAAATCAATATTAGCATCGATATTTACTCGTGCTATCCGAGCTCAAATAAGTATAACCCTCCGATGAATTTAAAGACGTCATATATTGATTGATCGACTCAATAACATCAAGAGTCGGTAAGTATCGCCCTATCTTTCAAATAAGTAGGATCATCAATTGCGTCTTTAAACATTGGATACGTATTCTCTATAATTGTTGCCATTGGATCATCTTGCGCCGGATGATTCCAAAAGAATATCTTCATGGTATATCGATAGTGGCACAACCATCATTAGATCCTCCGATTGTTCCATCTCCGATGCTTGCTATCCACTCGAGAATTGGGCCAAATCCGCATAATCATCTGCTAATTGATTGAGGCTTTGAAGACGCATATTTTTAGTCAATCTCGATATTTGTACAATCTTTCCACAATAACGATGCATTTATCATGGCATTGACTACGCCCTATCGACTTCCCTTTGGTATAAAATAAATAACATACTCAAGTCACCCCGAACACAAGTTTTAATGACATATTTTTTTCCCACCAAAAGGTTTTGATTCATTCCGAGTTAGGGTTGATTAATTTTAAAAGAGCTTTGGTGGGAGTTTCATTCACGGCTTTAAAGCAATGCTTGTGTATCATTGGGGCTTCATCCCGCATTATAAGTTTAGAACGAATAATCGCCTGTAAAGCGGAGTCCCTTGTTTGATATTGCAAGTTGACTCTTGATTTGGATTCAAAGGAATAACAAAATGGGAATGGGCGAGTCCTTCCACCAGGAAGCAATAGGGACGCTATTCCACTCGATGCCACGTTCAACACAATTTCTCCTTTCGATCTCAAAGTCAAGAGATAAAGCCTTCCATCCAGAAATGTTTTTTAAACTGTTCCCATACCCATATACAAAGAACATACCACCCGTGTCGAACTCGAAAAGTCAAGAATTATTCATACGAGGAAATGTCAATTCCAAGGATCGCAACAAGACAAGCCAACGACCACAAGTGACTTTCAAAAATAAGCCTATCTCTTCAACGGGCAGATTTTTGAAAGATCATATAAAAGGTTGAGGAATCACTTTGAGAGAGGTAACCTTGATATCCTAAACCACGAACATCAAGCTAACATTGAACTGTAATCTAAAATTACTCTCAAGTCATTTAAGTTCAATCCTCAAGCCTACATTACGAAGGAAATCAATCCAACACTCATCTGTGAAGGAAAGACAACTTCTATCGGTTGAAGAGGAAACATTTGAAGAATCAAGGGGTCTACATTCCACGGAGGATTGTAGGAAGGTTCAAAGTCGAACCAGTCTCAAGTTTTTGGAGGGCTTCGTGATCAAATCCAAGAAGCTTGAGCAAGTGGGTCAGTAGTAGCAAAAGCACTGCCTGTGAAGAAAGCCGAGTCGCACGAGAAGCTTAATTTGTGTGACCAAGGCATCTCAAACCGAGTCCCAAAGGATCAAGTCAAGTGTTGTGTGTCATACTTGTATCGTCTATTAACCACTCGTATATTGATCAATACTTAGTGGTTTCCTCCAGGAGTTGGAGAAGAGAGCAGTAGAAGAATTACCCCATCTTCGAACCTCTATAAAAACTTATTGTGTCATTTACAATTCAACACTTTAATTTCTGCATATTACTTTAATATCTGCTGATAAATTTGCTATCCAATTGATAATCAACAAAGTGCTAAAACCAAGTATTAAAACAAACTTAAACCAAAATCAAGGTTGTTAAGTCTTCCGCTGAAAACATATCACAGTCAAGTTAAGTCTTTAGTTAAAACAGCGAGTTATTCTATCAACATTCGGTCGAGTCGTTGAGTGGCTAACTCTGCCGATTAACTAACTTAGTCATCCATCGAGACTTATTTGTGAAGTATTAACTCGAATATTTAAAAGGACTAAATCGAAAAATTGGTAAGGTTTATTCAACCCCCTTCTAAACCTTACTCTCACACCTCCTTGGGACCTACATATATATATATATATATATATATATTGATTCGGCATAAAGTGGGCGCGGCGATGAATAGTCCATGACGGTCAAGGTCCAGCTTAAAGCCTATAAGGAATTCTTCTGTCAGGTCCAATGATGCATTATGGCCCGGAGTGCTCGGGATTGGTACCTGAGCTCGGCATATGTTAAATTATAACTTAAACTCATCAGATTAGATAAGATTTTGTAACAAACGTCTGACAGATTCTCCCTAACCATTTCCGAAAAACCCAAAAACCCTAATGGTAAGCATTATAAATAGGCATCTGCCAGATATGATTAAGGTTAATGCATTTTTGTACTTTGTGACCTATTTGGGCTATATATTCTTTTCTAAGAAGTGATATCTCACTTGAGCGTCGGAGAGGGTACGCCGTAGCAACCCTCCGACCCTCCATTTTTTGTAGGTATTTGGTACACACGGCAGAACTCTGTAAATAAATGGTGAAGTTTTGTTAGAATCATCATCGGACATTTTCAAGTAATACCAAATTGGCGCCGTCTGTGGGAACTTTTGGGCTAAGGCGTGAGGTTTCAAGGGCGATTATGGAGGATCTGCGGAGGAATTTGATGGAGGATCTGAACCATACTCCCATGGCTGATACTCAGGGGGAGTGATGCAGGAAGGAGGTGTGCATCCACCACCACCACCGGTGGGAGATGTACAGCGGGAGAATCCGGGAGTAACAGGAAGTGGCTCTGTTCCCTTATCTTCGACGGGGGCAGGGATCTTGGGGCCCATGTTTTTTGAACAATTAGGTAATTTTGTTACTGCAGCGGTGGAGCAGGCTGTAGAACGGAGGTTAGGCCACTTGGTGCCGCCACCACCTCCTGTCTCCACCCCGGTAGGGGCGCAAGAAGCTAGAAATCTAGAAGGGGGTGATAGGGGACAACAAGCTCCGGTGGTGGAAGAGGAGCACTCATCTAGTGCTATGGAGCATAATACCCACGGAGGATCCCTGATTGGTCGGAGCGAATAAATGACCTTCAGATGGAGGTAAGGGAGGTGCGAAGAAGAGTGGCAGGGACACTGGTAGGAGCTTTCGTCCCTCGAGTTCGTAGAGGGACACCATTTACGGAGGAGGTGATGGCTGACGAGTTTTTGGTTCTTATAGAGCTCTCGGTTTTGAGTATAATGGCACGATGGAATCGTGGGACCATCTTTGCTTTGATTCAAAAATACGGCGTTGCTATATTGGTTCTCGGACGGAGTAATGTGCGGGGTGTTCCCGACAACTCTCACCAAATCAGCAACAATGGTTTTCCAGCTTCCTTCGAACTCTATAAGGAATTTCGATAAATTTAGCTTGGTGTTTATGCACAGTTCACTAGTTGCGGGGAAGTATCGAAGGCCCCCCTTGACACTTTTCAAAAGATCAAGCAAAAGGAGGGAAAGGGCGAGGAGCTACATCAAGCACTTCACAAAGGCGGTGTCGAGGTACCTTTAGCTAGCCCGAAGATTTTGACGAATGCATTAGCTCGGTGAGGATGGAGAATTTTTTGAATCTTTGGTAATTGAGCCGGCCAAAATTTTTGATGAACTTTTGGCTAGGGCAGAGAGGTACATTAATTTGGAGGAAGCTAGGAAAATGAAGAATGAAGAAGGGAGTTAAAGGAGAGATAAGGGGGAGGACAAGGAGGATAAAATGCCCCAGAAGAAATCAAAGGTTGAGGTGTCAGGAGGGAGACCCAGATTTGATAAGTAGTGGCTTCTCAAGGAGAGGTGTTCTCAACAATCGAGAGATACCCCGACTTGAGGTGGCCAAGGACGTATTCAGAGGTTCCTAGGAAGGAGAAGAGCAATGAGTTATGTTGTTTTCACAATGAATATAGGCACACCACAGAGCAGTGTACCCACTTGAAAGATGAAATCGAATGAATGATCCAGGCGGGGCACTTGAAAGAATTTGTGTATGTGGATAAGAGGAGATCGAAGGGTAATTACCGAAGGGGTCAGAATAATTACCAGCAGAGGCAGGAGCCGGAGAAAAGCGGAGGAGGAGAAGAATCTTCCCCCTCCACCACCGAGGAGGGGGGTTATTCAGATGGTTATTGGGGTCCGTCCAGAGGGGATTCTCGGAGAGCTAGGAAAAGTTATGTTAGGGCGGCCGCCAAAAGGGTTCAGGAGTAGATGAAGATTGAACAAGTGACGGTGGGGCCAAATATCCAGTTTGGGCCGCAAGATAGGAGAGACATTGTGACTCCGCATAGCGATGCCCTTGTAATCACGGCAACAATTGCAAACTATGATATGCAGAGGGTGTTCGTGGATACAGGTAGTTCAGCTGGTATACTTTTTTATGAATGCTATAAGCGAATGGACTTGCAGGTGGATTTGGAAATGGTTGATACTTCCCTGGTTGGCTTTGCGGGAGGAACGATTCAACCGTTGGGAATGGTTACCTTACCCGTGTTCTTGGGTAAAGAGCCATTCAGGAAGACTAGAATGGTGAGATTCTTGGTGGTGGATGCCCCTTCGTCATACAATGTGATGATTGGGAGGCCGTCTCTGAGCGCATTTCAAGTTATTGTTTCAGTATATCACTTAAAGATGAAATTCCCAGTGGATGATCAGGTGGGAGAAGTAGAAGGAGATCAGCACATGGCATGAGATTGTATATAGAAAGCCTCCAAATGGCCGAAAGGGGAGAGGCTCACGATGATGGAAAGGGGAAAGAGAAAATCATCAAGCTAGATGAGGATCCGGTGGAACATGTACAACCAAATGAGGAGTTGATGTGGGTGGAGTTAGCGCCAGGAGAACCTGGTAAGGCCACAAAGATAGGAAAAAACTTGGCAGAAGATCTTAAAGAAAAACTTGTGGAGTTCTTGAGAAGCAATGCCGATGTATTTGCTTGATCAAGCTAGATCTAGTGGGAATAGACCCAAGTATTGCTGAACATAGACTCAATGTAAATCCTTCATACAAACCGGTAATGCAAAAGAAGAGGAATTTTGGTCCAAAGAAGGATACGATTATTCGAGCGGAGGTACAGAAGCTGCTAAGTGCGGGGTATATTAGGGAAATCCAGTTTCCCGAATGGTTATCCAACACTATCTTGGTTCCTAAGACGCAAGACGATTGGAGGATGTGTATAGACTTTAGGGATTTGAACAGAGTGTGCCCAAAAGACTATTACCCATTCCCGAGAATAGACCAGTTGGTTGACTCAACTTGGGGATGCGAGATGCTTAGTATGATGGATGCCCCTCAAGGCTATCACCGGTCGGGCGAGAAGAGGACCGAGGAAGAGGGTGAGCTTTACCACCTCTTTTGGTACTTATTGTTACGTAGTGATGCCCTTTGGGTTAAAAAATATGGGGGCAACGTACCAGAGATTGGTGGACAAGATGTTTAGTGATCAGATCGGGAGGAATATGGAAGTATATGTGGACGACATGTTGGTTAAGAGCGCGAAGGATGTGGACCATGTGAAAGACCTGGCAGAACATTTGATACACTGAGGAAATACAAGATTAAACTTAATCCCAAGAAATGCGCTTTTGGGGTGAAGTCGGGGAAGTTTTTGGGATACATGGTGACAGAAAAGGGCATTGAAGCCAACCGGAGAAAGTAAAAGCCATATGAGAGATGGCCGAGCCCAAAGACAAAAAAAAAGATGTTCGTCTTAAGCGGGATGATATTTGCTCTCAACATGATTTATTTTGAGGTCGGTAGAAAGGAGTTTACCTTTCTTTAAAGTGTTAAGGAAAGCCAAAATATTTGTGTGGGATGAGGAGTGCCAGAAAGCGTTTGGGGAACTAAAAGATTACTTAGCTGAACTATCAGTATTGACTAAACCAATACCTAGGAAACCGTTGTATCTCTATATTTGATGACGAACGGGGGGGTTAGCATGGTATTGATAAGAGATGAAGGCTCGGTACAAATGCTAGTATATAATGTGAGAAAGGTATTGAGGATTGTGGAGGTGAAGTACGCAGAGTTTGAGAAAGCTAGCTTAGCCTTGATGATAATAGCTCATAGGTTAAGGCTATATTTTTTGTCACATAAAGTGAGTGTGAGAACAAACTTACCACTGAAGGCTGTGATGAGTAAGCCCGAGGTGTCTGGAAGGTTGGTGAAGTGGGCTATTGAATTGAGCGAGTATGATGTAGAGTTTCAGAGCCGAACTGCCATTAAGGCTCAAGCCATAGCGAATTTCGTGCAGGAATTAACAAAGGATGTGACCGAGGATGGAACATGGATACTATTCATTGATGGATCCGTGGGTAGTATGGGATGTAGACTAGGTATCGTGTTGATCAGTCCCAAAGGGGTGGAGAGTAGTTTCGCTGTGAGGTTGGATTTCAAATTGTCAAATAATGAAGCAAAGTACGAGGCCTTTTTGCGAGGAATCAATATGGCAATAAGTATGGGAGCATCTAAAGTGCTTATACATATAGATTCCCAATTGGTGTACAAGCAAATAAGAGGGGAATTCGAGATTCGGGAAGAAAGGATGAAAAATTATGTGGAGAAATATAAGATCCCTGAAAAGAAACTGAAAGAAATTGAGGTCTGCCATATACCGAGAGAGGAAAATGCGAAGGCTGATTTTTTATCTAAAATTGCAAGTTCGGCTGCAGGAGGTTACGATAGAAATATCACTCTATTGATAGATCAAGATACAGTTCTGAGTTTGGAGATAGGAGAAATGGAGGAAAAAGAAGATTGGAGAATTTCAATCCTAGCATATCCGAGAGATGGGGTGTTGCAAAAGACGAGAAAGGAAATAGCTCGGGTAAAAATATAGTCAACTCGTTTAGTATCTTGGGGGAATTGCTGTACAAAAAGGGTTTTAGTGCGCCGCTTTTAAGATACGTAGGTTATGAAGGAGAATATGTTCTGAAGGAAATACATGAGGGATGTTGCGGAAATCACATGGGAGCCAGGACTTTGGCGAATAAGGTGTTAAGGGCAGGATATTTTTGGCCGAGCTTAAGAAAAGATGCAGAGCTAATGGTGAAGCGATGTGGAAAGTTTCAAGTGCACGCGCCTTTTATACAAAGGCCAGCTGAGGAACTCATGACTATGAGCTCCCGCTTGCCCATTTGCTAGGTGGGGAATTGATATTGTAGTGTCTTTCCCTCAGGTCTCGGGACAGAAAATTTTTGATAGTTGCGATAGATTATTTTAGCAAATGGGTGGAAGCTGAACCATTGGCTAAGATAACTGAGGAAGCTGTGATGAAGTTTATTTGGCAACACATAGTGTGCAAGTTCGGGATACCCTGAGTGATTGTTTAAGATAATGGAACACAATTTAATCGAGCAAGAATTCGAGAATGGTGCAAGGACATGAAAATTAAACAAAACTTCACTTCAGTAGCCCACCCGCAGGTGAATGGGCAGGTGGATGTTACAAACAGGATTTTGGTACAAGGACTGAAGGCCAGACTAGAAAAGTCCGGAGGGGCTTGGGTCAAAGAATTAAGCTCGGTGTTGTGGGCGTATAGAACAAATCCAAAAGAAGCAACATGTGAAACACCCTTTAGTTTGGTATATGGAATGGACACAGTTATACCAGCAGAGATCGGGATGGAAACCCACCGCATCGAACTTTGAATAGAAGCGAGCGAGTTGAGAACTCAAGAGGCCTTGGATATGATTCATGAAAAACGAAGAATGACATTCTTACAAATGGAGCGAACAAGGAGTCGAGTCCGAGCTAGTTATAATAGCAAAGTGAACAAGAGGAGTTTCCAACTAGGGGATTTGGTATTAAGAAAAGCGGATGCACCGAAAAACCGAGGAAAACGGGAAGCCGATTGGGAGGGACCTCTCAGAGTGTCAGTGATCTTGGCAATGGTGCTTATGAGATGGGGAGTTAGATAGGAAGAAGTTACCCGAGGGAGTATTTTTAGCTTTGTCCCCCGAAGTGACTTGAAGCTAAAAATACCTACACCTCACCCGGACCCAAGTATTTTTAGTCTTGTGAGGTGGGAAGTTAGATGGGAAAATTAAAAATTTGCCCAAGTACTTTTAGCCTTGTCCCCGAGGTGACTTGATGCTAAAAATGGAGCCCGAAAAATTGAAAATTTGCCCAAGTATTTTTAGCTTTGTCCCGAGGTGACTTGAAGCTAAAAATACCTACCTCACCTCGAGCTTGAAAATTGAAAATTTGCCCAAGTATTTTTAGTCTTGTCGAGGTGACCTAAAAAAGGTGACTTGAAGCAAAAATGAAAATTTTCCCAAGTATTTTTAGCTTTGTCCCCAAAGTTACTTGAAGCTAAAATACCTGCTCGGCTCAAGCTTGAAAAATTGAAAATTTGCCCAAGTATTTTTAGCTTTGTCCCCGAGGTGACTTGAAGCTAAAAATATAAACTCACTCGAGCTTCGAAAAATTGAAAATTTGCCCAAGTATTTTTAGCCTTGTCCCCGAGGTGACTTGAAGCTAAAAATAAACTCGGCTCGGGCTTGAAAAATTGAAAATTTTCCCAAGTATTTTTAGCTTTGTGTGACTTGAAGCCCGCTCGAGTGAAAAATTAAAAATTTGCCCAAGTATTTTTAGCTTTGTCCCCAAAGTAATTTGAAGCTAAAAATACCCGCACCTGCTCGGATCCAAGTATTTTTAGCCTTGTCCCCGAGGTGACTTGAAGCAAAAATACATGAAGACCTAGGGCTTCAAAAAATTGAAAATTTGCCCAAATATTTTTAGCCTTGTCCCCGAGGTGACTTGAAGCTAAGGTGACTTGAAGCTTCGAAAAATTGAAATTTTACCCATGTATTTTTAACTTTGTCCCATAAGTGACTTGAAGCTAAAAATACCTACAAACTCGAGCTTCGAAAAATTGAAAATTTGCCAAAGTATTTTTAGCTATAAAAGTGACTTGAAGTGACTTCGAGTTTCAAAAATTTGGAAAAAGTATTTTTAACTTTGTCCCCGAGGTGACTCGAAGCTAAAAATCGGCTTCGAGCTTGAAAAATTGAAAAATTAAGAAAGCAAAGGAACAAGAGTTCGGTCAAAAGAAAAGTTCATTAGATATAAAAACTGAGTAATTACATAAGTTAAGAGGGGTATCCTTAATGCCATAATCTGCTATGGTCAAGGGAGCCTCCTCGAGAACCTCTAGATCGGTATCACCCCCAGCGACAACTGCCCTAGAAGCATCTCCCGAACTTGAGGGGGATCTAGGGTGGCCGAAGCAGAAAATGTTGGTCAACTTCTAGCTGGGAAAGGTTATAGCTGAGGAAGTCAGTGGGAGATCTCAGGTTAACCTGATTGGCTTCGGCAGAAGGGATGTAGCCTTCGGGATCAGTAGCAAAGGTCAGAGCCTTATCTCTGTTGAAGTTTTCGGTAAAGCCTTTCTCCCGACCTTGGTCTTCAGCCTGATCAAAAGCCAAATGAAAGTATTGAAGAGCTCCATCAGAAAGGACGTCGAGAAACTCTTCAGCACTCAGAAAGCTTTGCTTGGCCACTTCCTGAGCTTTTTGAACTAAAGTGCAGCACTATGGTGATTGAAGAAAATTTTGAATGCTAGCTCGAGCTCTCTCCTCTCGAGCTGCAGCCACCTGTTGGGCGAATTGAAGTTGAACTTTTTCAAGCTCCGCCTTGAGAGCATTTATCTCTTCATCTTTTTGGGCAAGAGTATCTTTGTGCAGCTCAACTTCATTTTTGCCTTTTTCCAAGATTTTGAGCATCTTGGCATCTCTCTCTTTGAGCTTGGCCACTTGTATCTGGAGGTCATTGCGCTCGTTTACCAATTCGGATCAGCAAAGCCCACGCGACCTCGGGCAACTATCTCTGAGAGGCGAAGTAAGGCCTGTAGAATTGAAAGGAAAAGCAAGCATGAATGAAAATGCAGGATAACAGAATATGAACATGGGAAGAAGAGGTATTTACCTTAGAAAAGTCGAGGCTGAAGTTGTCCACCAAGTCAGAAGTAGAAGCATGTTGTAGAGGACGACGTTCTCGAGGAGGCAGAGGCCCTATAAGAACTCGGCGGCTGTTCGGGGATTGTAATTCTCCAAAATTGGAGATTGGAGGAAGAAGGTCTGATTAGGAGTAGTAATATCTCCTGAGCTTCTTACAGTTTTGGATTTCTTTTGAGAAGAATCCAAGGTAGGAGTAATGCGCTTTTTCAGGACTGGTTGGCTGCTGGGGTCGGTAAATTCCTTGACCACATCCCGAGCTAAATCGGGGAGAATAGTCCTGGGAGATTTCGGGGCTTGCTGCTAGGTATGTTGAGCGAAAGCGGTTGAAGGAGGAGGAGGCTGTATGGATTAAGAAGAGGAGGAGGTCCCTTATGGAAACATTCCTTTTTCGAGCTGCCTTCTTCTCGGCAAGTCTTTTTTGCATGGTGGTCGTTGAGGAAAAAATAGATAAAGAATATCAATAAAGTAAACAAGTGAGAAAAATAGACGAGTATAAGAATATGTAAAAGAAGTATACCAAGGTCCTCCTTGAGCTTTGCAGGGGTATATGACTCAATTTAAAGTGCCATAGTAAAGTAGGGCAAGAACAAAGACGGGAAAGATCATATTCTTGCTTATTTAGCCGGTCTATGGAAGCTTGGAGATCGGGATTGCGTCTCCTTATATTGACTTTCCTCTGGGGAAGAACTTCCCAGATCCACTTAGTGGGGAAAGGCCATGGTTCGGGAGGGGATATGAAGAAATACCTATCCTTCCAGAATTTGTTGGAGGTAGGATATTTCCCGAGAAATTTCGCATCACCTCGGGATGAGAGGTAGAAAAGGCCACGAGTGGTGGACACTTTTATATGGAAAAGAGAATGAAAGAGCTCAGCAGTGGGGTCAATACCGAGAAATTTGGTTACCATAACAAAACCAGTTATTAGTCGGAAGGAATTGGGAGAAAATTGATTCAAGGGGATTTGATATAATACAGAAAGTTCGATCATAAGAGGATGAAGAGGGAACCAAAGTCCACCATTTACTGCCCCAAAAAGAAGGCTAGAAACCCTGGTGGAGGTCGGTTCGGCCTATCATAAAAGCTAGGAAGAGCTAATCTAAAATTGAAAGGGATATTGATATTTTTACAAAGGTATTTCAAGTTTTTAACAAACATTGCCGAAGCATTGAAAGTACTATCTAAAGAAGAGGTCGGGATAGCAGGTCATACTTCTATATTTGAATACTCTAGATTAGAGTTGGAGCTCGAGCTTCCTAAATGACTAGAGGAAGATGCTTGAGTTCTGGGAAACAGAAGGTGCTTCATTTTTAAAAGAGAGCTCTAGGTTATCAACCCAGCAGAAGTATTAGTCACCTCTCGTCCGTTGAAGTACCCGTAGAGGAAAGATGAGCAGGAGAAGACATCTTTATAGTATACAAATAGAAATTTAAGAAAGAAAAATAGAAGTGAAAAGAGGAAGGAGGTAAGAGAAGTACCTAATCGGAAGAAGTAGACTGTAAAGAGAGAAGGAAAGAAGAGTACGCCGGAGACCAAAGCTGTGAGTCGTCGGAGAAAGGGTGGAAGAATCGCCGGAAATCGCCTTGGAAGGGAGAAGCAAAAGTGTAAAGTGGAAAATGAGGGCTCCTTTATATAGAAGAGGAAGCCTGGCACAAGTACCAAGGACAATTGATCTCAGCCGTTGATGAGGAGTAAGATCTATGGACGAGGGTGCATTGGGCAGAGTAACGGATATCCCATCAATAGGTGTAATGATGACAATCGCACGAACTTCGAAGATGCGGGAAGTTCAAACGATAGGGCGGGACTGAGTTCTGGAAAAACGATTGAATGTTCATGGGATAGATCGGTATGAACATGAGTAGATACGTGGAGAGAGCTCGGCCTAGATGAATAATGAACACTATAACCTAGCCCCTTCTAAGAGTAGCTCGGCTATAGTGGGGGGAGTGGTTGATTCGGCATAAAAAGGGCCGATCTGATGCATAGTCCATGATGGTCAAGGTCCAGCTTAAAGCCTATAAGGAATTCTTCTGTCAGGCCCAATGATGCATTATGGCCCAGAGTGCTCGGGATTGGTACCTGAGCTCGGCATATGTTAAATCATAACTTAAACTCATCAGATTAGATAAGATTTTATAACAAATGTCTAACAGATTCTCCCTAACTGTTTTCAAAAAACCCGGAAACCCTAATGGTAAGCATTATAAATAGGCATCTGCCAGGTATGATTAAGACTAATGCATTTTTGTACTTTGTGACCTATTTGTGATATTCTTTTCTAAGAAGTGATATCTGACTTGAGTATCGGAGAGGGTACGTCGGAGCAACCCTCCCGTCCTCCCTTTTTTGTAGGTATTTGGTATGCACGGTGGAGCTCGGAAAATACACGGTGAAGTTCTGTCGGAATCATCATCGGACATTTTCAGGTAATACCATATATATATATGGGTAGGATCAAATGTGGCAGGGGGCTTACCGTGTGGCAGTGTGGATTAATCCATCCATCAACACCTTTTATTCAATGGTCCAGATTGCTATTAAAAATAAATAATTTATCAATTATTTAATAGGTGAAAATGGCATAATGGTAACTAACAAAAGACCATAAATCACGCCCCTACAATCAAGGAATTGATTAATATCACGTTTCCATAACTGAATTGTGCACCATTTTAATAGCAGAACTGTACACCATTTAATAACTGATTGTACACCATTTTATATCTAACAGTGCATCATTGAATAACTAATTGTACACCATTCAATCCCAACGAGTTTTATGATATTTGATTTTACAATTGTTCCCACTTCTTATTCAATTGTGGTTTACTCACAATGATGTATAATTAGTTACACAATGATGCATTGTTGGATATATAATGGTACACAGTCAGTTATTAAATGGTGCACAATTTAGCTATTAAAATGGTGCATAATTCAGTTATGGAAACGTGATCATTATCACATCCATGATTGTAGGGCGTCATTATGGGAAGGTAGTTACACCATTTTGTCTTTATAGGGTTTTTTAATGATGTACAATTAGTTATACAACGATGCACTGTTAGATATAAAATGGTGCACATTTAAGTTATTAAATGGGAAGATGGTTACACCATTTTGTCTTTATAGTTCCTTTAGATGATGTACAATTAGTTATACATTGATGCACTGTTAGATATAAAATGGGGCACAATTAGTTATTAAATGGTGCACAGTTCAACTATTAAAATGCTGCATAATTTAGTTATGGAAACGTGATCTTTATCACATCCATAATCGTAGGTCGTCATTATGGGAACGTGGTTATACTATTTTGTCTTTATAGGGTTTTAGATGATGTACAATTAGTTATATAATGATGCACTGTTAGATATAAAATGGTGCACAGTTAAGTTATTAAATGGGAAGATGGTTATACCATTTTGTCTTTATAGTTCCTTTAGATGATGTACAATTAGTTATACAATGATGCACTATCAGATATAAAATAGCGTACAATCAGTTATTAAATGGTGTATAGTTCAGCAATTAAAATGATGCATAAATTCAGCTATGGAAACATAATATTAATTAATTCCTTGATTATAGGGGCGTGATTTATGGAACTTTTCTAGTTATTATTATTCCCTTTCCACCTATTAATTAATTGACAAATCAATTATTTTTAATAGCAATCTTGACCATTGAATAAAAGGTGTGGACTGATGGGATCAATCCACACTGCCACACGGTAAGAGGCTGCCACACGAGATCCCGTCCCTCTCTCTCTCTCTCTCTCTCTCTCCCTCTCTCTCTCTCTCTATATATATATATATATATTAAGTTAATTGTTCTATAACTTTAAGATCCTTTTTATAAAATATCGAAATCAAATTACTTTATTATTATTATTATTATTATTATTTTCGTTTGCGAACTAAAAACTGTAGGTGTCCTCGAATGTATTTGATCAAGTCAAAGAGGATTCTATAAAGAATATAAATTTAAGATTGAGAATTCTTATCAATTTATCGAGGATTGTTGTCAACTTATTTTAAGAATTAAAAATCAAGATTGACAATTCTTATGAAGTTATTCAATTTCTTTTTTTGTCAACTTATTTTTTTTTTTAAAAATCAAGATTGACAATTCTTATGAAGGCGGTGAAGGCCTCGCATTTCAAAGTTTATTGCTATTGGCTCCAATCCTAAACATACCTCTTCTACTATTGCTTCGATAACTTTGATCGATATTTACCTCTTATAAATTTAAATTCTCTTTTAAAACCTCGAGTTTTCAAATGCGTCATCACGTCAAACATACACTATCAAGTCTACATATTAATTAATTAAAAATCGAAAGTGCACATAAACCAAGTTGCATGGTGATCAAAATTTAAGGCCTTGTTTGCTTATGTTTCCATGATCCATTTCCGTTTCTAGTGTTGAAAATTAAATTTTGAGAATTTATTGATTTTCATGTGGAAATTGGAATTATGTTTGGATGAATAAATTGTAATGTGGTTTATGAATGGTTGGAAATGAGATTCGGTTTAGTTGAGTAATTTTGAAATATTGTTTTATGTATATAATAATTTGAAAAGTTGATAATGGTGGAGTCTACTTTCAATATTTTAATTTAAATATATAATATTATATTTGAAAGATTGTAGATGGTGGGCCGCATTATATAGATATAATTTAAAAATAGTAATATTTTAAGTAGATAGAGTTGATGAGTCTCATATTTGAAATATGAAAAACAATGATTGATGAGTGATTTAGGATAGTGTATAAGTTTGAGAATATAAATTATATGTTTGAGATATTGTTTTATGTGAAAAATAAAAAATGAAAATGATGATTTCAATTGGAAATTTTAAAAACAAACATGATTCCACTTTTATGAATAGTTGGAAAATGGAAATAACCACTTGGAAACATAAACAAACAATGCCTAAACTTTTTATAACTATTTTTGGTTAGATAATTATCCGATTAATTTATTATATTATACAAATATTTTCCATGGTAATCCGTCTTTGGAAAGATATGGGAAAAAACAAACGACAATTATTTTAGATAATTCTTGATCAAAATCTAATGGTTCTTGCGATTAAGGTCACCATCTTTATTTTAATTTTAGTTTTTTCATGTTTGAATATAGAAGTTGATTGCTTGGAAACCAAGATCAAACTAATTAAGTGATAATCAAAGCATGTTTCATAATAATATAATATCTTGAAAGTTATGATTCACAATATTTTGCAGTTTGTTTTTAAAATTAAAAATTTTTGCTAATTTATATTTTTCATAATTTCTAAATTCTTAAACTTTAAAGACATGTAATTGTTTTTTTGAAAAAGTAAGCTCCACACATTGAAACAATTATTAACAAATTACTTCATTAATTAATTTGACATCCATAATAATTTGACATCCATTTGCATTTCAAAATATAAACCACGACAATACTTAAAATTGAAGCTAAATATTGAACAAATTGAAATTGCATAATCCTTCTCTTGTTTTATTTTTGAACCTGATATTTTTTAAAATTAATCACTATGATACGTCATTTAAGTAATAATAAATATTACACTTCACAACTTAAAAAAAATAGAATTGCATAAATAACATAACATACTACTAATATTTTGAGAGCCACGTACCAAAAGATATGCAAATATAATTAAGAAAGTATTAACATTTAAGTTTTAAGGACATTTTTTTCTTACAATTAATTATTTACTTTTTATTTTAATTTACGTGTTATTCGAGTTTGAATTAATTTCGATCAGGTCCTGGGAAGCCTGGACCTGTACCAATTAGTTTTGTATTAGGTTCGTATTTGATTTGTGGGCCATGTCCGAAATTATTACTCCTATATATATATATTAAGTTAATTGTTCTATAACCGTAAGATCTTTTTTTTTTTAAATATCGAAGCCAAATTACTTTATTAATTTTCTTCGTTGGAGAACTAAAAACAGTAGGTGTCCTGGAATGCATTTCATCAAGTCAATAAGGATCCTATATATTACAACCAATGGAAGTTTGTTAATCCATCTAAAGAACCTACAACATTTATATCCACATATTATTAAGTTTAAAATGCTTATAGTCTTGGTTGTTTTTTCTTTTGTCAACTTGAAACGTCATTTACATAATTTACCTTTGTATGTACTTGTGCAAAAATAGATGAGAGTAAAAAAAATCTTAGAAGTCTAATTAAATTAGATTGACTAAATTTAACATGAAATTAACATCAAAATTTCATTGTCATATTAAAGAACAATCATTTCTGAAATTGTATCTTATTATAAGGATACATTCAATTTTGAGTTGTTTTCTTTGAACTTTGAAAATGATAATTAACCATTAAAAGTTACACCTTAAAAAAATGCTATATAATAAGGCGTTACAAAAAGAGAATTCATAGTTGATAAATTTATGAGAAAATAGAAAATGGAAAAGCATTCAAATTGATGAGGTGTTGGAAAATAAAGATTATGTAGTTGACAAATTTTGTCCGAGAGTAATGCTTTCCTTTATGTCATACTCACCGCTCATTCTCGGGATGACCAAGTCCGATCTTCGACTACATTCAATGGGGGCCGCCACCCCGCCTTGGGTCCCCATGACGGTGCCCCTCACGTTCGAGCCACCGGCCGTAGAACCTCCCGTGGACCTCCTCCGAGCCCCTATCCTCCTCAAGAACATCACGAGGAGAATCCATGAATTCAGTGGATCTGTCCAAATGGTGATCCGAATGCTCGACCTCTTTGCCCGATTCCTCTTGAGGCAAATATTGACCTTCCGAATATTGGGGGTAGGATAGAAAATTACGTGCATCTCCTCAAGTGGCGCCTCCGACTCGGGACTTTTTCCGAGTGGAAAGGTCTCGAAGATAGGGTTTGTAGGAGGAACCCTTCTCATTGGGGAAAAAAAAGAAAGAAGAGTCGAAGGGGATTCTCTACCTCGACCTCAAAACTACGATTTTGGTTTTGGCTATCCTCAGAAATAAACATTTTTTTGGGGAAAAAAGGAACAGATGAAAGAAGAAATTTAAAAAAATACCTAAGTATTCTCGATGCTTGTACCCTAAGTCGACACGAAAATTCCGCTCGGTCTCGATGATCCGCTCGAGAAAGTAATGGATGCGAAAGTATGAAATGAAAAGAGGGATGGGGTATTTATAGGATAACTTCCCTCGGGAGTGGCGCATCAGCCTAATAGACGCGTCTCTTCATATTCAGAAGGATGCAGGAGACGTCATATCCCTGCAAAAATGGTCATGTCTCCCCGTTTCCTGTGCGAAAAGATCCAACCGTTGAATGCGATGTATCGGCCATCATATCACCCAGTTAATGCCGTTTTCAAAGATTTAATAACTTGATTGATGACTATCCGTGAATCAAGACTTTTAAGGTTTCTCCTTCATTTAAGATTCATAATTAGCCTTTAAAGTTTAAATCCGACTCGAGAATAAATTTCCTCCTCGGAATTAAACTTGGGGGCCATGATGACACCCGAGCCAAGCTCAACAAAAATAAAGCTACGTGCCCATTCAGCCAATGACAATACCAGCCAACCAGGACGACTCTGGCCACATAAGTGACCGATCCAAATGAAGAAAGCCCCAAGCTGCTGATGTGGCACAAACTGAGCTCAACCCAGCGGAGCAAAGTCAGGTAGGGACTCAAATGAGCATCTTACCGAGCAGGGCACATGTGACGGAGCGATCTCCTGGTGACATCAGTCAAACGGTCAAGAAAATATGCCCACAATAAAATAACCCACAATAAAATAATCCCTCAAAAGTAGCCATATTCCCTCAAGGTTAACAAGATTCTTTCAGCAAGCACCATTATTTTAAGGAAAGGTTGCAAATAGTAAAGCTAGATACACCCTACAGGATATCCTAGGAGTAATTGAGAAAAGAAAAAGTGTCCCACTACCTGAAAAATTATTACCCCATGATTGGGTATAAAAGGGGCAAAATGGATTGTAATAGAGAACAAGAAAAACAACGAGAAAAAAAAGGGAAAACATATAACAAAAGATAGAAAATAGAAGATTATCAAAAGAGAGTGAAAGAAAGACAAAATTAAGTTGTAAAAGAAAAAGCGACAGACACGGATCGCTAAGTTAATTCAATAAAAAGGCCGAATTAGCCCTTGTTTGGTTGTCTTTTATTTTGAATTACTTCATGATGGCTCGGAAGCTACTCCTAAAAACAGCCTAGGTAAGTGCACCTATCGTTTATAGAAAAGCTAAGCGAGTATCGAGTGTCATTCCCACGAGGACTATGAGTACTAGTAATTACCGTCTTTTTATTATCTAGCTTACAAATCCATCAAATAGTTTGTTGCAAAATAAAAATAAAACAAAAGCAAATAAAAGTGGAAGAGGCAACTAAGAACACGAAAGATATCAGATACACTCGGATTGGAAGATGTTGGGTGTAAATGTGCTTGAATGTGAATCCCTCTAGAACGTCTTTGTGATTTTACCAATATAAATATAATCATAACCCTTAAGTTTTAACCATCCCTTAACATATTTTCATGCTTCATGGACGTAGGCATTCCTAAATTAAGTTAAACCCTCTATTGAGCGCGAATAAGTCCTAACCTCAAGTTGATCAACTGAAATCTCTTTCTAGTTAAAACCCCAAAGATTGCATTAACGATTTGTGAATTCCTATATTAGGTTTGACCCTAATCCGGAAGATTTATGTCGTCCTATATCTAGAATTGCATGCAACTCCTTTCACTTATATTGGTTCTATTTCACCATGAATCTCTCGATTTCCCGGTGAAAAATAAACTTCGAATCAATATTGCGCATATACCAATTCGAATAAACAAGCATAACATAAGCGACTCGCATAAAAACATAAAACAATATATTAAAATAATCAAACCAATAAACACAAATAAGTTCTAGGGTTCATCACATTCAAACAATAGCGATTTAACTCATGATGGATTTGAGAATGAAAACAACAATTAAACAAGAAGTTTCTTTCGAAATCAACATAAAATACTTGAAGTTAAAACTTCCAAAACCAACATAAGACTCCCCTGTTGGAAGTATGATGATGAAGTGGTGGAGTTCATCTTCTTCTCCGAGCGATCTTCAATCCTTGTGTCTTAGCGCCTCTCCATGGTGATCCAAGCCTTCTAACTCTCTTCCTCACCACAATATGTGTTTCTCCTCTCCAAAATATGAACTTTCATCTCTAATCTCTCATCTAAAATCTGATTCTATATCTATGTGAATGAATTTTCCTTCAACCCACACTCTTGGCTTTTATAGGCATTATTTTGGAGAAAATATTCCTTAATAATGTCATCTTTTGATAGTATAATGCTCAACTTTATGAATTGGGTTGTTAGGATCATTATTTTCATGTGATCATGTGGGAAAGTAAGGTATTAGTGCAACAAAATGAGGTGTAAATGTGCTCAAAAGTTGTCAAGAAGCTTGGTAGATGACTTTTTAACAAATTCCACCAGAAATCAATGCTAGAAAGTGATCCGAACACGCCCATGTCGCCCAAAATGGTCAGGCCATGCTATTTTATTATGTAGGAAGTCAGGATAACATGGTCATGCTTCCCAACACGGCCAGGCCGTGTCTTTGGACACGATCGTGTTGGGGAACATGACCTTGCCGTGTCAGAAGCTGTTTTGTGCAATTTTTTTGAGTTTTTTGCTCCCGGTGGAACACTACCGTGTGGCCCAACACCCTCTTCCCGTGTTGGACCAAAAAGGCCATGAATTATGCGTTTAGCTTGGGATTTTTGCATCCTTAAACCCACCGGTATGTTTTGACATGAATCCATGGTCCGAAATTCATCAAAATTAGCCCTAAATGGTCAATCTACACCAATAAAAGCACCTCACAGTGGTATGAACAATGTACAATCAAAAACTAACAAAACTAACAAGAAAATAACTCAAATTCTACTCAAATGCACACATAAAACATGCACAAAAAGACACTTATCACTGCCCCACGATACCTAAACTCCCTATTTTCCTTTGTTGACAAAAAGCACATCAACACAACTTTAATGAGAAAATATGGAATCACACATAAAGTTGCAACCCCACAGACAAATGGACAGTTGAACTTGCAAATCGGGAGATAAAACAAATTTTAGAAAAAACTGTTAACCCAGATCGTAAAGATTGGTCTTTTAGACTTATCGATACGCTTTGGGCATACAGAACTGCTTTTAAAACATCATTGAGATTGTCTCCTTATAGGATAGTTTATGGAAAACCTTGTCACTTACCTATGGAACTTGAACATAAAGCGTATTGGGCAATTACAATATTTAACTTCAACCTTGATGATGCTTAAAAATTGAGAAAATTGCAAATCAATGAGCTTGAAGAATTGAGAAATGATGCATATGAGAATTCAAAAATTCATAAAGCAAGAATCAAAGAATTTTATGATAGTAAAATTGCAAGAAAAACATTGAGATTGGTCAAAAGATTTTACTTTATAATTCTCGATTGCATTTATTTCTTGGAAAATTAAGGTCAAGATGGATTGGTCCTTTTATTGTGAAAAATATATATCCGTATGGAGCTGTTTGTTAGATAAATATTTTTATAATGATTTTGATTATTTTGTTTAACTGTGTTTTTACACCAAAATAATGTTTCTAAATGTTTTCCAAATACTCCCTATCGTTCTAAAATATTATTACTATTTTTCGGAATATTTCTTGAAGTTTATTTTCGACAAAAATTGGACAACACTTCTGTCTCGGGTTCAACCAGTCACCCTATATGGCAACCTGTGTCTGAAGTTAATTTTTGAAACATAAACAAGACAGTTGATTTTTTTGAAGAGGTCGACCCCAGGTCAATCGGTGTCTGAGTTTGGTTCGAATTTTGATATCTTCTGTGTATTGCCTTTTTGAAGAGGCCAACCGGTCCAAGGAGGGGTTGACCAGTCAGAACCCATGTTGATCGGTCCATCTGTGTAATTTTGTGCAAAAATTTTCAAACTCTTATTTGTATTCGACCGGTTACCCTATAGTTTTGACAGCAAACTATCCGTTGAGCCTGTAGACAACTTTTCCTCATTTTAGGGGGTTGATTTCTAATAGCTATAATCTTGATTTTAATTGCATTTTTTTTTTGTAGAAATCAATCTCCAAGAAGGATCCTCTGTCTAGAAATCAATCCAAGACCTCTTCTATAAATAGAGGAAACATTGAAGCAACAAGACACAACACAACAACACAAGCAAATACATACAAGAAAACATTTTGTTCTTCATTGTCATAATTCTTGTTGTAATAGCCTAAGCTCTTGCACTTACACATTTTGAGGTCTAGGCTTTTATTCTTGATTACACTTGCACTCAAAGGTTGTATACTTCATTATCGAGTTGTAATCTTCAATTTTGCCAATCATCCAAAACAAGATATCATTGTTGTTGTTCTTGTGGTAAGAACACACTTGGGTGATCTTAAGTGTTGAAGAGTGTGGTACTCTTCATGGGTGAAAGAAGATTGTGGTAATCTTCTAAGAGGTGTTGTAAGAAAATTGTGGTAATCTTCAAAGGTGGTGGTGTAATAGTTGTGGTAACTATTAATAAAATTCTTTTTCGTTTTCGAAATCCATCTTGGAGATATTGACGTGGTAAAGCACGTAGTCCCTCGGTGGGGTGAAGCTCTATAAATAATTGTGTGTTGTTTATTTTCTGCATTTATATTCTTTCCATCATCTTCATATTCGAAAAAGAGGGCAAAACTCGGAAAATCGGCATAATCTATTTACCCCCCGCTAGATTATCGTAGCCACTTGGACTAACAAGTGGTATCAGAGCCAAACTCTTTGGCAAGCTCATTCCACATCACGAGTAAAGAGGAAAGATCTATGGCTATAAACGAAGGCTATCTTACGTTCGGCACATCCACCAACAAGCCATCTGTTAAGTTGGTATTTTACCAACTAATTGAGTATTTTAGACTAGAGTTTTGGGTTGCTTTTGAGTTCTTTGAGTCATTTTGTTTTATATCTCATAGGTTATGTGTTAATTTCCGTTGTTTTGAGTCATTTGAGTGGCCAAAAACATATTGTGGGTCAATTATATTGAGTCTAGAGTCTTTGTAATGAGTTATGTGTCAAAAGAAGCAAGGATGATCAAACAATGAAAGATTGATTTGAAGAAACGTCCAAACGCGTCTGGAATTTCCAGCACTGACAGGGTCTAGTATTTTGGCCATAACTCTCTCTACAAAATTAATATTGGCTGATTCAAGTGACTATGGAAAGCTAAAAGATAGGGCTACAACTCTTATGAAGATACCCAAAGTTCTGGCAGAGTCTGCTGTATACAAACTCAACCCAGTTTACCTTTTTCTCCTCCATGATCGCAGCCCTGATGTAACCTTTTTGGGATCTGAAGGTGAAGATGAAGCCGAGTCATCCCCCGTTGCAAATCCAAAAGACTCAGCTGAGGATGTTCTTCCAAGCACGAGTAAGTCAAACCTTAAGGCTACTCGTCAGACATTCACTTTCGATGATGAGCCACCCGTTCAAGTCTCATCATCTTCCGATGACGCCACTGATACGACTGAGGAACAGACAACTCAACAAGAAAAACTATTTGAGACCGACGGTTGTTGAAGCTGTTGAAGCTCGGCCGGTGAGTCCATACCACAACAGACCCAGTGAATCACGATCAATCGCACAGCTCCGATGCTATAGCAGAATCGACTCAACCGAGCACATCACGGCCACGAGTCACCATTGAACAGATTCCCTATGTCCGTGATGATGCATTTGAAGAGACATTTCCCTTCTCACTGGAGCTGCTTGATCTCGATGAAGAATCCGCTAAAGAGCAGAGACGCTTCCACAAACCTGACCCAGTTCTTCCCACAGATACCATCGTTCCAGCAGATTTCGACTTTGATGCTGCTTGGCCTCCAGCTGAGACGGAGGTAACAACTGAGGTTAGAGAAGTTTTCAAAGCAATCTTTGGAGAAATAGAGAAGATGGAAAGGCCACAGGCCTCACTGGACATGAGGCTGGATAACAGAGATGCTAATCTTACGGCCGATCCACATGGGATAATAGCCAGGATTCGACAATGGTGGCAACAACAACAAACAATGCGTGTGGAACAAGTTAGATACTTCAAGGCATTGTATAATAAGATGTTGATCTGGAGCGCTGATAATGCTGATATGAAGAGAAGGATGCAAGAGAACATCGACAGAATGCATGAATCTCACAACACTGAAATGCAACTGCTGCGTGAATTCCATAAGAAAGAGCTTCTGCGCGTTGAAGAGACTATGGAGAATAAATTCAGCCTTCTCATGGCTGAAATGAAGCTGGTGGCAGCTGAATCAAAAGCCACCCGCTCCGAATTCCGTGCAGCATACTCCGCAGCAGACTCAAAGCATAATTCAGCTATCAGTCGCCTAGACTTCATGCTGGCTGGCCTATTCTCTGGGGTTCTCTCTCCTTCGATGATGCCAAAAAGGGGGAAGAGGAATACCTTAAGAAGAAGTTGGAAGGGTCTGCAGTCGAGAAGGACGCAACTGTGAAGAAGAAGGCAGCTGGGGATCAAAGAAAAGAAAAGGGAAAATCCGTTGAGGGGGAAGGTTCAAAAGACATGACTTGAATGATTGCTAAAACCCCTCAACAAGGACTAAATCACGGTGACATAATCGCAAACTTCCGGTGACTCTACCGCTCCAACACCCCGCAATACCCATGGCTAAAAAGAGAAAAATAGTAGAAGCAGGGATGAAGGAGGTGGAAGGAAAAATGGATGCCCGAGTGATGGATATACTGAAACAATATGGAGGCATTCCAACAGGCAGATACACTGATGCCATTTCAGACATCGGAAGTGAGACGAGATCAGTTGATGAATTCAAAATGCTTGAATCTGAGGGATACTTCGAGAACATGTCCATGGGCCAAGCCTGGGACTTGTATTGGGAAAAAGGCCTTAAGTTGTTGAAGAAGGCGACATGCAAAGATACTCATCGGGCGATCACTCCGCTGGTCACTCTCCTGGTCACTCGGATGGGAAGAAGAAGGCCCCGAAGACAATACACGCCCATAGGAAGTGGAAGAATCGATGGAGGAAGAGGATTCAGACCAAGACCTCTGCCCAAAAACATCGAATACATAGATCCAGGTAAGAAAGGAGGGATCTATTGGGCTGGATATGACGAAGTAGCCAACATGGAAGTGGCCAGGAAGAATGCTGAGTATGTAAAGAGGATTGAAGCAGAGAATAAGAGACAAGATGATTTTGTGGGAAGAGAGTCGTGAAGGCAAGAAAAAAAAAGAAAAGATGAAGCTGCTAGAAGAGCCTATGAGAAAAAAAAGCGGTGAAGATGAGAAAAAGAGGAAAAGAGCGAGAAGATGAAAGAGTCAAGAAGAAAAAGAAAGAAGCGAGGGAAGACGTTGAAGTATTGATGTTCAACCCTTCATGTATTTTTTGATGTAAATACATTTGTATGTAAGTCTTCTTTACATTGAATAAAAATTATGTAATTTCTATACTTGCATAGATATAGAACACTATGATTGCTCTGAGATCTGATACACTTTGTAAATAGCTGTGTAAAGAACAATAATGTTATGATCATTAAAAGATCGATTCTTCGCATACATTCTATGTTTCTACATTGTCTGTATGTATCTTTGCTATTTACATTGTGTATGTATGTTTTTAAGTTTTGGCATCATCAAAAAGTGGGAAATTGTTGGGATATTAATGTTTAGATTTTGATGAATGCCATGTAAAACTTAGACTAGAAAGTTGGCACCCAATTTTCTTTGTAAATTGCATTGTAATAGATAGGGCTGTACTAGCTTAGTTAAGTCAGCTATGACCGGATATGCAAGAAGTCAACTGAAGACTAGAGTAAAGACTACTGTGAAGAAATTTGAGTATGGCAAGGAAGAGAAGATAAGAACTCGATCGAGAAGTATCGGTGAGATACTGGTGTGTGAAGGGCTGTCAAGTCAACTCAAGATAGTCAAGTCTCAAGTTGAAGTGAAAATGAGTTATCCAATGATTGATTGCCGACTCAAGTCACCTGGGGAAGTTAAGGATCTGGTCAAGTCAAGACAATCGAAAAGGATCCGTTTACGTAAGTCAAGAAAGTTACTTAAACAAGTAATACTTCCATGCTTTGTCTTTTCTTAAAGTACTCGGACCGAAGCGTGCAAAAGGAAAATACCAATGGGAAGATCGCACACTGTCGGACTACGAAAAGTTGGGCATTCATTCAATATGAGGAAATGTCAATTTCAAGGATCGCAACAAGACAAGCCAACGACCACAAGTGTCTTTTGAAAATTAGCCTATCTCTTCAACGAATGATTTTCAAAAGAACACTATAAAAGGCCGACGAATCATCTTGAGAAAGAAAACGAAGGTTACATTGCATACGAACCATGAGCATTCAAGCCATTATTTGAATTGTAACCTGTAAAATATTCTCAAGTCATTCAAGCATAATCCTCAAGCCTAAATTTCAAAGGGAATCAATCCAACACTTACCTGTGAAGGAAAGACGACTTCAACCGAGTTGAAGAGTAAACAATTGAAGAATCAAAGGGGTCTACATTCCAAGGAGGATTGTAGAAAGGTTCAAGGTCGAACCAGTCTCAAGCAATTGGAGGGCTTCGTGATCAAATCCAAGAAGTTTGAGCAAGTGAGCTGTAGTAGCAAGACAACTACACCTGTGAAGAAGTTTCGAGTCGCACGAGAAGCCATTTGTGTTAACAAGGCATCTCAGGCATCGAAGGATCAAGGATCAAGTTGTGTGATCAAGACTTGCATCCTGACCGATAACCGCTTTGTACTCGATCAATACTTAGTGGATTCCTCCAAGAGTTGGAGAAGAGAGGATTAGAAGAATTACCCCATCTTCGAACCTCTATAAAATTTGTGTCATTTATATTTCAAAGATTTTATTTCGCATATCATTTTATATCTCACGACAAATTGCTATCCAATTGATAATTAACAAAGTGCTAAAAACAAGTGTTAAAACAAACATTAATCAAATTCAAGGGTGTTAAGTCTTCCAATGAAAAACATATCACAATCGAAAGTTAAGTATTAGACTAAGCGGTGAGTTATTCTATCAACGGCTCGAGTCAGTCGTTGAGTGGCTAACTCGTTGATTAACTAACTTAGTTGTTCATCAAGGACTTATTTTGTGAAATTAACCAAATTTTTAAAAGGACTAAATCGAAAAAGTTGGTAAGGTTTATTCAACCCCTCCCTTCTAAACCTTACATTCACACCCCTTGGGACCTACAAGTGGTATCGAGTGGTTGGTTCATTGAGCCTTCCGTGATCCAGTTCTTGAACTAGATCTCCAATCTTTCAAAACTTGCTTTAGCACTTGATCTTTCAAAAATTTTTTATTCAAAGCAAAAGTTATTATCATGGAAGCAAATTTGACACGCATTCCTATGTTCATCATTGAAGAATTTGATGACCGAAAATACATATGCGAGGCTCACCTATCAGCATTACATGATGAGATGTGGATAGTGATAGAGGATGGGCCACTACAAATATTGAAGGTGAACACAATTGTAAGAAGAAAGAAGAAGTCGCATTTGAAGGAGAAGAGGTCTTTGCTCTAGACCGACTATGGTTGAAAAACCAAGATTTGAATGGAACAATGATGATGAGAAAAAGATACAACTTGGACAATGTGGCCAAGGACATTCTTTACAAAACGTTGGACAAAGCCATGTTCAACAAAGTCAAATCTTGCAAGACAGCCAAAGATATCTGGGACAAATTGACCTTAATTTGTGAAGGATCTGAGCAAATAAAGGAAAATAAGCTATCTGTTGGTGTACAAAAGTTTGAAAATTTTAAAATGCTTGCAGGAGAAACCTTGGATCAGCTGGATGCTCGATTCACTGAGATTACAAATGAACTATCTGCACTTGGGAAAGAATATACACAGAAGGAGATGTGTATGAAGATTCTAAGAAGTCTCCCAGCTGAATGGGAAACGAAGGTCATGGCCCTGAGACATTCCATGGACCTATCAAAAACATCCAACCATGAGATATTCTCAGATCTCAAAGCCTATGAGTTTGAGCTGAGAAGAAAAGACCAAGAAGAGTCAGTTGTGCCCAAGACAGATGCACTAATAGTTAGGGATGGTAAAAGAGCTGAGGTCAAAGAAGTCATTGACCAGGAGGAGATTGCCTTGATGGTCAAAAGGTTCAACAAGTTCTTCAACAAGAACTACAAAAGAGGCAAAGGTGAATCCTCCAGAAGACATTCAGCTCCCTCCAAGTCAAGGGAGGATAGGCCACCCAAGAAAGCAGAGCATCAAAAGGTTGAGTACCAAAGAGCTGATAATCCAAGAATGGAAAGAGCTGATCAAAAAGTGGAAAACTGTCTCTGGAACTGCAGGCAACCCGGTCACTATGCCATTGATTGCCCATATCCTGTAGTCAACAAATACAGGAATGAAGAAGAAAGAAGAGTCTTCAGAGAAAGAAGACAAGAGAAGAAAAAGGCCATGTTGGCTGCAGAGACTGCTGAGACAGCCAAGTCAAAAGAAGCAGCAGACTCAGAGAGTAGTGAAGCTGACTATTCAAGTGACTCTTAAGAAGAAGCATTGATTTGTCTAATGGCCAAAGAACAAGTTCAACCTGACCAAGAAGATGAGGTACACTCTAATTCATCTCACTCAGATTCTAGTGATAGTGATTGTGACACACACACTTCATCACCAACTAATCTTTATGATTCATTAGGAAAAATGATGAAAGACTTTGAGCACATTAAATCCTCTCACATACTACTAAATGAGGAGAACAACCAACTCAAATGCCAAAACTCACAATCGACTAAGGAGCTAAGTACTCGAGTCACATAGGCGATGAGAATAAAGAACTAAAAATTTGAAAATGTTAAATTAATAGCAGAGATAACAACTATTGAAAAGAGGAAAATGACCTCAAAAATGTGTTTGCCTCATTCACTAAGGCTTTTAAATCTTGGATGACCTTATCATGAGCAAAAGGAATGTGGAGATAAAACAGGCATATGATTCAATTCCTTTGCGCACAAGTCAAACTCCCAGAGTAATCTTGGAAAAAGGGATCTTCAAGTAATGAAGCATCTCAAAAATCCAAGACACCAAATGTTGCACACACTTCCACTCCAAAGTACAATCACAAGCAAACTGGCCTAGGTTATAAAGGAAAAGAAAAACAGCCAGTTGAGTATGCTGAAAGGACAGCTGAGAAGAAATCCAGCAGAGTTCCTCAACAAACTTCAAACAGGAAGTACTCTGTTAAGAAGAAACAGAGCTACCAAAATCCCCAGAAGTTCTATAAAAGGAATACGTATGATGGGAATGGTAGAAACTACCCAAGCCAAGCTGATTGGAACAATGTGAAATATCAGCAAAGATCTATGGAATACAAGCCTAAATGGCAAAGGCCTAGAACTAAGCAAAGGCCATTCCAAAGGCAAAAGAGCTATCATCAGGACACATATGCACACCAAAGACTACACACATAAATATCACAACTACCCAAAGAAGGCAATTGCTAAAAACACACACATAAAGCTGAGACAAAAGAGACAATTGTATGAACCTAAGGCCCCAAGCAATTTGCCAAAATGAATTATGATTATGGCACGGATAGATGGCAACCTCTTAGAGTCAAATCATTTGGCTATAGGTTGGTTGGTTGGATCATCTTACAAGTATGGGTACCTAAAACCTAATTTCCTTGATTGCAGGTTCAAGGAACAACTGAGTGCCAAGGAACCTGGTATATGGATGGCTGTTCCAGACATATGACAGGAAACAAGAAAAATCCGTCAAAATTCAAGGAGGTCAAAGGTGCAAAAGTCATATTTGGAGGAAATGAAGCTCCAGGGGAAATAAGAGGCACTGGATCCATCAAGAGAAATGGATTAGAAATCACAGATGTTGCATATGTTGAAGGGCTCAACTTTAACTTATTAAGCATCAACCAACTCTGTGACAAAGGCTACAATGTTGAATTCAACATGGGAGTGTGCCAAATCAAGGATGCAGAATCAAATGAAATTGTGCTGCAAGGATCCAGACAAAAGAATATGTATGTGGTAGATTGGTCAACTGCAACACCAAGTACCTGTCTGCTAGCTAAGAGCACAGCCGAATCAAGTTGGTTGTGGCATAAGAAGGCTGAGTCACCTGAATTTCAAAACTATTAACAAGCTTGCAAGGAGTAATCTTGTAGAAGGACTCCCAGACTCAGTGTACAAGAAGGAAAGTGTCTGTGATGCATGTCAGATGGGAAAGCAGATCAAATCATCATTCAAAGAGAAGTCATGTCCATCTTCAACAAGGATATTGCACCTGTTGCATATGGATTTATTTGGTCGATTGAGCGGCTAGCATAAGTGGAAAAAATACACCTTGGTGGTAGTAGATAATTATTCAAGATATACATGGACAATTTTCATGTGTAAGAAGAAAAAACTCTCTGAAACTACGACGGTGATGAATAAGATTCAAAATGAGAAAAGTCAAACCATTATCAAAATAAGATCTGACAGAGGAATCGAGTTTGTCAATGGAATAATAACTCAAGTATTGTATTGAAAATGGTATTGCTCATGAATTATCGCAACAAGGACTCCGCTTGTGAGAATGGAGTTCGAGAAAGAAGGAACATAACTCTCAAGGAAAGCGGCAAGGACCATGTTAGCCAAGGCAGGTGCTAAAAGATTTTGGGTGAAGCAATAAACCAAGCATGCTATACTCAAAATAGATGCATGATTACAAAAAGTCGACAAGGACTCCTATGAGATTTGGACGGGAAGAAAGCCAAATGTTGCATACTTTAAAATATTTGGATGTAAATGCTTCATCCACAACAATGGAAAGGATAATTTAAAGGCATTTGATGTTAAAGCGATGAAGGTGTCTTCTTGGGATACTCGGTGAAAGCAAAACCTATAGAGTGCTCAACAAAAGGACAATGGTCACGAGAAGAGTCTATCCATGTTGTTTTTGATGAACCTAATGTAAATGGAGAAGATTTGAAGAGTTAGGTGATAAAGTGAATCGACCCAACTATGCGAAGAGTCCCTATGTTGAAGTCAAGTGGAGCAATAAACCAAGATGAAGATGAGATAGTGAATCTCAAAGATAGTGGAAAATGATGTTAAGTGATGATGAGAGAGTCTGCACAAGACTACAGTGCGAGAAGATCGAACCAGCTAACTTACTCCAACTTTGATGTGAGATGGTGAGAGACCATCCACGAGCTAGTCATTGGAGATGTAAGAGATGGTGTAAGAACCAGATCGAGCTCAACTAGAAGCCATGTTTACATGCTTTATTTCTCAAATAGAACAAAAGATGTGTCACAAGCATTGGATGACACACATTGGATTCAATCCATGCAAGAAGAAATTTGAATCGGTTTGAAAGGAACGAAGTATGGGAATTGGTTCAAAGGCCAACCCATCAAAATGTTGTTGGCGCAAAATGGGTATTTAGAAACAAAATGAACGAGGAAGGTTACTGTGGTAAGAAACAAAGCTAGATTGGTAGCCAAAGGGTATTTCAAGAAGAAGGGATATATTTTGATGAAACATTTTCTCCTGTTGCAAGATTAGAAACAATAAGGATGTTTCTTGCTTATATCTTGCTCACAAGAACTTCATTGTATATCAAATGGATGTGAAAAATGCATTCCTAAATGGATTGTTGAAGAAGAAGTATATGTTGAACAACCTCCAGGATTTGAGCGGAAGAAGTCTTGGAGATAAGGTTTACAAACTCAAGAAAGCTCTATATGGACTAAAGCGAGGCACCAAGAGCATGGTATGATACATTATCACAATTTCATTGAGAATGGGTTCACAAAAGGGAAAGTGGATGAGAACACTATTTAGAATTCAAGATGGGAAGAGTATCTTGCTAGTTCAAATATATGTGGATGACATCATTTTGGATCCACAAACAAAGAGTGTGATAAATTCTCAAACCTCATGCAAAGCAAATTTGAAATGAGCATGATGGGAGAGCGGCATTCTTTCTAGGACTTCAAGTAAAACAATGAAGGATGGAACTTTCATAAGTCGGACAAAGTACACGGAGATTTAATGAATAAATTTGGTATGGAAGAGAAGTCTTCTATGAAAATACCAATGAATACATCATCCAAAATGGACATGGATGCGGATGGCAAGCCTATGGATCAAACCGGATCTGAGCACTTATTGGATCATTGCTCTATCTCACAAAGCAAGTAGGCGGACATCACCTTTGCGGTAGGTGTATGTGCAAGATTTCAATATGCTCCAAAAGAAAGCCACATGATATTGCTAAGCTAAGAGAATCTTGAGATATTTGAAGGGAAGCAAGAAGTTGGCATATGGTATCCAAAGGAAGGAGGATTCAAGCTAATTGGTTACTCGGACTCGACTATCTTTGGATGTAGAGTTGACAGGAAGAGTACTTGGTACATGTCAAATGCTTGGAAATAGGCTAATTTCTGGTTTAGCAAGAAACAAAATTCAATAGCCACATCCACGGTGAAGTAGAATACATAGTCATGGCATTTCTTTGTACCCAAGTCTTATGGATGAGACAACGGTGATAGATTATAAAATTGAAGAAAAGGAAATTCCAATTATGTGTGATAAACAAGTGCTATAGCAATCACTCAAAATCTGTGTTGCATTCAAGAACAAAGCACATTGACGTCGGATATCATTTCATAAGAGACCATGTTGAAAAGAAGGATATCACATTGGAATACATCTCAACCGATAAATAGTTAGTGACATATTCACAAAACCACTATGTGAATCAAGATTTGAAGAACTCAAACATGAATTATGGTTAATTGGTGAGTTGACACTCGGAAGACTCAAGGAAAAGAGATGGAACGAGAAAAAGATGAAAAAGAGCGGAGCTCTTGAATCAACCAAGTGAATCACCGATCGAAGAAAGTCACCAGTAATGTGAGTTAGGCGACGGTGAGTCACGATGTGAATAGAGAGAAGAAGAGTTGAATCGCTAAGAAGCAAGCGGAGTCATTTTTGAGCAAAGTGACAAAAACGCGATCGTTTTTAATAAGCGGGAATGTTTTTAAGAATGACGTCGCGTAATTATGATGTGTCTGATTAAAAGTCGCATACCAAGCTTATGATTGGATATAAATGCTACGCATTAAATGCGAGAAATTAAATGTTAATCGGCGTGCTAAATCTAAGCCGTTGATCTCAATTAAAATTCAAGAAAAAGTTGGTAAGATTTATTCAACCCCCTTCTAAACCTTACATTCACACCCCTTGGGACCTACATTTTCCTATCTTACCCTAAGCCCACATTACAAGCCTAGAAAGTCCTATTGATTCTTGTGTTACATTAGCTTTATATTAGTGGAGATTAGTGTGAATGACAAGCTTATGGAATCCTAGTAAACATTATTCCTTGATATTTAGAAGTGGATCATTTTGATACCACTTGATTGCGTGAATCTATTTGAATAATGAAAACGAAATTGACATGAACATTCAACACTTTTGATCGCAATGTCAAAACGCATGATTGATTGATAGTGAAACGAGTAATGAGACAAATGATTTTGATTGTGAAGTTTTGCAATTAGTTTGTATTGTTGTATCTTGTATTTTTGCTTTAGAGTTGTAATTGTTCAAGGACAAACAATAGTTTAAGTTTGGGAGTATTTGTTAAGTTGGTATTTTACCAACTAATCGAGTATTTTAGACTAGAGTTTTGGGATGTTTTTGAGTTCTTTGAGTCGTTTTTTGATATATCTTATAGGCTATGTGTTAATTTCCATTGTTTAGTCATTTGAGTGGCCAAAAACATATTGTGGGCCAATTATATTGAGTCTAGAGTCATTGTAATGAGTCGGTGTCAAAAGAAGCA
This sequence comes from Rehmannia glutinosa, assembly GCA_016081115.2. Lineage (NCBI taxonomy): Eukaryota > Viridiplantae > Streptophyta > Magnoliopsida > Lamiales > Orobanchaceae > Rehmannia > Rehmannia glutinosa. Next base: position 150,866,349 of record CM071926.1, read on the forward strand.
AGGATGATCAAATAATGAAAGATTGATTTGAAGAAACGTCCAAACGCGCCTGGAATTTCCAGCATTGGTAGGGTTTAGTAATTTAGCCACAACTCTCTCTACAAAATTGATATTGATCTGATTCAAGTGTCTATGGAAAGCTAAGAGATAGGGTTACAACTCTTATGAAGACACCCAAAGCAAATTCGGACTTTTGGATGGCGCTGCAGCGCCGGGGTAAAAAATAGGGCTAATTTTTGGATCTAAAAATAAGTACTATAAATAGATACATGGGAGGCTTGAACTAGGGCATGAAGGACACTTGGGGATGAAAACCAACACCACCAAGACATAAGGAAAGAGTTGGGGAAGAAGATTGAAGACATTTATCATCTAGAAATAGATAAGATTCTTCTTTAATGTTGTTTCCTTCTTTGTTGTTTCTTGTATATCATTTGAGATGCATTCTCGTTTGATTATGGCCGATATTTGTATTTTCATCATGAGCTAGACTCTATAATTCTAGAGGGTTGATGTAATCTATGTTTGAACTTATGTTTTGAGATTGTGGTTTGTCAATCTAGATTTATCAATTTATTTGTGCTATTTGGATTTATTGCTTCTAAATTACTTGATCAATAATTTAGATTGTTGGGTGTATATGATATGACTCTCGAGAAAGGTAATTGAATACATGACCTTGAAATAGCATAACCTAGAATTTCATAGAAATGAGAGATTTATGAATCCTTTGAAGTCATTTATTAAGATTCATAGTGTTTATTGAGCTTTAAATTGGTGATTTTTATAGAAATATTGATTTCCTAATTGAAATCTTCAATTATTTGGCACTCGAGAGAGGAAATGATTATTGTAGAAATCTTGACTTATAAATTGGTAATTTGTGATTGATAAACCATATTGATAACATAAGGAAAAAACTAGATTCATCACAACCCTAGAATTCATTCTCCCATAGATTTAGATGTTTATATTTTGATTAGTTACATCTAGTTGTTTTTATTTTTTTTAATTGAGATATCCTCCTATTATTGATCGGTCAAATATAACATAGGTAATTTATACTTGGTACTTATACACGCATTCCCTGTGGATACGACAACCCTACTCATTACACTATATTAAAACTTGACAACCGTACACTTTCAGTAGATTAGGTGACTGTTTCACTCCTAACACCACCACTATTCGATGCCAACAATTATGCATATTGGAAAGATCGAATGGAGTGTTTTCTACAAGGGTGCAGGTTCAATATTTGGAATGCGGTTATTGAAGGGGTAGATCAACCAACCAAGAAATTGGAAGATGGTACCATGACCCTAAAAGATCTTCAAGGAATTTGATGGCAACGATAAGAAGTCATTCTCTCTAAACGGTAAGGCCTTGAATATTTTATATTGTTCTCTCACCTCCACCTTGTACAACTGTATTTGAGGAATAAGGTGTGCACATGAAATATGGGAAAAATTAGAAACCATCTATGGGGGCACAAAGAAAGTAAAACAAGCAAGAAAAACAATGCTTGTGAAAGACTTTGAAAATTGCAATATGCATGATGGTGAAAGCATATCAAAAATGGTGGAAAGGCTTGACAAAATTGTAAATCCTCTTGTGGCTCTCGGGAAGGTCATCTCCGAAGAAGATAAGGTGACAGGTATTGAACGCTCTTCCCAGCTCATGGTCCAAAAAAGTGACGGCTATCATGGAAGCACAAAATCTCGAAACACTCAAGTTCGATGAGCTCATTGGGAACCTCCTCATTTATGAAGTCTATCTTAAGGAGAGGAAAAATTCCCAACCATCCACTACTAAATCGGGTATGCAAACTATTCCTAAAGGCTCAGCATCCTCTTCAAATATTTCATATTATGCTAATGATGAAGATGATGAGGAAACAACGGCTCTTGTCCGAAAATTTGCAAAGTTTGTTAATAAAAATAAAGCAGGAAAGCCGAGAGACAATTTATGTTTCAAATGCGGAAAAATTCGAGCACTACATAGCCGATTGCCCGAAACTAGCAGAAGAGGAGAAAAAGAAGAAAAAGCCTTTTCCGAAAAAGAAGGCTCTAAATGCGGATGTCAAAACTTGGGATGAACTTCTTGCTACGTCCGACGAAGAAGGAGAAACCGAACATGGTCTCATGGCCATAGATGATGAAAATAATGAAACGCTCTAACTCTTCAACCTCCTCTTTAGTTGATGAATTGCAATGTGATTTTGATGAATTGCAAAATGAATTTCAAAATTTAATTGTTAAATACAAGACTTTGAAAAAGGAGCATAAAGAGCTTAAATTTGAAAAGGATAAATTGTTTACTTCCTATGAATCTCTGGATAAACTCATGGTATTACTCTTACAAAGTTCGTACTCTTGAAACCGAATAACAATCACTCACAAATAATATTGAACATTTAAAAAATGATGCGCATCGATTTAATTTAAGTACAGATAAAGTTACAAAAATTCTAGATGCACAAAGAGGTGAGCATTCAAAATTAGGACTTGGTCACAAACCTTTTCAACATGTTTCCAAGAAAAATAACCAATGTCTGACTTTCATACGTGCTACTAGTTCTCGTAATTTTATTTATTTTTATTGTGGTAAATTTGGACACTATGCTAGTAATTGTAAATTGAAAAATAATTTTGTTATTATTGGAGACCCAAAGGTCTCAAGGCGTTAACCCCATGGACCCTAAAATTATAGGGTACCTAAAAATAATTCATTTGTAGGTAATAGGGGCTATAACAACAATGGAGGATTCAAAATGGCTCGTGGTCAGCGGGTGTTCACGCCATATGATGGAAGGAGAGAACTTTTACCAACATCAAGCTCCAAGAAGAGGGTATGGTCATGTTCGGGAATGGCAAAGGAACAATTCTTGGAAATGGAGAAATTGGTAACTCTTCTTTCTCACTTATTAATGTTCTTTATGTTGAATAACTTAAGTTCAATTTGATGAGTGTAAGCCAACTTTGTAATTCAAATTATAATATTGTTTTCAATAAAGAAAAATGCCTTATTGTTAAAAATGATGAAATTATTTGTGAAGCAAATAGAAAAGGCAATCTTTACAAAATTTGCACAAGTGATTTGGTTAGTTAAAATGTTTCTTGTCTATGGCATAGGCGATTTGGACATGTTGGATACAAAAATTTGCAAACAATTTACAAAAACCAACATGTAAAAGGAATACCCAAATTGAATTTTGAAAATATTGGCTTATGTGACACTTGTCAAAAGAAATTAGTTAAAAGTAGTTTTAAGCCAACAATGAAATTTCCACAACAAAACCCCTACAATTACTTCACCTTGATTTGTATGAGGATATCGGTACGGCTAGTTTAAGTGGAAAATATTACACGTTTGTTATAGTCGATGATTTTTCTAGATATACTTGGGCTATTTTTCTTGCAAATAAAAGCAATGCCGCTAATGAGTTTGTTAAGTTGTGTACATTTATTGAAAATAAAAAGGAAGATACTATCAAGTCTATTCGAAGTGATCGAGGTGGTGAATTTGATGGAGAATTTAGATTCTTTTGTGAAACTAAAGGATATGCTCATAATCTTTCGGCTCCAAGAACACCTCAATAAAATGGAGTAGCCGAAATGAAGAATCGGACACTTCAAGAAATGAGTCGGTCTATGCTCAATGAATTTTCACTTCCAAATTTTTTTTGGGCTGAAGCCGTAAGTACCGCATGCTATATTATTAATTGTGTTTATCTTCGTCCTAAATTGATTAAAATACCGTATCAGCTTTGGAAAGGAAGAACTCGAATATTAGTTACTTCAAAATATTTGGATGTAAGTGTTTTATTTTGAATACTAAGGATAAATTGGACAAACTTGATCCCAAGGCCGATGAAGGAATATTTATGGGGTACTCAATCAAGAGCAAAGTATATCGGGTTTACATTAAGACTAGTATAGTTGTTGAAGAATTTATCCATGTCAAATTTAATGAAGCCTTGGGTGTTGAAAGGATACCCAATGATGAAAGTGATGATGAGGATATTAATGAACCAATTGTTCAAGATAATGCTCAAAATGATACTTCAAATGATCAACCATCAATCTCAAATGTTCCTCAAGAAGACAAAGGTGATAATGCGGATCTTCTGGTGGCATTGAAATTTAAGGGAGATCACTCAAAAGATTTCATTATTGGTGATCCCCTTGATAAAGTGATGACTAGAAAAAAATTTGCCGAGAAAAGCTCTTATCTCAAAAAGAGCCTAAAAATGCTACGGAAGCTATTGGAGACAAGGATTGGTTTTTAGAAATGCAAGAGGAGTTGAATCAATTTGATAGGAATGATGTTTGGGAATTGGTACCTTGTCTTCCATCACAAACAATTATTGGTACAAAATGAGTATTTCGGAACAAACTCGATGACCAAGGCAATATTGTTCGAAACAAAGCAAGGTTAGTAGCTCAAGGGTATTTCAAGAAGAAGGTATTGATTATAATGAAACTTTTTCACCCGTAGCACATTTAGAAGCTATTCATATTTTACTTGTCTATTCTTGATTTAAAAATTTCAAGATTTTCCAAATGGATGTTAAATTTGCCATTCTCAATGGTTTTATTCAAGAAGAAGTCTATGTAAAACAACCTCCGGGTTTTGAAAATTTTTCTAGACCTAATGATGTTTATAAACTTAAAAAGGCCTTATATGGTTTAAAACAAGCACCTCGAGCATGGTATGATAGACATAGCTCTTTTCTTTTACAAAATGGATTTACAAGAGATAAAGTTGATACTACTCTCTTTGTTTTTGAAAAAGGACAAGATTGCTTATTAGTGCAAATTTATGTTGATAATATTATATTTGGTTCTACTTATGAATCCTTGTGCAAGAAATTTTCTAAGTTAATGCAAGGTGAATTCGAGATGAGTATGACGGGGGAGCTAAATTTCTTCCTTGGACTTCAAATTAAGTAATGTCAAGAAAGGATTTATATTTCACAATAAAACTATACAAAAGAACTTTTGAAGAAGTTCGGCAATGAGGAAGGAAGGACCATCACTGCTCCAATGGCAACCAATATTAAGTTAGACAAAGATGAAAAAGACAAGTCGGTTGATGAATCCATGTATCGAGGTATGATTGGTAGTTTACTTTATTTAACAGCAAGTAGACTAGATATTCTTCATGTCGTATGCCTATGTGCTCATTTTCAAAGCAATCCCAAAGAATCTCATATGAGTGTCGTTAAAAGGATTTTTCGATATTTGAAAGGCCCTATCTCTTATGGTTTATTTTATCCAAAGAATGATAAATTTTTCTCAAAAAAGATATAGTGATTCGGACTATGCGGGAAATATTGATGATCACAAAAGTACTTCCGAATCATGTCAATTTTTAGGCATTTGTCAAGTATCTTGGTTTTCAAAGAAACAAAATTGTGTTTCATTTTAAATGCCCGGCTTCGAATATATTTTTGCGGCATTTTATTGTACTCAATTACTTTGGACGAAACAAACCTTAGCGGACTATAAATATTCTTTTGAAAATGTACCTATTTTTTGTGATAACACGTCCACTATAAATATTGCTCAATACCCGGTTCATCATAACCGTACTAAACATATTGAGGTTCGTCATCATTTTCTAAGGGATTATGTTTCCAAACGAAAAATTGAGATGTCTTTTGTTCCATCTCAAGATAAATTAGCGGATATTTTTACAAAATCGCTATCCTCCAAGACTTTTGCTTCAATACGAGCTCGGTTAGGCATAATGCATATTGAATAAGGTCTATGTTTGCAATTTGCATGTTTTTAAAACTCAGGGGTGTAAAATTGGATTTTTGGATCGAATTTTGGAAAATATTAGAACATACTGCTCCAGTGGTCAAATTGAGTGAGGTCGACCGGTCGACCTCATCCTCGACCGGTTGATATTACCTTGGACCGGTCGACCTAGTCGATTTTTTTGGATAAATTGCATTCTATTCCCAAACTTAGCCAATTTGGCTCTTTCGTTCCATTTTTCGACCCCTTTGCTATTTTCACACACAATTTACTCAAAATGTTTTATTTCTTGTAAATTCCATTATTTTGAGTTTACATTACTTGTATTTCATCATTTTTACCCGACTTCTCCGATCAATTGGTAAGTTTAATTCCTTTTTACTCTCAATTGGATTGAATCCTTGAGAAAGTGCTTATTTCTTGATATTTTGATGGAATTCTTATATATTTGTGAAGGGTATAATGATTGTTGATAGATCATATTTGTAGAATTGTATTTGGTGATGAATTTGTTTGGCTTGATTAAAATTACAAAAGCTATATACATCTTTTGTTTTATTCGATGCACGCAAGTGTTCGACAAAATATTTCAAAGAAAATTTCATCACTTACATGTATCTCTCGATTCCAAAAGTATTATAAGTTTATAGAGAACATATTTTGTCGTTCAAATGAGATTCTACAAGTTATATTATCGATTTTTATCTTAGATTTTGGAATTTTAAGCTTAAATGTTCGAAAAGCTCGTTAAATCGATACTATTGCGCACTTTAATATGAATAAATGATGTTTTTATCGTACTAATATTCTTTTTGATGATTACAAGAGGGGAGAAACAGAAATAAGCTCTTTATCTCAAAGAAGCTAAAATAAGCTCGCAAAAAAGCTATAAGTTGTGGCTATTAAAAACCAAAAGTTGTGGATCATACTTAGTCAATTTGATGCATTATGAAACTTTTATACTTATCTAATGATGTCTCTTTGATGGGGAGCTTATAAGCTCATGATATTCAAGTTTCTATTATAAAAGCTGAGCTTTTAGCTTTTGTTTGATTGCTTCTATTCTTATAATGATGTGCATGTTGAAAGGAAAGCTTTTTCAAAATGTTTTTTGAAAATCTTTACTCCCATCCTTGTGAGGTAACTGCAATTTTGAGAAACTTTACAATTTTCTTTTAATTGAGCTTGTTTTTTAGGCTTTTTGTGATTTCTTGTTTGTGTGGATCTTCACCTCCATTGCCAAAACCTAAATGATGGTGAAAGGTACACCAAAATAGATTATTGCAAGACATCCGTGGTTGAAATAATAGGAAAATATAGATTGCTATTAATTTCTCGGATTTTATTTGGAGATTAAGGCATTGATTGATTTGTGCTTCCGCTTCTAACACATTCAATTACTCTTGTCAATTAGAAAATTGAAAATTTAGCTTGTCTTATGACTCAAATTTGGTTAGTTCTACTTCTTCATAATAACCTTTATTTGTGAGACATTACTATTTCATCTCTGAGTCAAGACATTTAAGTAAACTAGGTATAATGAGAAAACCAAACCAATAAAAGAGATTTGCAACCAATAGGATTTCGGGCATCTTAAGAACACACATACATATATTTGTGGGTCATTCTTTACGATTGTTTGGAATAATCAACAATATAATAGCGTTCATACACGATATATTAGATATGACTAAATGTTCTCATTCATAAAAAATCATAGTCACTGGATGTGTTCCAATTCTATAAAACTAAAGTTGAGAATCAACTCAAGAAAAGGATTAAAAGCATTAGATCTCGATCATGATGGGGTATACAACGACATATATGATGGTTTAGGTGTACAACATCCGTGATTGTTTGCTAAATTCCTTTAGAAATATGGTATTGTCCCACAGTACACTATGACTGATACTTAGGAGATTGAAGGTTTATAGGTTAGCCATTCTTCTTAATTGAACCAGTGCCTTTGATTTCCTCTGTTCATTTCCTCCAAATATGACCTTAGTTTCTTTTTTTCCTTCAATTTTGTTAGATTACCTTTATTTCAGTCATATGTTTGGAACATCCACTATCCATGTATCGGGTGTCTTGGATCAATTGCTCCCGAACCCGCAATCAAGGAAATCAAACTTTAGGTACCTATAGTTGTGTAGGTCCTGAGGTTAGATATACAGTTTTAAAGGGTATCTCATTCTAGTGGGATTTTGTAATTATAATGTTCTTTTGATATAGATGTATTTTTCAATTATTTCATAAGAAGGATATTTTGAGGTTATTTTACGAAATAAAAGTTATTTGTTTGTTTCACACTTTGATTTGGGTATATGGTTGGTCTCACTAAGGTAAGGTGGACCAGTTGGAATTAGACAAGTTACGATCTCCTACATGAAATTCCCATGTTACACATCATGATCCATGTCATTAATTGTATTGGCATACACGATCATTGATGGGTCGAGTTATGATAAATGTAACAGAGGCCTTTTGATCCTATATTGGTACAATTGGTGGACCGAATTGGTTATAGATAGATTTTGGTTATGACTGCAAAATTGAGCATATATGGTTTTTTAACAATACATAATTCTAAGGTTTCACATATAGCCGAAGTGGGAGATGTTAGATAATTAATCTAATGTCGGGCGTATATGTGATATAATTAGGACTTTTGACATAATTGCCCCACTCTTCAGAGACAATAACAATTTTTTACGCATCTCGGTACTTTATTGGATAAATATATGCTCGATCCTTTTTTACACAAAATTACGCTCTACCAATATTTTTGGACTTTTTACGTTGTTGTTTCAAGATTATTTCGAACATGTTTTAAACATTTTTCTTCCAATAAAATTTCAGTGAAAAATAAATTTTGCCCCCGTTAAATAATCCATTTTATATTCAAAATCTTATATGAAATCAAGAAATATACACATAAAATAACACATATTAAAACCAAATAAATTAAAAATATTATAGAAACAACAAGAACAAAAAAATACAATCCAATTTTTGATCCAAGAAGAAACAATAAGAAACAAACTGGAAACAATATACAAAAATACCATATGAGGAAAAAGAGTTAAAAATAGGTAAAATTATATTTAAACATCGAAAACTACATGGAAACAACAAGTAAACATCATAACAACTTAAGAAGCAGTATGGAAACAACCTAGAAACAATGTAAAAATATTAAAACCCCACATGAATAAAATGAGCTTAAAATTGGTAAAAATTGTATTTACACATTGAACACTACATGAAAACAACAAAAAATTATTCGAACAACATTAAAAATATTATAGAATAACAAAGAAATAATAGAAACATTGTACAAAACAATACATGAACAAAAAATGCATAAAAAATAGGGAAAGTTGTTTTGAAACATCAACAACAAAGAAATAACATAGAAACAACATCGAAACAAATTTAAACAACATCGAAACAACATATATAACATATAAAGCAATAGGGGAACAAAAAAAATGAAAAAGCATAAAAATAATAAACAAATATATGCAGAAGCATAAAAAAAGAATAAACATAGGTACAAAAGTGATATAAGCATATTTTATGGTATGTTTACTAGAAAGAGGGTATTCCTTGTAATTTCTCCATATAATTATGTATTGTGGACTTTCAAATATGGATAAGGCCATTTTATAAGGATTAGTAAGGTTTAAGTAATTGGGCTTTAAAATATCTAATAGGGAGTGGACTTTTAATGCGTAGAGACTCACAGAAAAAACTTAATGGGTTGTTTTTATTTTAATGATGGGCTAAAATAGGATATCCAATATAACACAATTATATAAGGGTTATGGCTTCTAGGTCACACATCTACGACATTCTGTTTCTGCTATCCATCATCGATAGAAACCCACAGAGAAAACAAAATGGTTCTTTGGAAAACTACGAGAAACATGTAGATCTAGAAGGTCAAATCTCAAGGATCAGGGGCAGCCCTGGGGCGGCCAAGGTGGTGCCGCCGCACAGGGCTCCTCCTCCGACAAGGGTCCCTGGAATTTTTATTTTATTATTATAATTATTATGTATGTTTATATACATTCAGAGGTTGTTATTCTACCAAATAAGCTAATTTGCCCAGCGGTGACTTCCCATTCAACAAGCAGGCGGTTCTATGTTCGAATTTCGATCCTTCACAATTGCAGAATTTTGCTTATTTTTTCCTTCCTTTCTTTTTTCTTTTTTCATCTTTTATCTTTGCCTAACATATTTTCCATCTCCATCACTTTTCAATCTATAAGTTATATAGAACGATTTTTTTGTAATTTTATTTTAATATGACTGAAATATTTAAAATTTGAGTATAATATTTTTGTAATTACATGTCTTATTTTAGATGTTAAATCAATAAAATTACATTTGTAACATTGATTTTTTTTTTATGTAAATACAGTAGGGGCATCAATTTATGACACGACACGGTAAACCTACACGAATTAGCAGTTACATGTACAATCCTTAACAAGTTCAGGTCAAAATGAGGTCGGACACGATTATCACGGAAAATAAATAGACCAGGTCGACCCGCGTGTCGACACAATTGACTTATTTAACCCATTTAATTTTATATTGACATGTTATTTTAATATTTTGTGATGTTTTATGGAAAAATTATTAAATGCGAATTTTTTTTTAATACTTTTTTAATGATTTAATGTATTTCTTATTTGTAATTGGAGATTTGTTTTTATTTTTCTGTTGATTTTAAATTATATAGGTTTTTTGTGTCATGATCGGGTTACACGTGTCATAAATGGATCGTGTTCGTGGTGTGTATCTTAATACAAATAATTAAACGGATCGTGTTCATGATGTGTATCATAATACAAATAACTAAAAGAGTCGTGTTCGTGTTTGTGTGTGTCGGGCTGTAATACTCGTGATCGACGAATCACGACCCGCGAACACAAAACGCTACACGATTGACACTCCAGCACAAAGGCCCCTCAATTTTCTTTCGCTCCAAGCCCTTGAAATTTAAAACCGACTCCGCCAAGGATCATTGTTATGGATTCAAGTACCCTTACACATTATAAGTCTTTAGATTCTTCTATAATTCAATGCAAACTCTCCCGGATTAAAGTTATAGTTTTTTTGAAGATTATTCCAACATTGACGAATCGGCGCCATTAGGCAAATTCTTTTTCTTTCTTTGGTTTAAATTGCGAATCTAGGATTGATCCTTTGTTTTATTGGTCCTGCTTTGTTGTCCGACTTACCATGAATGAAAGTTCGTATTACATCCAGGCGTAGATAGGGTGGGCCAACGGGCCCCCAGCCCACTTCTTTTTTTAAAAAACAAATTAGTGAGAATTTTTATAAAAAAAATAGTTATAATTTATATTATTTTTCTTGGATTTTCTATTCGCCCATCTCATTTTCGTGTATCGGCAAACCCCGCTAAATCGTTCGCCCGCCTTGATTACATCCTCTCCCAAAAAAAAAGCAAAAGCAAAAGCAAACGAAACACACCTAAAGGCTAAAACTATAGTCTATATACCTATCTTTCATTAAACTTGCGGTGCTATATTTATATATATATATATATATATATAATATTATTCAATCTGTCTCATATATAATAATGCCCCGTTTGCTTGATATCACACCAATTAATATTAATTCCGTTCTTCAAATTTGTTTGGTTAAAAATGAGATAACCCTTTAAATGTTTAACGCTTCGGTCATGTTGAATTTTTGTTTTGGTAAAATGGGTGTTGACCCGATTTTGACCATATAAATAAATGGTTTCCATTAGTGAAAAATGAAATTAAATTATTTGTAAAAATTCTACTAATAGAGTAGATGAGAATAACATTTGAAATTTCTTAACCAGTGGGTGAATGAGAAATTAATGCTAGAAATTAGCCACTTAATACAAGAAAATGGTATTGAAAATGGGAAATGTGGTGAAGAAGAAATGTTCAATCACACATAGGAAAAGGAGGCAAAGTTTGCTCACCGACATATCCCAAGTTAGACTTATAGGTTTGGCCCTTGTGGGCACCCAAATTTTTAAAGGAGTGAGGACCTACATGCTTGTGGGTTTGGTTCAACCACACATACGCGCCGCCACTGCCCGCCGGCCATCCGTGGGCCGTGGCTTGGGCTTAGGCTTCGGGACCCTTATTCTTTTTGGACCAAAAATCTTTAAAATAAATAATTAATTAATTTTTAATTAATTAATTTAAGTTTCTATTGGGAAAATGTTCGATCGAGCCCCACGCACGCACGGCGGCAAGTGCGTGGTCGGCGTTAAGTCGAAACATTGTCAATCTGTTCGCATCCGAGCATGGGCACACGCACGGGCCAAAATACATGATTTTCCATACAGGTACCTGGTTGCCTATATATTTCGGACCCCTGCAGATGATTTTAGACACGAAAATATAAGATTTAAAACCAGTCATTTGCATTCGAGCATATTGACTTTCCTCCCATTCAAAAGCTTGAAAAGTCCGAAATACTTATAGTTCGCTAAAGTTCCATTTTTGGCAAGTGCTGCTAAACCGGAATAGAAATAGTCGTTGTTTCTTAGGGATGTACGCCGGAACCATTAGCACTTATATACGGGGTATTTTCTTCTTGCGGAGACTGAATCCAATTTAGACCTCGACTAGCAATATCATTCCAAACATCGAACCATTTTCAAACAAAACTTCTAAATTTACCCAATTACGTTTGTCCAAGACGATGGCTTCAGTATCATTCACAAAGAATGGCTTCTACTCTCGTTCACGGCGAAAAGTCGCCCAAGTTCTCTCAAGGCCGACTTCAAGAGATAGCAACATAAGATCTTTGTTCTATCTTACCACCTTGGGACTGCTGTCTCGTTTTTCGAAGGAAGACCCCTTTCGTTGACGATAAAGAAATCAACAACCGGAGAATCGATGTGGATGCTTGGCATAACAATGATTTTTCGTGGTCAAAACTATATTCGAACGGGCTAGACGACACTATCTATAACATTTATAGCACGTTCAAAACGCCCAAAGAGTTGTGGGACTCTTTGGATAAGAAATACAAAATGAAAGATCGACACAAAGAAATTTGTTGTCGGCAAATTTCTCGAGTACAAGATGGTTGACACAAAGACGGTGATCAACCAAGTTCAGATCATACTTCACGACTTAGTATCTGAAGGGATGATTCTGAACGAATCCTTTCAAGTGGCTGCAATAATCGAAAAGTTGCCGCCATTGTGGAAGGATTTCAAAATTACCTCAAGCACAAGCGCAAAGAGATGGTGCTTGAGGATCTAATTATTTGGCTTCAATCGAAAAAGACAACCAAAACTCAGAAGTGAAATCTAGTAGGTCTGGAATGGAGGCCAAGATCAATCTTGCTTAATCGAGCACTAGAAAGAAACGCAAGCACTCCGGGAAAGACAAGGGAAATGACAAAAAGTTCAAGGGGAATTGCTACTACTGTGGCAAACTTAACCATATGGCCAAAGATTGCTGACACCCAAAAAAGGGCAATCAAGTTGGCAACCAACAAGCCAATGTGATGGAGGACAAGTCGGTTCCAATCAACATATCGGAGCTCGATCTTACCATCGTTGTGTTTGAAGCAAATATAGTGAATAACCCAAGGGAATGGTGAATAGATACCAGGGCTACTCGTCATATTTGTGCCGATAAGGAGTTGTTCTCCTCCTACACTCCGATAAATGGAAGGAAGCTTTTCATGGGAAACTCTTCGACTTCCAACATCGTGGGGCTTGGCAAGGTTGTGCTTAAGATGACTTATGGAAATAAGCTTACGCTTGTAGATGTGCTGCATGTCCCGGACATCCGCAAGAATTTGGTTTCTGGTCCTTTGCCTAGTAACACCATATTTAGACTATTGTTTGAGTCCGACAAGTTTGTAATGACCAAGAATGGCCAGTTTCTTTGTAAGGGATACCTTAATAAGGGCCTTTTTAAGATGTCTGTAATGTCTGTTTTCCGCCAAGAGGCAAAGAATAAAACCATTACTTCTATTTACTTGTTGGATTATTCGGATTTATGGCATGATAGATTAGGACACGTAAACTTCAATACAATTAAAAGTTAGTGAATCAAATTAATACCTATGTTTAAAACCGATTCACAAGACAAATATGAAATTTGTGTTGAAGCCAAATTGGCCAAAGCACCGTTTCATTCGGTAACGAGAAGTACCAAACCACTTGGCTAAAGTCAAGTACCTAAGCTGATACAAGTTAGAATTGGTCCGAAGATGATCGATTGTGCTTCCGTTGGATATGCTAACAATAGTATTACATAACGCTTTTTAGTGCACAAGTCAGCTATTCCTGATATAAATGAAGGTATGATCATTAAATCAATGAATGTTGTATTCTTCGAGAATATCTTTCCGAACAAAGAAGGAAAAAAGAAAGTTCAAGTAAACGAACTTATGAAACTGCAAGGTTACCTCAAAGTGATGATGAAGAGGAACCAAGATGCAGTAAAAGGACAAAAGTAGCTAAGTCTTTCGGTCCTGATTTTCTAACTTATATGTTAGAAAACGAACCCAGAACTATTCAAGAAGTATTGTCTAGTCCAAGCTCCTCTCGAAAAGAAGTTATCAATAATGAGATAGAATCCATCATTTAAAATCACACTTGGGAGTTGGTTGATCTCCCACCGGATTGCAAACCTTTGGAATGCAAGTGAATCCTTAAAAGAAAGTATAAAACAGATGGATCTATTGACAAGTATAAAGCCCGTTTGGTAGCTAAAGGATTTAGACAAAAGGAGGGATATGACTTTTTCGATACTTATTCTCCTATTACGAGGATTACGTCCATTCCTGTTCTCATTGCTATTGCAGCTTTGCATAACATTGAGATACATCAAATGCACATTAAGAGGAGATCTATATGGAACAACCCGAGGGGTAGGTTGCACCCAGTCAAGAGCGAAAGGTGCATAAACTTGATAAATCACTTTTTGGACTGAAACAAGCACCTAAGCAATGGCATGAAAAGTTTCACTCGACTATGAAGTCAAACGGTTTCAAGATCAATGAATGTTACAAGTGTGTCTACATTAAAGGTACTACAAATGATTACATCATAGTATGCCTTTATGTAGAATTGGCTTGTCACAATCCCATTATGTCGAAAGCATACTTAGAAAGTTTAATGCTTTTGATAGTCCTCCGGCTAACAAACCTATAGATCTAAGTCTACATTTGGCTAAGAATAGAGGCGAACCAGTTTCTCAGCTAGAATATGCAAGGGTGATTGGCAGTCTAATGTACTTAACAAATCGTACACGTCCAGACATTGCATATTTAGTGAGTAAACTAAGTAGGTTCACAAGTGACCCGATTATGGATCACCGGAAAGCCGTGACAAGGGTACTAGATACTTAAAGTATACCATGAACTATGGAATACGTAGACGAGATATCCAAGAAGATTAGAAAGATATTGTGATGCTAATGGATATCGACACGAAAAGACTCCCGATCCACATGTGGATATATCTTCACAATAGGTGGAGGAGCGGTGTTGTGGAAGTCTTCTAAGCAGATGTGCATAGCTCGATCCACTATGGAATCCGAGTTCATTGCTTTAGATAAAGCTGGAGAAAAAGTAGAATGGCTTAGAAACTTCTTAGAGAATATTCCTTGTTGGAATAAGCGTGTGCCTGCTGTTTTGATACATTGTGATAGTCAATCAGCAATTGGAAGGGCACAAAGTAGTATGTATAATGGTAAGTCTAGACATATACGTCGGAGACATAATACAATTAGATAGTTGATTTCGAATTGGGTTATTTCGGTTGACTACGTAAAGTCAAAGGAAAACCTTCCGATCCGCTTATAAAAGTCATAAATCGAGATCAATTGTATAAATTGTTAAGGGGAATGGATTTGAAATACACAAACTAAAGAATATTCATAGCGGTGACCCAACCTTGTGAATTGGATATCCCAAGACCTTGGTTCAATGGGACAACTAAGTTATGAATGTTCAGCTGAATACTTAGAAAATGTATTAGCTCATTATCGAAACATCCAAGTGAATGAAAACATGTTGAATGTGGTGAGGTTAAGTTTGAGACTTTTAATGATTCCTATACCGAAACATGGAGTATGGCATGATACTCTTCAATAGGAGATTACCTATATAAGCGAGAAATAATGGCCGCTTCAAAGAAATGCTTATGAATCTAAGATATCATCCAGGGCTGAAATTGACACAACGTGAGAACAACAAGTGTTAGAATTGTTATTGTTAAAGTATTGTTGTCTCGGTTTACACAAACGGCTGAGTACTTCAAGACATCGCGTCACTAAGCAGCCAGTAAATCCGATAGTATTTTACTAAGGAATGTTCAAAGCCACAAGCTACCTATCCCGATGCAATAACAATTCGCGGAAACTTTCAAGTGAATCTGCATACACGCATGCATTAATTTCATTCATGCGGGGGATTGTTGGAATTTTTGTTTTAGTAAAATGGTGTTGACCCAATTTTGACCAAATAATTAAGTGGTTTCCATACTCTTACTCAACATAAACTGATCTTCTTCTCATAGCGTAGCAAGCTCGTGATCCCCCTCTATCATCGTATGAGGGGAGTGTAATCTTCCAAAAACCCCATCCACTATTAAGCTGGAATAACTCAGAAAGAGAGTGGCGCCTAGCCATTGAAGCAGCGTGTCGGGCTATAATCGGACACTCTCCGAGGCTGGGGAAGAGAGAGCGGGGCGCGGGTAAAAAATAGAATTAAATTATTTGTAAAAATTCTACAAAGAGAGTATATGAGAATAGCTTTTTAAAATTTCTCAAAACCAATTTCGGGTGAATGAGAAATTAATGCTAGAAGTTAGCCACTTAATATAAGAAAATGGTATGGAAAATGGAAAATGTGGGGAGTAGAAATAATCCATCCCACATAGGAAAAGCAGGCAAAGTGTGCTCACTTGATATATCCCAAGTTGGCTTATGGGTTTGGGCCCTG
This sequence comes from Rehmannia glutinosa, assembly GCA_016081115.2. Lineage (NCBI taxonomy): Eukaryota > Viridiplantae > Streptophyta > Magnoliopsida > Lamiales > Orobanchaceae > Rehmannia > Rehmannia glutinosa. The sequence continues at coordinate 150,883,112 of CM071926.1, forward strand.
GGGGCACCTAAGTTTTTAAAGGGGTGAGGACACATGCTGTGGGTTTGGTTCAAAGTACACACGCACGCGCGCCCCACCTGCTGATTGGCTCGGTCCTAGTCGGGTCGTGGGCCATGAGTCACGGATCGTGGCCTGAGCGTCAAGGCCCTTATTATTTTTGGACCAAAAACCTTTAATATAAATAAATAATCAATTTTTTAATTAATTAATTTATGTTTCTAATGGAAAAGTGTTCGCATCCGAGCATGGGCGAATGCACGGCCCGTGCATCGGGACGTGTGTCAAGTTGAAACTTTGTCAATGCTCGCATTCGAGCACGGGCACATGCACGGGCCGTGCGCCTAGTCGTATGTCGATGCGAAAGGTGAGACACGCCCCTTTGTCGGTGTAAACATGTCTTTTTGAGCCAAAAGACATAATTTTTAAATGACGGGCACCTAGTTGCCTATATATTTTGGACCACCGCAGATGATTTTAGACACGAAAATATAAGATTTAAAACCGGTCATTTGCATTCGAGCATATTGACTTTTCTCCCATTCAAAAGCTTGAAAAGTCTTAAACACTTAAAGTTCGCTAAAGTTCTGATTTTTGCAAGTGCTGCTAAACCGGAATAAAAATAGTCGTTGTATCTTAGAGACATACGCCGAAACCGTTAGCATTTGTATACGAGGTATTTTCGTCTTGCGGAGATTGAATCTAATTCAGGCCTCGACTAGACATATTATTCCAAACACTCAGCCATTTCAAAAACAGGAACCTTCTAAATTTACCCAACAGGTCATTTATCCACCACTAAGCATGATATCATATACCACCCTACTGGTGGGATGCACAATACCATATTATATCATTCCTTCTGATTTTATGCAAATGCCACCATTTTAATTTCCTAACACACTCGTCCCTTTCATTCAACTGCATTTCTTTACAAGAGATCAAAATCACCGTGGCGAGGCAAAAGACGAACCCTAGCGCAGCGTCATTGAAGCGGTGAGCCTTCTTTCCATTTCTGACTCGACAACTCAATTTATTTCGTGCTAAACGTGCATTTTCATTGAACTCTTTGATAATTTCTCGCCCTAGTAGTTGTGAAACCTTTTTTCCTCCAATATTGCGGTTTCTTGTGGTTTCTACTTCAAAATAGGTAAAACTCATTCGAGGTTAGTTTATTTCATATTTTCGATTTATTTGTTAACAATATTTGATTTGTGGGTTTCATATTTCGGTGATTTGTTTGATTACAATATTTGATATGTGGGTTAGCACTTTCATACTTTCAATTTTTGATTTGTGGGTTAGTATTTTTATACTTTCATATTTTAATGATTTGTGGGTTAGTAGTCTCATATTTTCAATATTTTTGTATCTAAAAGATGGTTGAAATTTCGTGGAGAAGAGTGCAATTTTTCTAGTAATTGAGGAAATAATGATTGAAAGTCTTTTGTAATAAATATGTTTATGAGGACAATTCGGTAACGAGCTCGAAAAACGACTAGCAAATCGCCTGTAGGAACTAGATATCGCATGCTAGATAGGATACCTAAACAAGTCGAACATTTGAATGAATGATATAGACTGTTTAGACAACTTAAGGATGATGCGTGGTGCATTTTCTAGATTGCGTTATTTGTTAAAACATGTTAGGGTGTTAGTAGATTCTAGATATGTATCCATTACGAGAAAAAAATCTTGTTATTTCTTTCGATCTTGCCAACCATAAGAAAAATCGGGTAGTGTATTTTGATTTCAAGAGATCTGGGCAAACAGTGAGTAGGCAGTTCCATGATGTATTAAATTCTGTTTTGAGATTGCATAGTATGCTCCTAGTAAGTCCCAAACCAATTGAGGACAATTGCACCAATCCAAGATGGAAATGGTTTAAGGTAAATTTCATGGTAATTTAAACTACTTTTAAAATATGATATAATTATTATACTAAAATTATTGTAATCTGTTATGTATGATAGAATCTATTTATCGTATAGGGTTGTCTAAGAGCTTTAGATGGTACTTACATCAAAGTCATGGTATCTGAATCAGATAAGGCGAGATATGGAACAAGAAAATGCGAGGTAGCTGTAAATGTCCTGGGTGTCTGTGATATAAATATGAATTTCATTTATAATTTAAGTGGTTGGGAAGGTTTCGCTGCAGATTGTAGAATTTTATGGGTTGTAATCACTAAGTCAAATGGTTTGAAAGTCCCCCAAGGTATTGTATGTAAATAATATAGTTTTTACAGTTATACTTGGTGTCTGTCGTTGGCTTAAACCTTTCTTAGTTTAGTTTACATGAAATAAAAGTTTGTTACACATACTGACGACAGGTAACTATTATCTATGTGACAACGGGTACATGAACGGAGAAGGATTTTTAATTCCATACAAAGGAGTTAGGTACCATTTGAATGACTGCAGGGATGGAACTGCAATTCCACAAAATTCCCACGAATTTTTCAATATGGACCCCTCAAAAGCTCGGAATGTGATCGAATGGACCTTTGGACTTTTGAAAAAAAGAGAGGCCATTCTTCGACGTCAAATATTTTAAGATATAAAGATCCAAAACATGATGATAATGGTTTGCGCTCTTCTTCATAACTTTATCCGATTGGAGTTTCCTATTGATCCATTGGAGGATGAGTTGAATGATGAGGAGGAGGATGACAACGAAAATGATATTGACATGGAATTCATTGACATTGTAGAGTCATCACAAGCATGGTCTAATTGGAGAGATAATTTGGCCTATTCTATGTACGATGAGTGGAGAGGTTTAAGCTAGACTTCAGTTTAGACAAGAAATTTCGATGTATTTGACAAACTTTATCCCAACCATTTTCCACATTGTAACAATTACCAATCTATTCGAACTTTATACTTCAACGAACTTGTTTGCATTATATGAAATCGATGTCTATTTGTTTTTCATCTTTGACCAGACTAAATATTAAACAGCCACATGTATTCACTATTGAACTTTGTATGAACTTTATATTAAATCGATGTCTGTTTGTTATTTGTATGATGTTGGTCATTCTACAATTTCACAAATTTGCTTCTAAAACAGTCATTTGTTGATTTACTTTTAAAGGTTGCTTGAATGAAACCGGTGGTTGCTTGAAACTTTATGGAGGAATCTAATTGCAAAGTTTATAAAGGTGCGTGTAAAAGGAATGACAAATGTAGGAGGAGTTGGAGTCATCGTGAAGAAGAGGTCTTGAATGCATCTTTGAAGGAGATTGTTACTAACGGGTGGAAGTCTGAAAATGGGGTAAAAATTGGATATTTACAAGCTTTGGAACAAGAAATGGCAAAGACACTACCTGGCACGGATCTTAAAGGTATCCCACACATCAACTCCAAAATCCATGTGTGGAAGAAGGACTATGGAAGCTTCATCTCCATGTTATCACGTAGTGGTATAGGTTTAAATGACACCACCAAAATGATTGAGGTGCATGACGAGGCATGGGATGACTATGTTAATGTAATGCTTTAGGTTGTTATTTCTAATTCAAGTACATGTTAATGAATAGTCGATTACCTTAATTATTTATATTATTTCCTTTTTTAAACTAAATGGTATTGTTTTTGAAATATTGTAGATTGATGCAAATGCTTGTCTTATGAGATTCAAGTCTTGGCCTTTTTAAAATGACTGGGTTAATATTTTGGGAAAGATATGGCAACGTGAGAATATGTAGAAGGCTTCATCGAGGCGGTTAATCACGTATGTCAACCCTTGATGAAGAGCCACTGGAACAATTTCGCAACTTATTTGGGGAGTTCAATGATGAAACCGAGATGATGTCACGTCACAACCTAAAAGCACCCTCGAAATTCGACTTTCACAAAAAAGTCATCCGAGCGTAAGAGAAAATCAACTAATTTTTCTCCTAAATTGTTGTTTGTTTAGTGTTTTCTCCTAAATTTTTAACAAGTATCTCGTAAGGAATTACCTTGGAAACTTTCATCAATCGTGTTGACGGAAGATCTTTTGCCATTGTACAATTCATTTACTCCGATGGATGACAATCATTCGACATTTAACGAAATATAGTCCTGTTGTTTTGCGTCTGTAAATTGTATATTGTATAATATTTCCAGGTTGAAGATTTTGATTTGTTAATGGCGGTAGAGGAAGTCGTGGTGAAGGTGTGTTAATTCGGGAAGATATCCACTAATTATGGGATGTGATCAACTCAAGATCACGTCCCTATTTTTTCGCAATCAGTTACCAAATTGATTTCGATTGATTCCTATTTTACCCCGTCTTTGTATAGTTTCTTATGTAATGTTGTATAGATTCATTTAGATCCTCGCCATTGAATTATATTTTTGATGGTCCGGATTGGGTCTTATGGACTTACCTAGGAGGGTGGTCTCACGGGATCCCTCCCTATATATGTATTTCTTCAAATGAGACCAATACGCCATAGTGAGATCTTAGGGACTAATCTGGACTGTTTATTTTTAATTTGAAAGGTTGTGATTATTTCATTACTTAAGGTAACTGAAGAGACACTAATCAATTAAAAGGGTAAAGTTGTAATTGCATTAATTGCCGCTTGATTAAATAAGGATAGGATTGTAATATCATATCATATCTGTAAAAGTGGATTTGATATTGGCCGAGATTCTAGGCGTGATTGTTTTCCATAACTCCCCTCACGTCTCTTCATCTACATAATTCTGCAGGGAACAACACAACACTTGAAACTCTTGGAAAAGTGGGAAAAAAATTTTGAACCGATTTTGTGTAGAACCGGTGGAAAGTCGAGTAAGAGATGTGTTTTTTGCTTCATTTTTTTATAAGTCCTTGCCTTGCAATTTTTTCCACTTTTTTTTCAGTTTGGTTGAAATGGTTTGCATGTTGTTCTAAAACAAATTCTGAAAATCTCAGGTAAAGAGGTTTGTTTGTTTTGGTTCAGTTTTCTTTTTTGATAGGTTATTGTTATGAAAATTTTTGACCTTTTTTTTCATTTCTTTTTGCATGTAGTTCTAGAAAAATATTGCCGAAAATTATTTTTATTTTTTTAAGGAATTCATTTAAGTTTTTATTTTTTGGTGATTAGTTTCTCTATCCCCTTTGATTTTTCGGTGATGGTCGTCGATGGGCTGTATACGTGGGAGATTTTTTTTGGTTTAGTTGTGTTTCTTGGATGTTGGTTTAGGCAGTTAGAACTATGCGTCTGTTGCATGGAAGGTGGCTGGGGTGGTAGGTTTTTAATTTTTTCTTATTGTATGGTTCGGTCTGATATAACATATTTTTGGTCTATTTTGTTGCATATTTAGTGTTGAATATAGGATTTTTATGTTTTTATACTGCATAAGATGAATGGAAAGGGGCAAGGATATCATTGTTCTTTTAATATATTTTTCATTCAAAAGATAAATTTTTACGTATATATAGAGAAATTTTTTAACATATAAAGCCTTTTTTTTTTTTATTACGATTGTATTGAATGATGCATTAGTCTTTTAATATGTATGCAACAATATTAACATATTTATGCATCATTTTTCAAGCATTGTTCTTCATTGTTTGGTTATGAGAGTTTCTTGAATTTGTTGTTGTGCATCACAACTAATATAGCGAGGATAGTGTAATTTATGTATAGACCGTGCTTATTGCACAGATAGGACCTTTTTAATGTTCTTGAGATGTTAAGTGTTTTGATCGTTATATTTGGTTGGTTTTATGAATCATGCATCAGTAATGAATTATCTTTACACAATTCTTGACTTATATATGCATACTTTTTTTTTCAGGAGCAAGGTGGGGCTGTGAGGTTGACAAAGATGGCTAAATCTAAATAAAAGAGGGAACCTTCAATAGGTCGGAATGATGGTGGCAAGGGGGAGGGTAGTTCTAGGTCCAAACGGTTGCACACGGATCACATCGTTTCTAAATTTTCGTGTTGTGCTTCTCCGAATATCAAATCCGCAGATTGAGCATATTCTTTGTAAAATTTAAATCATTTTCTAATGTACTAATGTAATATCCCGATTTGTTTTTAAAAATGATAATTAGAACACTTAAATATTAATATTATTGTTATCTTTATTAGACTAACAATTACCAATAATATTATTTGTATCCTCTCTTAATAAAATTATATACATGTTATATTTATTATGTTTTTATCATTATCTTTATTATGATAATTATCAATATTATAATCAATATTTTACTTAGAGTTTAATTTAGGGTTATTTAGCCTTTTAGGGACAAATTAGAGGTTAGTTATTTTATGGGCTAAATTTAGGTTAAGGGGGTAGGATTACTTAGTATATATATGTTCATAATTTCATACAAATTTTACACTAAATTTCAAATAATTATAAGAAAACGAAGGGGTCGAGTACTTGGACTTTTATTGTTCATTTTTCTACATTGAATATCTGTGATTATTAAGGTAGAGATTTTTATATTATTTGTCTTTATTTAATGTTCCATGATTATACTTCATTGATTGCAATATATGTCCAGAGAAAATAAATTCATATAAGTTAGGGGCCATGAAAAGGGTCTGGGATCAAACGTATCTTCGGGGTGAACCCGCAATGCTATATGCAGTAACCGGTCAGAGAGAAAAAGAGGAAATTAATGAATTTATTGTCGTAATTATGTGAATGTTTTTCATGTTATATTAAATATTGACAGATATATCCCTACTGAGCGAGATGAAGTTTACCCCTATTATTATTATGACTTTTAGGTTGAGGAATCCGGCTGAAGATATGATATTGTGGATGGTGGAATAAATCATGTTATATTTATATTTTAAAATAATTATGATCAGACTAAATTTTGGATTTATGTCTTTAATGTTTCCAGTTTATGCTTGGAATAATTGTTGGATATTTAATTTGGAAGATGTATTATTATTATTATTATTATTATTATTATTATTATTATATTATTATTATTATTATTATTATCATCATTATATTTTTTCCTTAAGAATTAAAATTCTAAATCAACTTTTTGATAATTATTGGGATCACTTTAATTTATAACTTTGTGTTTTCTTAATAACATATTTAGAGTACTTTAATCTCATAAAATTAGGTCGTTACAAGTAAACTCCATTCCAACGCGTGGAATTTTTCCTGCTTTTATTTCTCGGAACCAAGTATTTTGTTGATCCCTGGATATATTTCAAGTCTTTCTCTCGAGTTGTTGATTATACCTATTGTCATTAAAATAACATAAATATATATCATAATAATATTATACATGCATCATAATATCATTAGAGTTGCAGAAAAAAATCTAAAGTTGGCACTACAAAAATTCAATAATGCATGATAATAGTACTAAATATGCGATGGGTACATATATGTTAGCTTCATAAATTTTTGCAACCAAAGATCATATGCATCATACTATAGTTACATATACATCGTTATAATATTAAATATGCAACAATATAATAAGGAATTACACCATACAATCCAATGATTTCATAACATTTTAATATGCAACACAAGCAGGATCATATGTACCATAACATAGTTAAATATACATCGTTATAAAATTAAAAAAAATATGAAATACTAGAAGGATCATATGCACCATAATATAGTTAAATATACATAGTTACAAAATTAAATATGCAACACTACGATTAATTCTATACAATTTGTAAAATAAGAAAAATAATATTGTGTATTTTCTTGTTCTTCTTTATTTTCTTGTGTATTTTCTTGTTCTTGCCAGCAATCCAAAGATTTGATAATTGGGAGAAGGAAAGATAAATCTTGCGTTTTTAATGGTAGATATTTTTGTGATTTACGTGAATGAAGATTTGATTCCCTAATTTTCTGATTTTCGATATGGTAGGTACAAATCTATAGTTTATTTAGACAATTACACCCCTATTCGATTTACATATCAAACATTACTATTACATTTAATGTTTCTATCCCAACCATCCATTGATTTATTATAATGGTCCGTGATCGCTCTCTACAGTATCACTAGAACCAACCCCTATATATATATATATATTATTACATTATATAGTAGTTCAAATACTAACATAACGTTCATAAAAACTAAGTAAATTAAATAATTAAAACAAATAAGAGTGAAAACTAAGAATAAAAAATATTAAAAAATAAATGGTTATACTGACAAGAATGAGCCGAGATTGATCTAATAAATTTGGGGTTAATCTCACATATATAGATAGTTTATGATTAAACCAAATGAAACATATTATAAAGATTTGAAAGAATAAAAGTAGATTGTTAAAAAAAAAATATGTGGGTCATAGGGAATTCTAAAGAAAAATGGCTTTCATATAATATGTATAATTTGATATTTTTGATAAAATCTCATTCATTTAAAAGCACACCTTTATGACTTATAAATATTGAAACACAAAGACAATTATAATAAAATTGAGTACAAATTATTCTAATTTTTACGAAATCAAATATTATGAAAATTTTGAAAACAAGAATCGAAATGGGAAGTCATTTGTGTGTATATGAAATTGTAAACAAATAAATAAATAAACTAAACTTATTTAATATGAAATAGTTTGATACTTATATCAAAGATTAATATTTTTAAATTACATGTTAATTTATGTACCGATATAATAATCAAAATATTGAAAATAATATTTATGTATCAAATTTATTGTGTTAAACTATATATAATAGTATATTGGAGTGAAGTGACCATGTTTAGTGCCAAGTAATATGAATTATTCTGGGGCATAAGGAGGTAGAAGAGAATAGTTCGGGAGGTTTTTTTAAAGTACTATATACCATTTCTCAATAAAAGGCATTAAAAATGGATTGATAATTATATTTTACAACAAATAATATGATTTTGTAAACTAGATTAAATGATATCAATTTAAAATTACGGTCTCTTCAAACAAATATAGATTAGTTTCAAGATATTAAGAATAATTGCAATTTTCATAACTATATACGGTGACAAAATTTACAACTATGTAAATTTTAATATAACCCAAATAGCTAAATTCAACTGCAAGTACAAACTCTAATAGAATAACGTATCTTTCTAAAACTTTATGAAATTTAAATAACTATATTAATTTTTAGTTTATTGTGTATAACTTTTAAAATCATAAGTGAATGCAAAAGAAAATCAAACATAAAACTTAATCAGTATTATATTTAATTATTAAAGATTCACACGTGTGTTAACTAATTCTTTCTTTCATAAGACTGTCTTTGGTTTTATTATTTATTAAATAAGGATATTTTATTGCAATTAAATAGAGTTTCAAAACTCAGATTTCGACTTATCAGTTTTTCATAGTTTTATTTTATACCTGACTCTCGATGAAAATAATGGATTAATTTTTTTTATATATTAAGTTAATGTTTATTATTTTTAAGACAATGGAAATAGGAGGACTACAAACTTGAAATTTAAGTGTTAATGGTAAAATATTGACTTTGTTACTAAAATTAAAATAATATATGAATTCTTTTTACATATATATTATGTTAAAATATTTTTTTACATATCTTTTATCGAAGAACCGAGATAGAATAAAAGAATTAAGCACATTAAATATAAGAATTTGACTAATATTTTATTTTATTTTAATTTAATAATAATAACAAAGAAAATGATGATACTACGATGGATTTTGGTATAATATTTAATTAATTTTTTTATTAATGTGATAAAGTGCATGTAATTTATTAATCATTAGATATGATTTATAAGCTAAATTCATGTAAGAGAAAATACATTTCTAGCAATAACAATGAAACAAAAGACCAATGAATATAATTGTAAGCTAATATAAAACTTATTTCATTGTTATACTAATTGTAAAATTTTGTGGGATTGAGTTCACTAAAATAATTATTTAATAATTCATATTGATCTATAATTAAAGTAAAACAAAAAAATATATTAAATACTATGTAATATTTAAATTTAATTAATATTTATTTCACTTTTTAATATTTTAATATTAATCAATAAAATTATTAAATAATAAAATTATTTTAGTAAAATCATGTGGATCATGTGCGTCGCACGTGTTTCTTACTAGTACCTACTAAATTTGTGTTAGTTTTATGCCGGGTTATCATAACGTGTCACCAGGGGCGGCCCTGGGGCGGTCGAGGTGGTGCCGCCGCACAGGCCCCCGCCGAAAAGGGTCTCCGATGGGTTTTTTTTTATTTTGTAGTGTATGTAATAAAGAATAAGCATATTGCGAAGAAAAAATCTTTGGCAAATTGGTAGCCTGATTTCTTCCACTTTTACGCTTTGGAGGGTTGAGAGTTCGATTCTCCAGTGAGGCAATTGCACCAGGGGTTTTTCCATAATATTAATTTTTCTTTTGTCTTTTTTCTAATGTAAATTATATTGAGGTATCTTTTACATAATCTATTTTAGTATGAACGAAATATTAAAGTTGTATGATATTTCTGCTATTACATATCTTATTCTCTTTGTTAATCAATGAAATTATATTTATAACATTATTTTATTTAGTTTTTTTTTATGTAAATACAAGGGCCTCATTTTTTTTCTCACTCCATGCCATTCGAACTCTAGGTTTGTGTCACAATACGCCCCTATTTAGAACTATATAAAGTGAACCAGCATTCTCTCTTGTTCTGCACATACAATCTTTGGCTAAATTCCAAAAGGTTTTCATATATATAGAAAATTAGGAAAAAAACACTTCCAATATTAAATAGTAACTAATGGACAAAGAAGCACAAGCTGGAGTGGATGTGTGGAAATATGCATTGGGTTTTGATGTGATGAGAGTGGTGAAATGCGCCATCGAACTAGGTATACCGGAAGCCCTGGAAAGCCATGGAAAGCCCATCTCACTCTCAGATTTATCCTCTTCTGTAGGCTGCCCTGAAATTTCACTACACCGCATTATGCGTTTCTTGACTCACCATGGAATCTTTGAAAAGCAAATCACGGACGCCCCACATCATCCTGGATCTGTTTTCTATGCTCAAACGCCCCTTTCCCGTCTCCTCGCCAGGGATAACATGGGCACCTTCGTGCTGGTCCAAGCCGCCCGGAGTTTGGTTTAACTGCAAAAGATTTAAAAGCCGGAAAAGGGTCTGGTGTGGAGGCTTCACCTGATGAGAGTATAATCTGGAACATGGTAATTGACAAAGAGTATGATAAGCTGTTCCAGGAATTTTTGGGGTGCCATGCTAAGGTGACCACATCGGCAGTGATCGATAATTGCTCCAAGATTTTCCAGGGAATTGGGTCTGTGGTGGATGTTGGTGGGCATGAGGGAACAGCTATTGGAATGTTGGTCAAGGCTTTTCCATGGATTCGAGGGATTAATTTTGATCTCCCGGAAGTCGTGTCTGGGGCTCCACTCCTCCAGGGAGTCGACCATGTAGGAGGAAACATGTTTGAAAGCGTTCCAAAAGCTGATGCAGTCATGCTAATGGTAAATATATATCCCAAACCTCAACGGTCGTTTTTGTAATTATCCCTAAACTTTTAGATATTTACATTCTTTTCTTATTCATAATAATAAGCTGATACATTCTTTTTGAATGATAGTGCATATTGCTTGATTGGAGTGACAAACTGTGCGTAGATATACTCAAGAAATGTAAAGAAGCCATAGCGACGGAAACGGGAAAAGTGATAATTGTTGAAGCTGTGATTGATGAAGAAGGAGAAGATGAATACACGGGTGCTCGTTTGGCGCTGGATATGACGATAATGTCTTCGACAGTGAATGGAAAGGAGAGGACTGCTAAGGAATGGGCACAACTTTTGGATGCCGCGGGTTTCAGCAGATACACATTCCATTATATGAAAGCTATTGATTCTGTGATTGAGGCCTACCCCTAAGTGTGTTCTATGTGTGTGTGTGTTTTAATTTGTTACTGCTTTTGGTACTATTAATAAATTGTATTTAATACTACTTAATTTGTGTGTCTGCCCAATAAAAACTTTCAAATTATCTCTCTGCATCTTGTATACCTTTTTCGCTTAGATTCAATTTTAGTCTTGTAATTTTTAGAAGGAAAATCTTAGTTTCTATAACTTCATGGAGTGAGAGTTTTGAACCTCGATAATTTTACCTTTTGCACAAAATAGATTCGAGACTAATAACTTTTAACTATTATAAGTCATCATCATTAACTATACCTTATCCCACTATATGGGATTGCTGGTGTGAAGTTTATAGTGTCAATTAATTGTCTAAAATTAATTAACACTGCGAATTCCCACAAAAAGCAAAGTGGTAAAGTTTTACCCCTGCTGACGCAACCAGAGAAATGAGATGAAATTCCAAAATCATCATCATCATAGGTTTTTCCACTTGCATGGAAAATACGATGATACGGTGATAAGTTGAGATAATTGCTCTAGTCATGTCCCATTACATATTTGATATTGCAAAATCAATATGTACATCATAGAATATGATCATTTTAACTATTATAAATATTTTGGCTAAGAGACAAGGAATTTGTTTGAATAGAAAAATAATGAAATATTGATCAGTTCAGACCAAAATCGTACAAAATCAAAATTCAACAAACCAAAATTGCACAAATTAAAATTTATCGTATAAAAACTGAATAGGATCAAAAGCACAGGGGATCAAAATTGCATTCTTAAATTATTTAAAAGACCAAAATTGCTAACCTCCAATAATTACGCGACTAGTTATGCAACTAAGGTCAACCTTTTTCATCATTATATTTCTGATTACATACATGACGTCCAGTCATAAATTTACAAAAAATAAATACAAGATCAAACTAAATTCCATAATATCAAAAAGCATTGGGACAACACTGCAAGCATTTATTGACATTCGTATATTATCAAAAAAGTGGGGTCAGGGGTGGATGCCATATATAAATGTCTCACTGCAGCCGTACATGCATAACAGAAACCCATGTGAAGTTTCTCAACCTCTATGCGACCTCGCACCAAAAGTAATTGTCCACTAGCTACGTTATTTTTTTTTTTTTTTTAAAACGGGTAACCTGCATCTGCTAGTTTTCTGAAACAAGACACCTGAAAAACCCCGGTGCAACGCAATCACCGCAAACTACGCCAACAAGGTAAAACCACACTAGGCAGCCCGCGTGTAACAAGTTCAACCAAAAAAATGTTGGTAGGGGAGATCGAACTCGCGACTTTTCGATCTTGTCTCACCTACTCCACCAACTCTGGCATTCTACCCCGGCTACCACTAGCTACATTATTGTTTCTTTTTTATGTTGCTCCATGACTTGTCGGTAAATGTTTCATAATTGATGTGTAGTGCTATAACTCATAATTATAAATTAAACTTTTAACACCCTCTTAATTTGTAATTCTAACACTCTTTTGAAGATACTCCATTTTTTCAAGGCTCGCTTTAGTGAAACTATCGCTAATTGCTCCTTTGTGTTAAAAACTCCAATTGAATTTCTTCATCATTCATAAGACTTACGATGAAATGGTGTCGAAGTTCAATGTGCTTCGACTTCGCATGGAAAACATGATTTTTCGTCATCGCAATAGTTGACATGTTATCACGAAAATTATTGTGGGAGTGTCTTAGCTTTTTTGAATATCGATTAAAATTCTTCTAAGTCATACCGATTCACAAGTGCATTAGTGGGACGATGTTTTCTCGCCTCACGATGAAAGTGACATTTGTCTTTTCGCTTTTTTTATGACCAAGATATTATTATTGAGCAAGGAAAAATACATACCCGGATGTACTTTTGCGATCATCCTACGATCACTATCTCAGTATATCCAACGAGCTTATTGTCTTTTTTCTTTGACATACTTGATGCCAAGTTTTTCGCACCTTGAAGGTACCAAATAATCCTTTTCTTCGCCGCAAATTGTAGCTTGCTTCGATCGTGCATAAATCGCGATATCAAGTCGATCGATAGACAATATCGGGCTTTATATTTGTCAAGTAGATCAACGAACCACTAAGATGCGGTACATCTTTGGAACGACTTTAGTTGTTAGATAAATATTTTTATCAAGATTTTGATGATTTTGTTTAAATGAGTTTTTATACCAAAACAATTTTTATAAATATTGTCCAAATACTCCCAATTGATTTTAAATGTTTTTACTAATATTTTGGAGTATTTTTTGAAGTTTATTTTTGACAAAAATCGGATAACATTTTAAGTTAGAGGTCGACCGGTCGAGCAAACGGTCAACCGGTACCTGGAGAATGAAAACAGAGAATGTAACGCACCTTTTGGACTTGAAAAATTGAAGAGGGGATCGGTTCAAGGTAGGGCCGACGGCGGACCCTAGGGCGACGGTCGGACCCCTGCGACCTGGCCGACCCCCTCTAAACGGATGTCGGATCACACTAATTTCATTCAACGTTCAAATTTAATACATAGCGACCGGTCGCACTATGTAATCTTTTGACAAAGAAAATTTGTATCTTTGTTGGTCATCCTTATCGCCAGATTTGCTTTTCATTTTTGTACAATATTTCTACATCTTGTGATCCTCTTTTTGTAGACAAACGTGAAGAAGGAGGAGCCTATGTTGGTGAAGACTCTCCTATAAATAGAGGATGATTTGAAGACATAAGCATACAACACACAAGCATACAATACAATAAAAAATCTGCAAAATTCTCCAAGCTTTCATTTTTACATTCTTGTTGTAATAGCCTAAGTTCTTGCACTTGCACAATCTTGAGGTCTAGGCTTTTTGTTCTTGATTACACTTGCACTCAAAGTTTGTATACTTCATTTATTGAGTTATAATCTTGAATTTTTCTATCATCCAAAACAAGATATCCTTGTTAGTGTTCTTGTGGTAAGAACACGGGTTGGGTGATCTTAGGTGTTGAAGAGTGTGGTACTCTTCGTAGGTGTTGAAGGAAGATTGTGGTAATCTCCTCAAGGTGTTGTAAGGAGATTGTGGTGATCTTCAAAGGTGGTGTTGTAACAATTGTGGTAATTGTTAATAAAATCTTTTTTCCTTTTGAAATCCACTTCGGATATACAGGGGTGGTAGTAGATTAGGCCCAGGTGGGTTGAACTACTATAAATCATCGAGTGTTGTTTAATTTCCACATTTACATTCTTGTCATTTACTTGTTCATTCGAAAAAAGAGGGCGATATACGGAAAATCGGCATAATCTATTCACCCCCTCAGATTATCGTAGCCACTTGGACTAACAAGTGGTATCAAAGCCAAACTCTTTGGCTAGCTCGTTCCGAGTAAAGAGGAAAGATCCATGGCTACGAATGAAGCTTATCTCACCACCGGTGCCTCCACCAACAAGCCACCACTATTTGACGCCAACAATTACGTATTTTGGAAAGACCGTATGGAGTGCTTTTCTGAGGATGGATTTGACATTTGGAATGTGGTTATTAAACGAGTTGCTCAACCAACCGAAAAATTGGAGGATGGCACCACGACTCCCAAAACCATTCAAGGAGTTCGATGAAAATGGCAAGAAGGCTTTCTCTCTAAATTGTAAGGCCTTAAATATTTTATATTGCTCTCTTACCGCCACCGAGTATAATCGTATAAGAGGCATAAGGTCAACACATGAAGTTTGGGAAAAATTAGAAACCATCTATGAGGGCACTAAAGTATTAAATGCCCTTCCTCATGGTCCAAAAAAAGGTGACGGCTATCACGGAAGCACAAATCTCGAGACACTCAAATTTGATGAGCTCATCGGGAACCTCCTCATTTACGAAGTCTATCTCAAGGAGAGGAAAAATTTCAAATCATCCAACACTCAATCGGGTATGCAAAATATTCATAAAGGTTTAGCATCTTCTTCTAATAATTCATACTATGATAATGATGAGGATGATGAGGAGACGACCGCACTTCTCCGAAAATTTATAAAATTTGTGAATAAAAATAAGACAAGAAAACCGAGAGATAACTCGTGTTTTAAATGCGGAAAATTCGGGCACTTCATAGCCGATTGCCCAAAACTCGAGGAGAAGGAACAAAAAAGAAGAAAAGTCTTTTCCCAAAAAAAAAAGGCTTTAAATGCGGATGTCAAGACTTTGGATGAACTCCTTGCCACAACCGATGAAGAAGGAGAATCCGAACATGGTCTTATGGCCATAGACGGCGAAAACAACAAGGTACGCTCTAATGCTTCATTTTCTTCCTTAGTTGATGAATTACAATGTGATTTTGATGAATTACAAAATGAGTTTCAAAATTTGATTATTAAATACAAGACTTTAAAAAAGGAGCATAAAGAGCTTAAATTAGAAAATGATAAATTGTTTACTTCTTATGAATCTCTTGATAAAGCTGATGCTATTACTCTTACTAAAGTCCGTACTCTTGAAACCGAAAAACAAACGCTCACAAATGATCTTGAATGTTTGAAAAAGGATGTGCATCATTTTAACATAAGTACGGATAAAGTTACAAAAAATTTAGATGCAGAAAAAGGTGAGTATTCTAAGTTAGGACTTGGCTATAAACCTTTTCAACCTCTTTCAAAGAAAAATGACCAAGGTCCGACTTTTGTACGTGCTAGTAGTGCCCATGATCTTACTTATTTTTGAAAAACAATTTTAGCTTTGTTTGGAGACCCAAAGGTCTCAAGGCTAACCCCCATGGACCCCAAAACTATAAGGTACCTAAAAGTAATCCTTTTGTAGGTCATAGGGGCTATAACAACCATGGAGGATTCAAAATTGCTCGTGGACAACGGATGTTCACGCCATATGACCATAATGAGAGAACTTTTTGCCAACATCAAGCTCCAAAAAGATGGTATGGTCATGTTCGGCAATGTCAAAGGAAGAATTCTTGGAAATGGAGAAATTGGTAACTCTTCTTTTTCTCTCTTAGTAATGTTATTTTAGTAGAAGGACTTAAGTTTAATTTGATAAGTGTTAGCCAACTTTGTGATTCAAATTATAATGTTGTTTTTAATAAAGAAAAATGCCTTATTTCCAAAAATGATAAAATTATTTGTGAAGCAAATACAAAAGGCAATCCTTACAAAATTTGTACAAGTGATTTGGTTAATCAAAATGTTTCTTGTCTCGCCGCCAATAATGATTTAACTAGTTTATGGCATAGACGACTTGGACATGTTGGATATAAAAATTTGCAAACTATTTACAAAAACCAACATGTAAAAGGACTACCCAAATTGAATTTTGAAAATATTGGCTTATGTGGCACTTGTCAAAAGAACAAATTAGTTAAGAGTAGTTTTAAGCACAAAATTGAAATTTCCATAACCAAGCCTGTACAACTTCTTCATTTAGATTTGTATGGGGATATTGGTACGGCAAGTCTAAGTGGAAAACATTACACTTTTGTTATAGTTGATGATTTTTCTAGATATACTTGCGCTCTATTTCTTGCAAATAAAAGTGATGCCTTAATGAGTTTGTTAAGTTGTGTAGACTTATTGAGAATGAAAAGAAAGATACTATTAAGTCTATTCGAAGTGATCGAGGTGGAGAATTTGATGGAGAATTTAGAGTCTTTTGTGAAACCAAGGGATATGGTCACAATTTTTCGGCTCCAAGGACACCTCAACAAAATGGAGTAGCCGAAAGGAAGAATCGGACACTTCAAGAAATGAGTCGGTCCATGCTCAATGAATTTTCACTTCCAAAATATTTTTGGGCCGAAGCCGTAAGTACCGCTTGCTATGTCATTAATCGAGTTTATATTCTTCTAAAATGAATAAAACTCCATTTGAGCTTTGGAAAGAAAGAACTCCAAGTATTAGTTATTTCAAAATATTTGGATGTAAGTGTTTTATTTTGAATACTAATGATCAATTGGACAAACTTGATCCTAAGGTCGATGAAGGAATATTTATGGGGTATTCAACGAAGAGCAAAGCATATCGGGTTTACAATAAGGCTAGTGGGGTTGTTGAAGAATCCATCCATGTCAAATTCAATGAAGCCTCGGGTGTTGAAAGGATACCCAATGATGAAAGTGATGAAGAGGATATTATTGAACCATTGTTCAAAATGATGCTCAAAATGATCAACCTTCTACCTCAAATGATCAACCATCCACTTCAAATGTTCCTCAAGAAGATAGAGGTGACACTTCGGATCTTCCCGTAGCATTGAAATTTAAGGGAGATCACCCAAAAGATCTTATTATTGGTGATCCCCTTGATAAAGTGATGACCTAGAGAAAATTTACCGAGAAAGCTCTTATATCTCAAAAAGAGCCTAAAAATGCTAAGGAAGCTATTGAAGATGAGGATTGGTTCTTAGAAATGCAAGAGGAGTTGAATCAATTTGAAAGGAATGATGTATGAGAATTAGTACCTTGTCCTCCATCTCAAACAATTATTGGCAAAAAATGGGTATTTCGGAACAAGCTCGATGACCAAGGTAATATTATTCGAAACAAAGCAAGGTTAGTAGCTCAAGGTTATTGTCAAGAAGAAGGTATTGATTATGATGAAACATTTGCACCCGTAGCACGTTTAGAAGCTATTCGTATTTTACTTGCCTATTCTTGTTTTAAAAATTTCAAGCTTTACCAAATGGATGTAAAATCCGCATTTTTAAATGGTCTTATTCAAGAAGAAGTCTATGTAAAACAACCTTCGGGGTTTGAAAATCTTTCTAAGCCTAATGATGTTTATAAACTTAAAAAAGGCATTGTATGGTTTGAAACAAGCACCCCGTGCATGATATGATAGACTTAGCTCTTTTCTTTTGCAAAATGATTTTACTAGAGGTAAAGTTGATACTACTCTCTTTGTTTTCAAAAAAGGGCAAGATTGCTTATTAGTGCAAATTTATTGATGATATTATTTTTGGTGCTACTAATGAATCCTTATGTAAGAAATTTTCTAAGTTAATCCTCCTCTATGATGGACGATAGCTCCCAAACCCTTACCACCGCCACCGCCAATCACAACTTCAACGAGGATATCGGCGGCGAGGATGCAGCAGAAGATGCCGACGAGAAAGAGTTCTCGCGACGTTGTGGCATGGGAAACCCTAAGCAAGAGAGCCGGGGAAGGTCCAATCGGTGCTAGATCACAACCGCCTAATTCAACAAAGTAACGACAATCACCGCTCCAAAATCCCCATAATTTTGTCAAGAATGTCGACTTGATTCGTGAGATCAAAGTCGTGGACATTTACTCCAATCTTTCCGCGGATCTCTCCAAAGATCGCGTTCGCCAGCGCGCGTCTTTGTGCGCGCATAAAGCCGTGAAGAAAGTCGAATATTGAAAGGATTGATGAGTTGTGGGACTTCTTATTAGCTTCATTTATTGAATGGTGCCGGCAGAAGAGACTTGAGAAAATCGGCGATGTAACCGTGTGCCATCGTTCAACAATACCTAAGTCGAGATGAAGACTTGGTGATGCTTGTGTAGTTGATTTTTCTTGAAGTGTTTCTCGCTTAAACTTTTATAAATCCATTAAATACACACATTACTCCTCAAGTTTCTTAGTTGTGTAGAAGGATAATTTCTATACTTGTAATAAAATTAGGTGTAAGGGCAATAATTGTTTCCTTTTCGTAGAAATTCTCATTTGCTTTGTTGTCGATGAATACATTCGCATCTCTTTTACATTTGTTATTTTTCGTGCTCTTGAAATCATCCGTGTTTTGAGGTTTATCCAATGAAGTTCTACTACTGTTCACTTTGCGCTTACTTGCATCTTTCATCTCTAAAAAAAAAAAAAAAAAAAAAACTTCTTCCTTGGACTTCAAATTATGTAATGCCAAGAAGGAATTTATATTTCACAATCAAAATATACAAAAGAACTTTTGAAGAAGTTCGGAATTGAAGAACGAAGAACAGTTTCTACCCCAGTGGCAACAAACGTCAAGATTGACATAGATGAAAAAGGCAAGCCGGTTGATGAATCCAAGTATCGAGGTATGATTGGTAGTTTACTTTATTTAACCGCAAGTAGACCGAATATTCTTCATGTCATATGCCTATGTGCTTGTTTTCAAATCAATTCCAAAGAATCTCATATGAGTGTCGTTAAAAGAATTTTTCGATATTTGAAAGGCACTATTCAATATGGCTTATTTTATCCAAAAAATGAAAACTTTTCTCTTAAAGGTTATAGTGATTCGAATTATGCGGGAAATATTGATGATCGTAAAAGTACTTCCCGATCATGTCAATTTCTAGGTGATTGCCTACTTTCTTGATTTTCAAATAAACAAAATTGTGTTTCACTTTCAACGGCCAAAGCCGAATATATTTTCGCGGCCTTTTGTTGTACTCAATTGCTTTGGATGAAACAAACTTTAGCGGATTATAAATGTTCTTTTGAAAGTGTTCCTATATATTATGATAATATATCCGCTATAAATATTGCTCAAAACCCGGTTCATCATAACCGAACTAAACATATTGAGATTCAAAGATCATTTTCTAAAGGATTGTGTTTCAAAACGAAAAATTGAGATATCTTTTGTTCCATCTCAAGATCAATTGGTGGATATCTTTACAAACCGCTATCTTCCGAGACTTTTGCCTCAATACGAGCTCGGTTAGGAATAATGCATATTGAATAAGGTCTATGATTGCAATTTGCATGTTTTTTAAAATTTAGGGGTGAAAAATCGGATTTTTGGTGTAAAATTCACGAGCACCAATCGACGGCATGGTCGATCGGTCGACCAGGTATAGGGACCGGTCTCCCTACCCGTCGACCGGTCGCCCTGATCGATTTCAGCCATAAAAATATTTATGTCCTTTCAAACGTTATTTTGGTTCTTTTCCTCCAAAATCAAACCCTTTCGCATTTTTTACTTAAAATTCACTCAAAATGATTTTCTTCTTATAAAATCTATATTTTTGAGTTTATGTAACTTCTATTTCATCCATATCATCCGACTTCTCCGATCAATTGGTAATAATTTCTCCTTTTAATCTCAATTGGGTTGAACCCTTGAGAATGTGCTTGTATCTTGCTATTTTGATAAAATTCGTGTATTAGTATGTTGTATATGATGATTGTTGTTATATTGCAATTGGTGATGAAATTTTTTGTCTTAAATGAATTACAAAGGCCGTATATATCTCTTGTTTTATTCAACGCACGCCAAGTGTTCGACAAAATATTTCTATAAAAAATCTATCACCTACATGATTCTCTTGATTTGAAAAGTCTTATAAGTTTATAGAGATCATGTTTTATCAATCAAATGAGCTTTTGCAAATCATATGAGAAACTTTTCCCTTTTTATTTGGAATTTAAGCTTCAATTTTCAAAATGCTCGATAAATCGATTAAATTACGCACTTTGATATAATTGTATGATGTTTTTATCGTGCTAACATTCTTTTGATTATTCCAAAGGGGAGAAACGAGAAAACGCTCATACACTCAAAGAAGCAAAAATAAGCTCGCAAGAAAAGCTATAAGTTAGGGCTCTTAAAAGCCAAAAGCTGTAAATAATACTTAGTCCATGTGATGTATTATGAACTTTTATGCTTTATTGATGATGTCTTTGTGTGGGGGAGCTTTTAAGCTCATGAAATTCAAGCTTTTAGCTTGTAGTTATTTGCTTCTACTTATTTTTGTTATGCATGTTGATAGGGGAGTTTGTGCAAAAATGTTTTTGAAAGAACTTTGCTCCTATCCTTGTGTGTTTTACTTATGGTAAATCTTGCTTGTAATGGATTGATGTTTTAGACTAGGAAAATATGTTTTGTTTTAAATCGACTTCCTAAAATTATTTTGGTTTGTAATCATCAAAAAGGGGGAGTTTGTTAGATAAATATTTTTATCAAGATTTTGATGATTTTGTTTAAATGAGTTTTTATACCAAAACAATGTTTATAAATGTTGTCCAAATACTCCCAATTGATATAAAATGTTTTTATTAATTTTTTGGAGTATTTTTTCTAGTTTATTTTTGACAAAAATCGGACAACATTTCAAGTTGGAGGTCGCACCGTCGAGCAAACAAATGATCGGTACCTATTACTAGAGAATGAAAAAAGAGAGAACGTAACTTTGGACTTGAAAAATTGAAAAGGGGACCAGTCCAAGGTAGGGCCGATTGGTTGGACCCTAGGGCGACCTATTGGACCCCGTGACCGGTCGAAACCCCCCACGAGCGGTGCCTGGATCGCACTAATTTCATTCAACGTTCAAAATTTTATACATGGCGACTGGTTGCGCTATGTAATCTTTTGACAGCAAAATTTGTACCGTTGGACATCCTTATCAGCAGATTTGCTTTTCATTTTTGTACAATATTTCTACATCTTGTGATCCTCTTTTTGTAGACAAGAGTGAAGAAGGAGGAGCCTATGTTGGTGAAGACTCTCCTATAAATAGAGGATGATTTGAAGACGCAAGATACAACACACAAGCATACAATACAACAAGAAATCTGCAAAATTCTCCAAGCTTTCAGTTTTACATTCTTGTTGTAATAGCCTAAGTTCTTGCACTTGCACAATCTTAAGGTCTAGGCTTTTTGTTCTTGATTACACTTGCACTCAAAGTTTGTATACTTCATTTATTGAGTTGTAATCTTGAATTTTTTCTATCATCCAAAACAAGATATCATTGTTAGTGATTCTTGTGGTAAGAACTCACTTGGGTAATCTTAGGTGTTGAAGAGTGTGGTACTCTTCATAGGTGTTGAAGGAAGATTGTGGTAATCTCCTTGAAAGTGTTGTAAGAAGATTGTGGTGATCTTCAAAGGTGGTGTTGAAATAATTGTGGTAATAGTTAATAAAATATTTTTTCTTTTTGAAATCCACTTCCGGATATAAGGGGTGGTAGAAGATTAGGCCCTAGGTGGGCTGAACTACTATAAATCATCGAGTGTTGTTTAATTTCCGCATTTACATTCTTGTCATTTACTTGTTCATTCGAAAAAGAGGGCAATTTGCGAAAAATCGGCATAATCTATTCACGCCCCCTCTAGATTATCGTAGCCACTTGGACTAACATTAGTTGCACCATCGTTTAATTGCAGTTTTTCATTGACTAGGAGTGCAGTTGAGATTGGCTTGCAATTGCTCATCTGAATATCTTCAACAATGTTACAAGATATTTTTCTTGAGAAATAAAAATTTCTCCTTTTAGTTGTTGAACTTGAATCTCAAGAAAATATTTCATGAGACCCAAGTCAGTCATCTCGTACTTGTTTATCTTTGCTTTTTTGAAATCTTGAATTGATGCTACATTTGTCCCTGTATAGATCAAGTCCACTACGTAAAGACAAACAATTAGAAAATCTTGCGCACATTGTTTCTTCACGTATAATCACAGCTTACTCTGACTTTTTTGAAAACCATTTTGTTGAAAGTACTTATCAATCTTGTTGTTCCAAGCTCTTGGTGCTTGCTTTAATCCATATAATGCTTTTCTAGGTCGATAGACTTTATCTTCTTCACCGTGAGCAATGTACACTTACGGGTATTCCACGCAATTCTTCTTCCAAATCACCATTGAGGAATGCCGATTTAACATCCATTCGGAGATGGTAGCTCAAAATGTCTTTGCAATGGCTAGGACAATTCGTATTGTCTCCATTTGAGCAATTGGTGCAAATATCTCATTGAAATCAACTCATGGTTGCTAAGAATACCCTTTTGTAACTAAGCGGGCTTTATGCTTGAAATCAACTCCATTCGGTAGACATCTTCCTCTCGGGAAGGTCTACAAGCTCGAAGTATTGTTCTTTTTGATGCTTGCAATTTGCTAAATATGGTGCGACCACGACTGCAGGTGGTCTCGGACATTAAAAGGTGTTTGTAGCTTTTCCCAAACCCAACCCGTAGCTAACTAGATGTTTACAAAAAGCCGAAGAGTGGATATCCAAAGACGTAGACCAAATAATACAATGCAAACAAAAGTTCCTAGATTCATGCATGGTTAACAAAAGCCTAAAGAGACCCATTTAGTTCTTTGTTCTTATGCCAACTAAAGCTAGTTGCGCCACAGCTTAAATCTCCCTAGTCAAGCGTACCTATCGTTCGAGAACGTGACATGACAAGGAAGATAAGAAAGAGAGACTAGTAATTTCCCAAACAACAGTTCATGACTTCCGTTTGACCCTCTCTTTGTGGATCGTCTATTGAGATTTGCTAAACTTCTTCTTTGGCGGCTTCATCATAATTCTGTGGCTTTCTTTGGTGCCACGCTTCATACGGTGTCTTATTTGGAACTGCCTTTTTGGTGAACGATTTAAAATATAGACTGTCGCATTTATCCCTTCTGCCCAAAAAATTTTTGGAAGTACTTTGCTGTCATCATGCTCCGTGCCATCTCGACTATCGTGCAATTTTTTCGCTCTGCAATGCCATTTGTTGTGGGCTGTAAGAAACTGTTAGTTTTCTGTGGATCCTTTTGTCTTTACAATAACCCAAGAAAGATTTTTCGATGAATTCTCCTCCTTTGTCTGTCCGTAGAATCTTTATTTTTCCGCCAATTTTGATTTTCCACATATTTTTGAACTCCAAATTTTTTTGAAATGCTTCTGACTTTCGCTTTAAAATCTAAACCCACATCATTTTCAAAAAAATCAGCACTGAACAATAGGAAATACCTATTGTCCTTGAGGGATGGTGTTTGTGTTGGCCCACAAATATATGCATGTACTATCTCGAGAGGAGCTTTGGCTCTGGATGATGTCTTTGGAAATGGCAAACAATGCATTTTACCAAAATTACATCCTTCACATGTCTTGTCTCGATCTGAAATATTAGGAAGAACAAATACCATATTTTTCTTTTTCAATAAATTTAAACCTTTATAGCTCAAATGCCCATACCTCAAATGCCATAGATTATGTTCTTCTTCTGTGGTACTTTGAAGTGCAATTTTCTCCGTCAATGGCAAATTATGAGGAAAGATTTTGTTTGTAATCATCTTAATTTTAGCCATTGTGGATTCTTCTGCTTGTCAATAATGATACAATGGTTATTATTGAACTCCACCTTGTAATCTTTCTCCAAAAGTTGGCCCATGCTCAATAAATTTTGAGTCAAATCAGGTACATAAAATACATTTTTGATGATATTCATTTTACCTTCTTATGTCTGGAGTGTTATTGCTCATTTTTCGATAATTTTGCATGATTTGCCATCCCCGATCATTACTCGAGTGAATATGATTCATCGAGATTTAAGATTATTTTCTTATTTCCACACATGTGATTCTTTGCAACCACTTTGCCCACGTACCAAATATCTCAATTTGTTGTTGAGATTCAAACATGAAAAGAATACCTTATCGGCTATTTTTATTCGGATAAGTCGACTTCATTTGTACCTCCATCATCTTTATGCCAACATCTCTTTGAGAATGATTTGCATTTGCACTTATAACAATAATATTTGGTATTGTGGTTATTCTTTCTACAAATTTGGCAATACAAATCATAATTTTGATTTGAATTTCTCTTATTGAATGCACATCGTCTAGGTCGTCCTCGTAATCCGGTGTCGCCGCGACTGTTCCTCTTCCACGTCAATATGCTAAGTTATTTTGCCTTTCTTGATCGCCATCTTTTTTATTTTATTTTTCTGAAATATTTATTTTTACTTAAAAGGCTTGATCCAAGCATTCATTTGAGAATCTACTCATTCTTTTTTTCAAGTGATCCCATTAGTTCATACAAAAAACAGTGTGGATAAATATCTTTGGATTCTTCAATAGTAGCAACAATATGCTCGAATTTCTTTGCGAGACTTCATTCACTTTTTCAACGATCTTTTTGTTTTTAATGGTATCACTATATCCTATGATTTGATTGATTACAGTGGAAACTCGAGAAAAACAATTCTTGGACATTTTCATTATCCTTCATTGTCAAATTATCAAAATCTCGCCATAAATTTTGCAATTTAATAAAGCCTCCAAATTAATTTTTTAAATCTTCCATGCTTCTTTTGATGTTTTCGCCCCTTAATACGCGGAAGAATTGCTCTACTTACCCCTTGGTGCATAAAACACAATGCTCTTGCATCTTTCGTCTTGCTCTCGTTATGCTCTATTTTTCTTTGTGGCAGTTAGTGCGGCTTCCTCCTTTGGAGTATGTGTATTATACCCTTCTTCAATAATATTCCAAAGTTCATGGGACACAAACAATGTACGCATTAAAATGCTCCATAGTTCGCAATCTTGACCAACAAAGATAGGAACACCTTGTTCGGAATATGTGAAAGCAAGTTCACTGGTATTGGTTAATACCATTTTTGCAAATAGGAAGAGTTATCAGGCCAAGGGGTGGCTCTAATACCACAATTATTGGGTAATACTGGTGAAAATGTGTAAATGTGAGAGAGGTAAAAATTAGACAGAGGCCAAATGTATTTATTTACTCAATAATAATTTCAAGAATATAAATTTTGAATAATAACTGTTAGGAAATATATTATTAGATTTTGATGATACCACGTAAAAATTGGAATAGAAAGTTGGCACCCCATTTTCCTTGTATTGCTATTTTGTAATAGATATGACAGGATGAGCTAAGTGAAGTCAGCTATATTGAAGAATACAAGAGTCCACTGAAGACTGAAGTGAAGACCCAGCTTTGTGTCAGCTGAGTGTAGTCAAGATGGAACTGACAGGAGATCCAACTGAGGGACAACTGAGTAAAGATTGAAGAAGTGACAGTCAAGTCAGCTAAGAGCCAAGTCTACCAGTTGAACTGACAGTTGAGTCATTCCTAAAAGGTTAGAGCTGACTCAAGTCAAAGAGGTAAAAGCAGTTGTCAAGTCAAGTCGACTATTATTAATCCGTTGCACGGAAGTCAAGGATATTACTTAAATTAGTAATACGTCCACGCTCGCCATGTCTTAAAGTGCTCAACCCAGGAAGCGTGCAAAAGGAATAAACAATGGGAAGTATCTCGAGCTTATGTCAGTCTGAAAAAGTCGCAGAATCATTTAATACTAGGAAATGTCACCATCACAAGTCGCAAGTCAAGAAAAGACAAGCTAGCGAACAAGAAAGTGTCATTTGAAAATAGCATATCTCTTCAATGAGCAAATTTTCAAATGAGTACTATAAAATCTTTGAAGAAAAGAGAGATAGGTTACAAATGAAAAATTCCTAGATATTTCATAAGCAAGAAAACCTGCAAACATTCTCTCAAGCTTACTAAGATATTCCTCGAGCCTATTCCCGAAGGAAATGGATCAAGCAAACTCAGTGAAGGAAAGAATACTTCATCCAGTTGAAGAGAAAAAAGTTTTAAGAACTTAAGGGGTCTACTCTCCAAGTATTAAGGAGCCGTAGTAAGGTTCAAGATCGAACCAGAAGATTTGAGCTCATTGGAAGGATGTGTGATCAATTACACGGGTTCGAAGGGAGCTGCAGTAGCAAGGAAACTGTCTTCTGAAGAAGCTAAGTCCCATGAGAAGCATTTGTGTGATCAAGGTGTCTCGGACGGAGAACTACTCAGAACTCGATCTATTACTTAGTGGATTCCTCCGGGAGTTGTAAAAAGATCGGATTAGAGGAATTACCGCATCCTCGAACCACTACAAAATTTGCTTGCGTCATTTATTTTAAAAAATTATTTTCCCGCTCATATTTACATGTCTTTGTTTAAGTTATATTGCTAACCCAATCGATAATAATATTGCTTAAAAACAAGTGTTAAAATTAAGTTTAAAATTATCAAGGGTTTTAAGTCTTCCAATGAACAAAACCAAATCATCTAAAAAGTGTTAGCTGACCCAGCTGAGTTATACTATCAACAGCTCAGTCAAGTCTGTTGAGTGGGTAACTTTTTTCAAGTAAGTCAACCTATTTGTCCCCCCAAGGACTTAGTTGGTTTGAGTATACTACGATCAAATATCTTAAAAGGACTAAATTTTTAAAAAGTTGGTAAGGTTTATTCAGCCCCCTTCTAAACTTTACAACACACCCCTTGGGACCTACAAGTGGTATCAAAGTGGTTGGTTCATTCAGCCTTCCGCACCAGTTCTTGAACTAGATCTCGTCTTTTTCAAAAGATTAACACTTGTGTTTTCAAAGCTTTTATTTTAAAACCAAAGTTATTATCATGGAGGCTAATCTAACTCGTATTCCCATATACACTATGGAAGAGTTTAATGATTGGAAAATTTGCATGCAGGCTCACCTATGAGCCTTACATGATGAAATGTGGCTAGTGATAGAAATGGACCACTACAAATATTCAAGATCAATATCATTGTGAGAAGAGCACCTCCGGTGAAGGAGAAGATACTGCATCAGAGCCCATACCTGCTATGGTTGAGAAACCTCGCCGTGAATGGACCAATGAGGATAAGAAAAGATATAATCTTGACAATGTTGCCAAATGACATCCTCTACAAAACATTGGACAAAACTATGTTCAATAAATTCAAATCATGCAAATCAACCAAAGAAATCTGGGATAAGCTAACCTGGATCTGTGAAGGATCTGAATGATAAAGGAGAATAAACTTACAGTTGTTGTTCAAAAATTTGAAATTTCAAAATCATTGCAGGTGAGAGTTTGGATTAGTTGGATGCCAGATTCACTGAAATCATAAATGAGCTTTCAGCTCTTGGGAAGGAGTACACTCAAAAGGAGATGTGCATGAAGATTTTAAGAACCCTCCCAGCTGAATGGGAAATGTAGGTCATGGCCCTGAGACACTCCATGGACCTCTCAAAAATATCGAATCATGAGTTCTCAGATCTCAAAGCTTATGAATTTGAGCTGAGAAGAAAAGAGCAAGAGGAGATAGTTTTGCCCAAAACAGTTGCACTGATGGCCAGTGAAGGAAAGAGAGCTGAGCCAAAACAAACAATTGACCAGGAGGAGATTGCTCTCATAGTAAAGAAGTTCAAAAGTTCTTTAATAAGAACTATAAAAGAAAAAATGGTGAAACCTCTAGAAGACATTCAACACCTTCCAAAGCAAGGGAGGATAGGCCACCCAAGAGAGCTAAGCATCCAAGAGCTGACTATCATATAGCTGATAATCACAGAGCTGAGAGAGCTGATATGCAGAGAGCTAAAAACCTGTGTTGGAATTGCAGACAACTAGGACACTTTGGTGTTGATTGTTCCTATCCACCAGCCAAAAAATATAGAAATGAGGAAGAAAGAAGAGTTTTCAAGTAAAGAAGACAAGAGAAGGATAAAGACATGTTGGCTGGTGAGACTGCTGAACCAGCCAAATGTAAATAACCAGCAAACTCTGACAGCAGTGAAGCTGATTACTCAAGTGACACTGAGGAAGAGGCTTTGATCTACCTCATGGCTAAAGAACAAGATCAAAAAGATGAGGTAGACTCTAATATCATCTCATTCGATTCAAGTAATACCGATAGTGACACAAACACTTCCTAACCCACATATTTTTTATGATTCATTAAGAAAAATGATGAAAAACTTTGAGCACATTAAAACCTCACACACACTTTTGAACAGATTTAAAATAACCGACTTAAATGCCAAAACTCACAACTGACTAAGGAGTTGAATACTTTAAGTCAAATAGATGATGAAAATACAAAGCTGAAGGCTGAAAATGCCAAGAATCAAGTAAAGGTAGTCGTTTATTGAAAAAGAGAGAAAGATCTTAAAAATGTGATCGCCTCTATTTACAAAGGCATCCAAATCATTGGATGAACTAACAATGAGTCAAAAAGAGTGTGGAGATAAAGCGGACATATGATTCAATTCCTTTGTGCATAGTCAAATCAAGCTAGAGTGATTTTGGAAAAATGATCTTCAAGCAATGAGGAAGTCCAAAAGTCCAAAACACCATATGTTGCACCAACACCCACACTAAAACACAATCACAATAATACTGTCCTTGGATACAAAGGTAAAGGAAAGAAGCCAGTAGAGTATGCCAAATGGACAGGTGAAAAGAAATTTAGAAAAGTCCATCGACAAACTCCTAACAAAAATACTATGTGAAATCTAAACAGAGCTACCAAAAGCCCCAGAGATTTCAAAGAAAGAAATTCATATGATGGGAATGGTAGAAACTATCCAAACCAAGCTGATTGGAAGAACCAAGTGAAATATCAGCAAAGACCTATGGTATACAAGCCAAAATGGCAAAGATCTCAACCTCAGCAAAGGTCATTCCCTAGGCAAAAGTGCTACCATTAGCACACTTATGCACCTAGGCACAACACCCATCAAGCACATGAATTCCACTATAACCCCAAGAAAGCAATGGCTCAAACAAATACACATGCATACAAACAAAGAGACAAATCGTATGATCCTAAAACCCCAAGTAATTTGCTAATGTACACTATGATTATGGAATCGATAGATGGCAACCTCTTGAGTCGATCATCCGGCTCTAGGTTGATTGGAGAATCTTATAGCACTAACCCCAGGACCCATAATTATGGGTACCTAGAAATTAATTTCATTGATTTCAGGTTCAAGGAAAAGTTGAGTGCCAAGGAACCTGGTACATGGATAGTGGTTGTTCCAGGCATATGTCGTCAGAAACAAGAAAAATCTGTCAAAGTTCAAGGAAATCAAAGGTGCAAAAGTCATATTTGGAGGAAATGAAGCTCCGGTGAGATCAAAGGCACAAGCTCCATAAAGAAAAATGGATTGGAGATCACGATGTTGCATATGTTGAAGTTCTCAATTTCAATCTACTAAGCATCGCCCAACTCGTGACAAATGCTACAATGTGGGATTCAATATGAGAGTCCGACAATACAAATCATAATTTTGATTTGAATTTCTCGATTGAATGCACATCGTCTTCGTCGTCCTCGTGTCTGGTGTCTGCTGCGACCTGTTCCTCTTCCACGTCAATATGCTAAGTTATTTTGCCTTTCTTGATCGCCATCTTTTTATTTTATTTTTCTGAAATATTTATTTTTACTTAAAAGGCTTGATCCAAGCATTCATTTGAGAATCTACTCATTCTTTTTTTCAAGTGATCCCATTAGTTCATCCAAAGACAGTGTGGATAAAAATCTTTGGATTCTTCAATAGTAGCAACAATATGCTCGAATTTTGCTGGCAGACTTCATTCACTTTTTCAACGATCTTTTTGTTTTTAATGGTATCACTATATCCTATGATTTGATTGATTACAGTGGAAACTCGAGAAAAACAATTCTTGGACATTTTCATTATCATTCATTGTCAAATTATCAAAATCTCGCCATAAATTTTGCAATTTAATAAAGCCTCCAAATTAATTTTTTAAATCTTCCATGCTTCTTTTGATGTTTTCGCCCCTTAATACGCGGAAGAATTGCTCTACTTACCCCTTGGTGCATAAAACACAATGCTCTTGCATCTTTCGTCTTGCTCTCGTTATGCTCTATTTTTCTTTGTGGCAGTTAGTGCGGCTTCCTCCTTTGGAGTATGTGTATTATACCCTTCTTCAATAATATTCCAATGTTCATGGGACACAAACAATGTACGCATTAAAATGCTCCATAGTTCGCAATCTTGACCAACAAAGATAGGAACACCTTGTTCGGAATATGTGAAAGCAAGTTCACTGGTATTGGTTAATACCATTTTTGCAAATAGGAAGAGTTATCAGGTCAAGGGGTGGCTCTAATACCACAATTATTGGGTAATACTGGTGAAAATGTGTAAATGTGAGAGAGGTAAAAATTAGACAGAGGCCAAATGTATTTATTTACTCAATAATAATTTCAAGAATATAAATTTTGAATAATAACTGTTAGGAAATATATTATTAGATTTTGATGATACCACGTAAAAATTGGAATAGAAAGTTGGCACCCCATTCTCCTTGTATTGCTAAATTGAAGTCACTATATTGAAGAATACAAGAGTCCACTGATGATCAAGTGAAGACCAGCTTTGTGTCGGTTGAGTGTAGTCAAGATGGAACCGGCGGAGATCCAACCGAGGGACAAGCGAGTAAAGATTGAAGAAGTGGGATCCAAGTCGGCTAAGAGCCAAGTCTACCAGTTGAACCGACGGTTGAGTCATTCCTAAAAGGTTAGAGCTGATTCAAGTCAAAGAGGTAAAAGTCAAGTCAAGTCGACTATTATTAATCTATTGCACGGAAGTCAAGGATATTACTTAAATTAGTAATATGTCCACGCCGCCATGTCTTAAAGTGCTCATCCGAAGCGTGCAAAAGGAATAAACCAATGGGAAATCGAGCTTATGTCAGTCCTGAAAAGTCGAGAATCATTTAATACTAGGAAATGTCACCATCACAAGTCGCAAGTCAAGAAAAGACAAGCTAGCGAACAAGAAAGTGTCATTTGAAAATAGCATATCTCTTCAATGAGCAAATTTTCAAATGAGTACTATAAAAGGCTGAAGAAGCAAGAGAGATAGGTTACAAATCTGAAAAATTCCTAGATATTTCATAAGCAAGAAAACCTGCAAACATTCTCTCAAGCTTACTAAGATATTCCTCAAGCCTAAATTCGAAGGAAATGGATCAAGCAAACTCAGTGAAGGAAAGAATACTTCATCCAGTTGAAGAGAAAAAAGTTTTAAGAACTTAAGGGGTCTACTCTCCAAGTATTAAGGAGTCGTAGTAAGGTTCAAGATCGAACCAGAAGATTTGAGCTCATTGGAAGGATGTGTGATCAATTACACGGGTTCGAAGGAGCCGCAGAGATAGCAAGGAAAGCTTCTCCAAGAAGCTAAGTCCCATGAGAAGCCATTTGTGTGATCAAAGGCGCTGTCTCGGATCGAGAACTACTCAGTAACCCGATCTATTACTTAGTGGATTCCTCCGGGAGTTGTAAAAGACTGGATTAGAGGAATTACCGCATCCTCGAACCACTATAAAATTTGCTTGCGTCATTTATTTTAAAACATTTATTTTCCGCTCATATTTATATGTGTTGTTTAAGTTATCCGCTAGCCCAACTGATAATAATATTGCTTAAAAACAAGTGTTAAAATTAAGTTTAAAATTATCAAGGGTGTCAAGTCTTCCGCTGAACAAAACCAAATCATCTAAAAAGTGTTATGACCCAAATTGAGTTATACTATCAACAAATTTCGACCAAGTCCATTTGAGTGGGTAACTTTGTCAAGTAAGCCAACCTAGTTTGTCCCCCAAGGACTTAGTTGGTTTGAGTCTACTCGATAAAATATCTTAAAAGGACTAAATTTTTAAAAAGTTGGTAAGGTTTATTCAACCCCCTTCTAAACTTTACAACACACCCCTTGGGACCTACAAGTGGTATCAAAGTGGTTGGTTCATTCAACCTTCTACACAGTTCTTGAACTAGATCTCGAGTCTTTTTCAAAAGATTTAACACTTGTGTTTTCAAAGCTTTTATTTTAAAACCAAAGTTATTATCATGGAGGCTAATCTAACTCGTATTCCCATATTCACTATGGAAGAGTTTAATGATTGGAAAATTTGCATGCGCAGCTCACCTATGAGCCTTACATGATGAAATGTGGCTAGTGATAGAAATGGACCACTACAAATATTCAAGATCAATACTTCTTTGTGAGAAGAGCACCTCCGGTGAAGGAGAAGATACTACATCGAGCCCATACCGCTTATGGTTCGAAACCTCGCCGTGAATGGACCAATGATGATAAGAAAATATATAATCTTGACAATGTTGCCAAATGACATCCTCTACAAAACATTGGACAAAACTATGTTCAATAAATTCAAATCATGCAAATCAACCAAAGAAATCTGGGATAAGCTAACCTTGATCTGTGAAGGATCTGAACAGATAAAGGAGAATAAACTTACAGTTGTTGTTCAAAAATTTGAAAATTTCAAAATGCTTGCAGGTGAGAGTTTGGATTAGCTGGATGCCAGATTCACTGAAATCATAAATGAGCTTTCAGCTCTTGGGAAGGAGTACACTCAAAAGGAGATGTGCATGAAGATTTTAAGAACCCTCCCAGCTGAATGGGAAATGTAGGTCATGGCCCTGAGACACTCCATGGACCTCTCAAAAATATCGAATCATGAGTTCTCAGGTCTCAAAGCTTATGAATTTGAGCTGAGAAGAAAAGAGCAAGAGGATATAGTTTTGCCCAAAAGCGCAGAATCGATGGCGGTGAAGGAAAGAGAGCTGAGCCAAAACAAACAATTGACCAGGAGGAGATTGCTCTCATAGTAAAGAAGTTCAAAAGTTCTTTAATAAGAACTATAAAAGAAAAAATGGTGAAACCTCTAGAAGACATTCAACACCTTCCAAAGCAAGGGAGGATAGGCCACCCAAGAGACCTAAGAATCAAAGAGCCGACTATCATATAGCCGATAATCACAGTCAGAGAGAAGGCGATATGCAGAGAGCTAAAAACCTTTGTTGGAATTGCGGATAACTAGGACACTTTGGTGTTGATTGTTCCTATCCTGACCCAAAAATATAGAAATGAGGAAGAAAGAAGAGTTTTCAAGTAAAGAAGACAAGAGAAGGATAAAGACATGTTGGTGGTGAGGCTATTTGAACAAGACCAAATGTAAAGAAACAAAGAAACTCGACGGAAAGCGGTGAAGTGATTACTCAAGTGACACTGAGGAAGAGGCTTTGATCTGCCTCATAGCTAAAGAACAAGATCAAAAAGATGAGGTACACTCTATCATCATTTCATTCTGATTCAAGTAATACTGATAGTGACACAAACACTTCCTCACCCACATATTTTTATGATTCATTAGGAAAAATGATGAAAGACTTTGAGCACATTAAAACCTCACACACACTTTTGAACGACGAAAATAGCCAGCTTAAATGCCAAAACTCACAACTGACTAAGGAGTTGAATACTTTAAGTCAAATAGATGATGAAAATACAAAATCAAATTTGAAAATGCCAAGAATCAAGTAAAGGTTGCTGCTATTGAAAAGAGAGAGAAAGATCTTAAAAATGTGATTGCCTCATTTACAAAGGCATCCAAATCATTGGATGAACTAATAATGAGTCAAAAAGAGTGTGGAGATAAGGCAGGCATATGATTCAATTCCTTTGTGCATAGTCAAACTGCTAGAGTGATTTTGGAAAAAGGATCTCCAAGCAATGAGGAAGTCCAAAAGTCCAAAACACCATATGTTGCACCAACACCTGCACTAAAACACAATCACAATAATACTGTCCTTGGATACAAAGGTAAAGGAAAGAAGCCAGTAGAGTATGCCAAATGGACAGCTGAAAAGAAATTTAGAAAAGTCCATCAGCAAACTCCTAACAAAAAATACTATGTGAAATCTAAACAGAGCTACCAAAAGCCCCAGAGATTTCAGCAAAGAAATTCATATGATGGGAATGGTAGAAACTATCCAAACCAAGCTGATTGGAAGAACCAAGTGAAATATCAGCAAAGACCTATGGTATACAAGCCAAAATGGCAAAGATCTCAACCTCAGCAAAGGTCATTCCCTAGGCAAAAGTGCTACCATTAGCACACTTATGCACCTAGGCACAACACCCATCAAGCACATGAATTCCACTATAACCCCAAGAAAGCAATGGCTCAAACAAATACACATGCATACAAACAAAGAGACAACTGTATGATCCTAAAACCCCAAGTAATTTGCTAATGTACACTATGATTATGGAACTGATAGATGGCAACCTCTTACAGTCAGATCATCTGGCTCTAGGTTGATTGGAGAATCTTATAGCACTAACCCCCAGGACCCAGACAATTATGGGTACCTAGAAATTAATTTCATTGATTCCAGGTTCAAGGAACAGTTGAGTGCCAAGGAACCTGGTACATGGATAGTGGTTGTTCCAGGCATATGTCAGGAAACAAGAAAAATCTGTCAAAGTTCAAGGAAATCAAAGGTGCAAAAGTCATATTTGGAGGAAATGAAGCTCCAGGGGAGATCAAAGGCACAAGCTCCATAAAGAAAAATGGATTGGAGATCACAGATGTTGCATATGTTGAAGGTCTCAATTTCAATCTACTAAGCATCAGCCAACTCTGTGACAAATGCTACAATGTGGGATTTAATATGAGAGTCTGACAAATCAAAGATGCTGAATCAAATGAAATTGTGCTACAAGGAACTAGGCAAAAAAATATGTAAGTAGTGGATCGGTCAATTGCTACACCAAGCACATGTCTGCTAGCAAAGAGTACAACCTAATCAAGTTGGCTGTGGCACAAGAAGATGAGTCACCTAAAATTCAAGACAATCAACAAGCTTGCAAGGAGTCATCTTGTAGAAGGATTGCCTGACTCACTAGACAAGAAAAAAAGCATATGTGATATATGGCGGCGTGGGAAAGCAAATCAAGTCATCCTTCAAGGATAAGCCAAATCCTTCTTCAACAAGGATACTACATCTGTTGCATATGGATTTATATCCTGTTGAGCCAGCTAGCATCACTGAGAAGAAGTACAACTTAGTGGTGGTGGATGATTACTCAAGATATATATGGACAATCTTGATGTGTAAAAAGAAGGAAACACTGCAGAAATTGTCTCAGCTGATGAGAAGAGTTCAAAATGAGAAGAGGCAACCATTATAAAGATAAGATCTGATAGAGGAACTGAGTTTGTCAATAAAATTAAAACTCAGTATGCTGTTGAAAATGGTATTGCTCATGAGTCATCAAATCGCTAGAACTCCACAAATGGTGAAAAGAAGGAGCAGAACTCTCAAGGAAGTCGGGACAATGTTAGTTAAAATTTGGATTGCTTAAGAGATTTTAGGCTGAAGCCCTAAATACAACATGCTATACTCGAGAATAGATGCATGATCAAGAGGCAATTAACTAAGACTCTCTATGAGATTTAGACGCGAGAGAAGGCCAAATGTTGGATACATCAAGATATTTGGATGTAAGTGCTTCATCCACAACAATGGCAAAGACAACTTGAAAGCTTTTGATGCTGAAGCTGATGAAGGTATCTTTTTGGGATACTCAGCTGAAAGTGAAGCCTATACAGTGCTAAACAAGAGAACTATGGTCACAGAAGAGTCGATCCATATGGTATTTGATGAGCCAAATGTAAATGGAGAAGATATAGATGAGTTAGCCAAAAAGCAAAATCAGCCAACAATACAAAAGAGTCAGTACGTTGATGCAGATGTGAGAGCACTCGATCCTGAGGAAGATGAGATAGTTGAATCTCAAAGACAACTGGAAGGTCTACAGCTGAATGATGATGAAGAAGTTGTGGCTGAATCTAGCAGACTTACTCCAATCAGATGTGAGATGGCTGAGAGACTGTCCACTCGAATTAATGATTGGAGATGTCAGAGATGGCGTAAGAACTAGATCCATAGTTCAACATGAAGCTATGTTCACTTGTTTCATTTTCCAAATAGAGCCTAAAAATGTGACTCAAGCCTTGGATGACACACATTGGATTCAGGCTATGCAAGAAGAGTTGAATTAGTTTGAGAGAAACTAAGTTTGGGAATTAGTTCAAAGGCCTACTCACCAAAATTTCATTGGAACCAAGTGGGTATTCAGAAACAAGACGAATGAGGAAGGATCTGTAGTTAGAAACAAAGCAAGATTGGTAGCCAAATGGTATAGCCAAGAGGAAGGTATAGATTTTGATGAAACCTTTGCTCTTGTTGCCGGATTGGAAGCAATAAGGATGTATCTTGCTTATGCTGCATACAAGAACTTCACTATATATCAAATGGATGTGCAGAGTGCATTTCAAAATGGACTTTTAGAAGAAGAATCTATGTGGAACAATCTCCAGGTTTTGAGCAGAAAACTATTAGAGACAAAGTATACAAGCTCAAGAATACATTATATGGATTGCAACAAATACCAAGAGCATGGTATGACACATTGTCACAATTTCTAATTGACAATGGATTCACAAAAGAAAGGTTGATAGAACACTCTTTAGAATTCAAGATGGAGAAAGTATACTGCTTGTTCAAATATATGTGGATGATATCTTCTTTGGATCCACAAACAAAGAGCTGTGTGATAAGTTTTCAAGCCTCATGCAAGGGAAGTTTGAAATGAGCATGATGGGAGAGCTGACTTTCTTCTTAGGACTTCAAGTCAAGAAAATGAAGCATGAAACCTTCATAAGTCAAACCACGTATACCAGAGATTTAATGAAGAAATTTGGTATGGAAAAAAAGTCATCAGTGAAGATTCCTATAAATACTTCAATCAAGATGGATATGGATGCAAATGTCAAAGTTGTTGATCAAACTAGATATAGAGCTCTCATTAGATCATTTCTCTGTTTAATAGCAAGCAGACCAGACATCACCTTTGTTGTAGGTGTATGTGCTAGATTTCAATCTGCACCAAAAGAGAGTCACACGACTACAGCTAAGAGAATCCTAAGGTATTTGAAGGGATGCCAAGAAGTTGGCTTATGGTATCCAAAGGTTGGAGGATTCAAACTGGTAGGCTACTCAGACTCAGACTATTTTGGATGTAGAGTGGACAGGAAAAGTACCTCAGGTCCTTGTCAAATGCTTGGAAATAGATTAGTTTCTTGGTTCAACAAGAAACAAAACTCAATAGTGTTCGCCTTATTTTTAGCTTCACCGCAAAGTGTACGGTGTAGTTTATAGAATAGAGTAAGCAAGGTCGTATCCACGGAGACTAATAAATTAATATGCTAAGTATTGATCTAAGATAGTCTTATTTTTATTTAGACGATCGAAATTGGATGATTGTTTTATTGAGATTAAGACAATTTAAATCACTAAAACACAAGATTAAGATAATACAAATGATAGAAGTATCAAGATAATGAAATGGATTTCGAGTTAAGGTTTCGATTAATAATCCTCTTGTTATCCGGTTTAATCAAGCCACATTATTATCAATATTCCTATAAGACGATCACAAAACTATTTTATCCTCCTTCTCAAGATGCATATAAAACGTAGATTGAAATACTTGTGCTAGCATCTCTACTCAACATGAAGCATTCAACTCCCAAAAGTTTAAAAGATCAAATATCCTCACAAATATTTACAAACCTCTCGATTCATGCAAATATTTGTGTCAAGTATTCAAGATCTAATATTGAAACTCATCTCTCGAATTATGAATCAATATATCAAACAAGTTAAATCATTGATCAAGTGATAAAACAAGAATAAGCTCAAAATACTCAAATAGGCTTCAAGATAATAACTTCAACTAAGATTAAAACATCCAACAAGAGTTCATTAATCTACTTCCAAAACCCGGAAATCTCTTGAGTTTAGCTACACATGATTTCTAAACAACTTATAAACAAATTGTTCAAAGCCATTACAACTCAAAATGAAAGATTGAAACTAAAAGAGAAGCAAGAAAAACTTAGGAAAGTCGACAATCTCTCGATATATCTCCGTTCCTCAAGCTCCGATGCAACCCGATTGTCTCCTTGATGTCTTCTTCCAAGAATAGACTCTTGTCTTGTGTTGTAGATCCCAAAAATGCCAGAATATCCTTGTGTGCGCCCCCCAAAAAGCCTTTTTATACCCACAAATCAGTTTAGGGCATAATGCTGCAGATTATGGGATTCAGCAGACGACACGGGTGGTGCGTCGAGCACCACGGGCTACCCGTGCGCCACCTGTTGAAATAATCCGGTCAGAGAGCGCACGGGTGGTGCGTAGGAGCACCGGGCTACCCGTGCGCCATCCCTTCGAAATTATCCATTCTCTATAGGGCGCACGGGTGGTGCGTCGGTGCACGGCTACCCGTGCGCCATGTAAGCTCAATTTCTCTTTATACAGGGGGTGCACGGGTGGTGCTCGAGGCACGCCCAACCCGTGCACTCCATGTCTTTTCCTTAGACGCTCATCTTTCGCTCTTTTTGGCATCCCTTTTCGTATACTCACTCAATTATTTGTGTTTCCACTTTGCTATCCTCGTATTCTTATTCAATTTGTTTCAAATATCATGAAATTCCTACAAAATAAGCAAAGTGTAATATCTTTTCCACAAGGAGTGAATATGTAACATTTAACACAGTATGTGCATGTTTACCCATCATTATAGCAGAAATATGCCTCAAAATATATGCAAAACTCACACCTATCAAAATCCCCAAATTTACACCGTTGACCGTCCCGATCAACAATTTTGAAAACACGATAAAGCACAACAGGAGATAAAAGCGCACACAAAGGATCCAAAAAGAAATTCATATAGTTCATCATGAATGT
The DNA here is from genome assembly GCA_016081115.2 of Rehmannia glutinosa. NCBI lineage: Eukaryota > Viridiplantae > Streptophyta > Magnoliopsida > Lamiales > Orobanchaceae > Rehmannia > Rehmannia glutinosa. The sequence continues at coordinate 150,923,145 of CM071926.1, forward strand.
CAAGCAACAAATCAATCAACCTCAAATAACTACTCGAAGGGCACGCATCAAACAAAATATGGTGAAATGCTCAATTACAACCCTCAAAGTTAAGTGTATGCTCTCATCTCACGAGGATATAGGGACGTGTTTACGCTCAAATCAATTCGATGTCGCAAAATTACCATAGGCTTGCAATTCGTCTCATATCTCCGCCACTAGAGTGTATGCAATTTGTGAATCAAAAAGGACTTTCTCATTTGGTTGTAATGAAGGCTCTTTGGTTTGGGTAGGAAATTTTGGATAAAGTGACTCACACTCGAGTATATAGACCGATGAGCATATCAATCATTTACATTACAATCCCATATGCTACTCCAATCATCCCTCATTTTTATCAACTTTATTCATCTCCATTTCCTTTCTTTCTTTTGAGAATCGCCTCAAATCACAATCCTTCGCCCCCCAAGTTTATCAACTTTTCAATTTTTCATTTGTGCATTTTCAACACTTCTTTTTCAACTCCTTTCCTTTCTCTTTTTGTTCCATTTAACCAAGTATGCCCACTTATCCTACTTTTCAATTCCCACTCATTCAGCCTCATTCATTCCCTTTACTCAACGCTATACATTCGAGTTTAAGGTGATGGATATATTAAGATCAAGGGTTAAATTTTGTGGTTATCAAAGAAATAGGCTATAGGCTCAACTTGGCTAACTAGGAATTTCAACATCTTTAGGTAGGTAAAAGGCTTGAAAGGCTAGCAAAGATGGCCTTTAATCACATTTCAATTCGCATACAACATGTGGCCTTGACAGAGATACCCAAGCAAGTTCTAGAATTTTAACAACATGAATGATACACTCAAATCACAACAAGACTGCAAAAGATACAAGCAGTAAAGGCTCAAAAGCTCACAGGCTTGCAAATATGTAATTCAAAGCATCAAACCAAGTTTTCCATATCAACATGCTCAATGTTATCTATTCAAGGCTCAATCAACTCATAACCAACATCCAATCCCAACAATATGAATTTTCAATCAACACACAAACAACAAGTTGCAACATGCCCGGTCAACTCACTCTCTAACATCTAAGAAAGCAATAAATGTGCTAAAGCCATAAACGTGCTTCTAATGCAATGCAACCTAGAATGCTCTATATGCAACTATATGAAAACACAAAATGCATGATATTTTGTTTTTTGTTTTTTTTTTGTTTTTTTTTTATCCACACTTTTCATATATTAAAATACTATCTCCCACCCCAAACTTGAATGAAATTATAGTGTTCTAAGGGGAAGAATAGAATTTCAATAACGAAAAATGGGGATATACGAATCATCTGCGGTGGCGGCGGTGGGAAGTGGCTTTGGGAAATATGCCACATTTATAACTGTTGGAGCACTTGCCACATCTCCTCGGAATTCCGATCATAGCGCTCACTAAATGCGAGAAAATCAGCCCGATGTTGCCTCAAATCCTTCCCCTGTTGCCTCAACTCCTCTCCTTGCCGACGCAAGTCCTCCCCAAACGCATATAACATGTCTTGAAAATCAGTGTCGCGTTGGGGCCCTCCACTATGAGAATGGGGGACGATCCCCGCTTTGAGAACGTCGGGGTATGCGCCTCTGTGAGGACTCGGGTATATGATATCCAATTTGGGGGTGATGAGGTTCCACCCCCATTTCTCTTCCATGTATCTCATCCTCCTCCGCCACCATATCCTCTTCATCCTGGAACCCTTCAACTCTGCGCTTCTTCCTTGCATCTATAGCCTCTGTAATTCGGTTATGTGCGTCAGAGTTCATTAGGAAGTTGGTGGTGTCCGCCAATGTATCGACTGTGGTGTATGGCGGGTTAGGCAACGGAAATGCAGCACATTTCTTCTGTAGAAGTACCAATGTGTTGTCTTCGTTTGCTATGAACTTCATGTGGTGCAACGATGCCAAATTAACTCAAGTGCTGCCGGAATAGGCTCCAAGCCTCGAAAATCGACGTTGAAATCGAGGGCAATAGGGGTAATGAGGCCCCTATAGAAATCATACCCCCTTCCCACCTAGCTAATCGTTCTATTTTTGCTCGCAAAATTGACGGTTGTGTTGTAGGGGTATTTGTGAGCATACACCATAGTAGATACAGCTCCTTAGTAGCCACCCTCCAATATTTTCTCGGGTGAACACGGAGGATGCGATCCGCGCGTTGTATGTACTGAGGAAAAGCTGGATTCCGGATCAAGAGGCTTTGGCGGTCCGTGCGGCATACAACATAGGCCTTGTTTGTGGTGTTTCCACAAGCATTCTCCTTAAGTCATATTGATCATAATTGGGCATCGGGCGGTGTACGAGCGTTCGTTGGAACCTCAAAAATTGTGTTCAATTGGGTAATAGATAGTTGTCTGAACGTTCCCCAACTGAAAGCGTATCATACATGGTTCAAAAGTCCCGCCTTGTTTGAGTACTTCCACGGTACTCAAAAACTCCAATGTGAATCGTTTAAAGGTCGGCCACCTTCGGCTCATAAAATTGATCCATCCGACCTTTGCAAAGAGACGCCAAACGTCCTCATGTATCCCCAAAGTTTGGGTACAGTCATCGTCGGCATAGCGGGATGGAGCTATTTGGCGACCAACCAAGCGATTCCATCGCTCAAGATCATCTGCGTTTGTCAATTCAACCCCATATGCCGCGGGACTGTTTTGGTCTACCTCTGGCGGTGCCACGTCTCGTTGTGCTTCCCGCGTGCACGTCTCCTTCCACCCTCGGGATTTCTTCGCTCGGCCATGAAAGATTTGTACCTGAAATACATTCCATTAGCATCCCAGTATCATCAATGGCAACAACAAAGTAGGGGATTAACGCTAACAAATTCACTTCCTACTTTCACTTTGATCGATCAACTACCCCAAGCAAGCAAGAATTATGGCCATTCTAGAAAAGTATTAGCTCAAACAATCATTGGCCATGCCTTATTGATCAATATATCATCCAAAATCTCCTCAATTACACATGCCCACAACGTGTTTGATAAATTGCCTTAAAGAAGATTTCATTCAAAACATAGCAAAAATATCAAAGCTAGCACCAATCATGATTCCCATTACATAATTGACAAGAAATTCACAAGGAAAAACGATGCTCTTACCGGAATTTTGAATTTTGAATCAAAGTGAACAACTTGAACCCTAGGTGCTTTATCTTCAATTTTCTTCAATCAAACTTGAATACAATGCAAATTGTGGTTCTAATGTGATGGGGGAGTGATTAAATGGGAGAATTTAGGTGGAAATTACAAGAAATTTTGAAGGCAAGGAAGGATGAGGGATGGGCGCGCGATTGGGAGTGATTTTGATAAGAAGACCAGTTTTAAAACTGGTCTTATTTATGCCCCCTCTGTAAGGCGCACGGGTGGTGCGTCGAAGCACGGGCTACCCGTGCGCACCTGTACAGCAATTCAGGTAAAAAAAAATTTTTTTAACACACAAAATTAGAATAAAACACACACAAAAAAATAAAAATTAAAAAAAATGAAATCCACACCAAAAACCATTGGGTTGCCTCCCAACAAGCGCTATAGTTTACGTCTTTAGCTTGACGCCTGTTTTTGTTCCGTCACGGGTCTCGCAAGGTGATGGATGTCACCTCCTCTTGATTGCCTCGGTGGAAGTAATGCTTAATCCTCTGGCCATTTACCATGAAAGTCTCACCATCTTTTGTTAACAATTCCACAACGCCGGGAGGATTCAATATTTTTTATCACAAAAGGCCCCGACCACCTAGATTTGAGTTTTCCGGAAAACGTTTAAGGCGTGAATTGTACAAGATGACGGGTTCCCCTGGTAAAAACTCTCATTTCTTAATCATTTTGTCGTGACATCGTTTGGTTCTTTCTTTGTAAAGTCGGGAATTTTCGTAAGCTTCATCCCGAAATTCTTCCATCTCATTTAAATGGAGCAACCTTTCTTCATAGGCCTTTTGAAAATCCGATTTAGTTTCTTGACCGCCCAAAATGCTTTATGCTCCAATTCTACCGGCAAATGGCACGACTTCCCAAAGACAAGTTGATATGGAGATGTGCCCAACGGTGTCTTATATGCAGTCCGAAGACGCCCATAGAGCATCATCCAATTTTAATGCCCAATCTTTTCGGTTGATGTTAACCGCCTTCTCAAGAATCTGTTTGATCTCCGGTTGGCTACTTTGGCTTGCCCATTAGCTTGTGGATGGTATGCCAATGCAACTTTATGTTTCACCCCATATTTTTCCAACAAGTTGCTCATCAATTTATTTACAAAATGTGACCCTCCATCGCTAATTAAAGCTCTTGGAGGCCGAATCGAGTAAATATATTTTTCTTAAGGAACTTCATCACAATTTGAGCATCATTTGTTTTGGAAGGAATCGCTCTACCCAACGGGATACATACTCCACCGCAAGTAGAATATATTGATAGCCTGAAGATGATGGAAATGGACCCATAAAGTCAATCCCCCAAACAACGAACAATTCAACTTCGACACGTTTGTCATCGGCATCTCGTGTCTTCTGGAAATGTTGCCCATTCGTTGACACTGGTCACATTGTTGCACAAACAAATAGCAATCATTAAATAGAGTGGGAAAGTATAGCCCACTCGCAATACCTTCATGGCCGGTGCGGGTTGGGCCAAAATGTCCGCCGCAGGGTGAAGAGTGACATTGTTGTAGGGCTCCTCCCATTCTTCTTGAGGTACGCATCTCCTTATGATTTTGTCGCGCACCTCTTAAAGAGTAGGGGTCGTCCCACATGTAGAACTTGACGTCATGTAGGAATTTCTTCTTTTGATATGACGATAGATTTGGAGGCAAAACTCCCCATGACCAAATAGTTGACAAAATCAAGATACCACGGAAATTTTGCCTCAAGCATGAGTAACCGTTCATCGGGAAATTCCTATTTTATCAATTCCGTGCTTCTTTGCGACCCCTCTTGATTTTCAATTCGAGACAAGTGGGTCGCTACCACATTCTCACATCCCTTCCGGTCCCCCGATTTCCACATTGAACTCTTGCAATAATAGGATCCACCTAATCAACCTTGGTTTCGCATACTTCTTATCAAAAAGATATTTGATAGCCGCATGGCGGTGTGAACAATCGTTTTTGTTCCAATCAAGTATGATTGGAATTTGTCAAATGCGAAGACAATCGCCAACATCTCCTTCCTCGGTAATGTGGTGTAATTTTGTTGAGCACATCAGCCGTTTCTACTAGCATAGTAGATGGATTTTTCCCTCTTTTGACCGAGAAGCGCCCCTACCGCAAAATTGCTCGCATCACACATCAATTCAAACGGTTGGCTCCAATGGGAAACAAGAATAGGTGCGGTCACCAATGCCTTCTTCAACATTTCAAACTCCCGCAAACAATCATTGGAAAAAATGAAAGCAACATCTTTTTCTAGCAATTGGCTCAAAGGCTTAGAAATTTTAGAAAAGTCACGGATAAACCTTCTTTAGAATCCGGCATGGCCCAAGAAGCTCCGGATATCTTTTTCGTTTGTAGGAGGAGGTAATTTCTCGATCTCTACAATCTTTGCCCGATCTACTTCAAAACCTCGCGAAGAGACTCGATGACCAAGTACAATGCCATCGCGTACCATAAAATGGCACTTTTCCCAATTAGTACTAGATTGGTCTCTTCACATCATTGCAAGACTAGGGAAAGATTGTGAAGACAATTATCAAACGAATCACCAAACACAGAGAAATCGTCCATAAACACCTTCATAACTTTTTCAATAAGATCGTGAAATATAGCCATCATACAACGTTGGAAAGTGGCGGTGCATTACATGAACCAAATGGCATGCGCATTTAAATGCAAATGTGCCATACGGACATGTAAATGTTGTTTTCTCTTGGTCTTCCGGGCGCAATCATGTTTTGATTGTACCGGAATAACCATCTAAAAAGCAATAATAATCATAGCTTGCAAGATGATCCAACATCATATCTATAAAGGAAGAGGAAAATGATCTTTCGAGTGGCATCATTTAGTTTTCGATAATCAATGCAAATTCGCCACCTCGAACGATTCTAGTAGCAATCAGTTCTTCATTTTTATTTTTCACCATTTGTTTACCCCTTTTTTTAAGACCACTTGTACCGGACTTACCCATGAACTATCGATATAGCATAAATGATCCCGACATCCAACCATTTCAACACTTCCTTCCTAACCACATCTTGCATGATAGGGTTTAGTCGTCTTTGGTTTTGCAATCGATGGTTTATAAACATCTTCCATCCGAATTTTATGGATCACAACGGATGGACTTATGCCTTTTAAATCAGTTATAGACCATCCTAGTGCCGACTTATGTTTTCGTAAAACCCTTAATGATTTATCAAGTTGAGTAGGAGTGAGAAGAGATGAAACGACACGGATTTGCATTATTTGCCCCAAGAAATGCATATTTGAGGTGTTTGGGTAATTGCTTGAGTTCCGGAGTCGATGTTACTATTTTAGGGTCACGCACGGGTTGCCCGTGCTCAGCCAAGACGGCCCGTGTGCTCTTGAGAGACTTCAACTCGCCTCGGCAAGATCACGCACGGGTTGCCCGTGTGTGGACGCATGGGTGGTGCGTTTCGCAAGTTTGACTATCTTATTTACGGCTTTGCGTTCTCGCTCTTGCGCTCTTAGGTAGCTCCCTGCATATGATCTAAGGCACAAACATAGTCATACAAATCTTGGTTATCAAAATCAAGTACAACACTCGACATTGAGCACGAGTGGTTAGACCAAATTCCAAATCATCGTAGACAATATATGATCAACATAATCCTCAATGCATGAACTAACTATATCCAAAAATTACAATTCTCCATCGAATCATGAAATTTCATTGCCTTTATATATAGAAAATAAAACATGCTCATCATTAACACGTAATGTGAGCTCTCCTTTTTGCACATCTATTAAGGCTTTACCCGTGGCTAGGAAAGGACGTCCAAGTATCAGTGGAACGTCTCGATCTTCTTCCATATCCAAAACCAAGAAATCCACGGGAATATAAATTTATCAACTTTTACCAATACGTCTTCAATAATTCCCCTTGGATACGTAAGTGATCGGTCTGCAAGTTGCAATGTCACCGTAGTTGGCTTCACGTCGCCTAATCCAAGCTTCCTGAAAATGGACAAAGGCATCAAATTAATACTTGCCCCCAAATCACATAACGCTTTATTAAAGAAATTACCACCAATAGCACAAGGGATAGTGAAACTCCCGGATCTTTCGATTTTGTGGTAGCTTTCTTTGGATAATTGCACTAGATTCTTCGTCAAATTCACCGACTTCAAAAGCTTGTCATCCTCCGCTTTTTCGACATAACATCCTTAAGAAATTTCACATAGTTTGGCATCTGTTCTAGTGCGAAGTTTCCCGCAAAAAGGAATGTTAATATGCAATTTCTTAAATATATCAAGGAATTTGGCAAATTGATCATCAAGCTTTTTCTTTTGAAATCTTTGAGGAAAGGGAAGAGATATAGCAACTTAGATATATTCGAAGTTAGATGATGATTTTAGCTTCTCGGCCCTTGTTTGTTCCAAATTGATCTGTTTGTTCTCTTCTTTCTTATTTTCTTCAATATCATCCTTCATCACGGATTCTCCCGCTTCCGCCTCGATGCTTCATCCGAAAGTTTGATTCCCATTTTCTTTAGGCCCCTCATATTCGTACCACTTCGTAAACGAATCGCCTTGCATTGTTCCAGGATTCATTTCCGTATTACTTGAAATTGACCGTTGTAATGTTGACCACCCACAATTGTAGCCAATTGACCCATTTGAGTTTCAGTTCTTTATCGAGCATGTCACTTGTTGTTCTATCTTATCCATCCCAAAGTCTTGCTTAGCGAGGCGGCTCCTCGTATCATTCATGAATGCATGATTGATTTATGAAAGAGGTGAGTGCATCTTCCAATGACGATTTGCCTTCCCATTTCGCCTCCACTTGAAGCATTAAATCCCGACGAAGGTTGTAACACATTCTTTGTATTTGCGTAGGAAAAATTTTCATGATTTCTCAACCCTGGATGGTAGTGCATTGGGTTTGAATTATTTAAATTATTGAAATTCGGTTATTCACATAATTTACCTCTTCCATCGGATATAGAAGAGCTTCACTACCCATGCTCGTGCCCGCTTCTCGCCCCTTCGTCAATACACTCAATTGAGTTGTCAAAGCCACTACTTGTGCCTTCAATGTTTTAATGGAGTGGGTCCGAATCCGAGATTTCGGCTACTCGTTGTACATTAGATCTTTCAGGATGGCCACTTTGTAATCTGTTCATGGCCATTTCTTCAAGAAGGTTCAAGGCATCTTGTAGAAACCTTGCCAACAATGCTCTCCCTCATTGCGGCATCCACAAATGCCCTCGTTTGTCCCATTAAACCATTGTAGAAGAAACATATTGTTGATCCTCCGGAAACCCATGTTGTGGACATCTACGTAACAAATACCGAAACCTTTCCCAAGCCTTACACAAAGGCTCGAGTCGAATCGTCGGAATTTGAGTAATCTCGCTTTTGAGCCGCAAAGTTTTGCTCGGTGGAAAGAATTTAAACAAGAACTTTTGGCTCGATTCGTCCCATGTGCTTACACCGCTTGCATCAAAGTACCCAACCAATTTTCGCCTTATCCGTAAAGAGAATGGGAATAGGCGCAATCTTATGGCGTCATCCGAGACTCCGTTCATTTTGATCGTATTGCATATTTGGATAAAATGTGCAAGGTGAGAGTTAGGATCTTCGATTGCGAACCCCCAAATCGATTCTCGTTGCACCATATTGATAAGTGCCGATTTGATTTGAAGTTGTTGGCATTGATAGGAATATGGGCAATACCACCGTAATTACGATTCGTTTGTGGTCGAAAATAATCACGAATGGCTTCTTTGTTGAACCGCTGATCGGTAACTCGTTTCCACCATTGTTTTTGGTATTGGTAACTCATTCAAATCCCCCATTATCGGATTGTGTTGTCTTTCAGCCCGTCTAGTGGTAGCATTGGTTCTTCTCGCGAAAGCCTCGACCCGATATAAGCGGTATCAAGTCCCTCGCCTCGAGCGTGTTCATGCACTACCTGGACCGAACTAAAAGAAACAAGTCAAATAATGAAGAATTAAAGTGAATCCAAAATGTAAATATAAAATTGTCTAAATTAAAATTAATTCTATCTATCGCAATATTAGCACCAAAAATTGTATTAGTCCCCGAACGGCGCCAATAACTTGTTCGCCTTATTTTTAGCTTCACCGCAAGTGTACGGTGTAGTTTATAGAATAGGGTAAGCAAGGTCGTATCACGGAGACTAATAAATTAATATGCTAAGTATTGATCTAAGATCTTATTTTTATTTAGACGATCGAAATGGATGATTGTTGTATTGAGATTAAGACAATTTAAATCACTAAAACACAAGATTAAGATAATACAAATGATATAAGTATCAAGATAATGAAATGGATTTCCGAGTTAAGGTTTCGATTAATAATTCTCTTGTTATCCAATTTAATCAAGCCACGTTATTATCAATATTCCTATAAGACGATCACAAAGCTATTTTATCCTCCTCTCGAGATGCATATAAAACGTAGATTGAAATACTTATGCTAGCATCTCTACTCAACATGAAGCATTCAACTCCCAAAAGTTTAAAAGATCAAATATCCTCACAAATATTTACAAACCTCTCGATTCATGCAAATATTTGTGTCAAGTATTCAAGATCTAATATTGAAACTCATCTCTCGAATTATGAATCAATATATCAAACAAGTTAAATCATTTATCAAGTGATAAAACAAGAATAAGCTCAAAATACTCAAATAGGCTTCAAGATAATAACTTCAACTAAGATTAAAACATCCAACAAGAGTTCATTAATCTACTTCCAAAACCGGAAATCTCTTGAGTTTAGCTACACATGATTTCTAAACAACTTATAAACAAATTGTTCAAAGCCATTACAACTCAAAATGAAAGATCGAAACTAAAAGAGAAGCAAGAAAAACTTAGGAAAGTCGACAATCTCTCGATATATCTCCGTTCCTCAAGCTCCGATGCAACCCGATTGTCTCCTTGATGTCTTCTTCCAAGAATAGACTCTTGTATTGTGTTGTAGATCCCAAAAATGCCAGAATATCCTTGTGTGCGCCCCCCAAAAAGCCTTTTTATACCCACAAATCAGTTTAGGGCATAATGCTGCAGATTATGGGATTCCAAAGAGACGCACGGTGTGTTGCGTCGAGCACGGGCTACCCATGCGCCACCTTGTTGAAATAATCCAGTCTATGTAGAGCGCACGGGTGGTGCGTAGGAGCACGGGCTACCCATGCACCATCCCTTCGAAATTATCCATTCTCTATAGGGCGCACGGGTGGTGCGTCGGTGCACGGGCTACCCGTGCGCCATGCAGAAGCTCAATTTCTCTTTATACAGGGGTGCACGGGTGGTGCCTGAGGCACGCCCAACCCGTGCGCTCCCTGTCTTTTCCTTAGACGCTCATCTTTCGCTCTTTTTGGCATCACTTTTCGTATACTCACTCAATTCGTTGTGTTTCCACTTTGCTATCCTCGTATTCTTATTCAATTCGTTTCAAATATCATGAAATTCCTACAAAATAAGCAAAGTGTAATATCTTTTCCACAAGGAGTGAATATGTAACATTTAACACGAGTATGTGCATGTTTACCCATCATTATAGCCAGAAATATGCCTCAAAATACATGCAAAACTCACACCTATCAAATAGCTACATCTACAGCTGAAGCAGAGTACATAGCTGTGGGCAGCTATTGTTCCCAAGTTCTATGGATGAGACAACAACTGAGAGACTATAATATTGAAGAAAAAGAAATTCCAATTATGTGTGATAATACAAGTGCTATTGCAATTACTCAGAATCTTGTGTTGCACTCAAGAACAAAACACATTGATGTCATATAATATTTTATAAGGGAACATGTTGAAAAGAAAGACATCACTTTGGAATACATCACAAATGATAAGCAGTTAGTTGATATTTTCACTAAACCTCTATGTGGATCAAGATTTGAAGAGCTTAAGAATGAGCTATGAATAATTGAGCTGAGTTAGGAGACTCAGAAGACTCAATGGCAGAGACAAAGAAGAGAGAGATAAAAATAAGCAAGTTTTATTTTCCAGCCAAGTGAAACAACCAAGATGAAAATTCAGCTGTATCGAGTTAGCTGACAGCTGAGTAATCTTATGTGAAGATAGAAGCAGAGTTAAGTCACTTTTGGATGATAGTTGAATTATTTATGAGCTAAGTGACAACACGCAGTCATTTTCTGCGAGCGGCAATGTTTTTTGGGGATTACATCAACGTAATTATGATGTTAGAACAAAAGTTGCACACGTTTAGCCTATGATTGTATATAAATGTTGTTGCATTTAATGCGGCAAAATTAATGCAGTTTCAAAGGTTCAATCTTGACCGTTGATTTTGATCAAACTTTTCAAATTCTAAAAACCATCCTCTCACATCCCTTAAAAATCAAAAACCCATTTTCTCTCTCCTCACAAACACTCTCCTCTTCATCAAGCAAAACAAATTTTTCTCTGTGCAAGTTCTGAAACCCTAGTTCTAAAAGCTAAGATTTTTCATTTCATCTATTGATTATTTTCTAAGAAAATGGACGCCTCATATGATTTTGTTAAAATGTCCGAGAAGATCCACTTGGGATCAACAGTCGACTTCAAAGGAATGCTGAAACAGGGAACTGATAAGGCCCTGGTTAAAAAGATTTCCAAAAAAATAGAGAAGTCCAGTGTGAAGGACTTTCTTACTATGGAGTACTCTTATACTTACTCCGAGAAATTTGCCATGTTTTATATGAACACGGAAGTTCACGATAGGGAGATTTGATCATCTGTCCACAACAAGGATATTAAAATTACTGATACTGACCTCGCTGAGCACTGCAAACTGCCCTCTGATGGATTAAAAGAAATAGTTGAGAAAGACGTCAACTTAGATGTTGCTTGGAAGGAAATTGCCAAGCCTGAGTCAGCTGTGAAAGCTGTTTACACAGCCAAGAAGGCTATGATCAAGGAAGATTACCACAAGCTGATGGACAATGTGTCCAAATGTGTCAATATGAAGTTCGACAGCTTTAATTAGTTGTCTCGCTCTAAGCTAGTGGTGATGGCTGCGATAATGGAGGAAAAACGTATGTATATATATTAAGCAAGAAATTAGTTACATTATATATATATATATATATATATATATATATATATGTATAGGGGGAGGGTTATATAGGACCCCCCTATTATATGAGTACATAGGACCAGATCCAAGCCACAAATATAGTGATTTCGATGGCTGAGATTAAACCTGATTAATGATGATAAATTATGTGATAAAGTCAATGTGAGGGTAAATCAGTCCATATAATAATAGTTGTATTAGCTAAATCTAGTAAATCCCACTAAAATAGGATGATTTACCATCAAATTTGCAATCAAAATCCACACAATCTGTTATTGAAAAAATCGCCCAGGATCACCTTCTCCACCGTGTTTTTCGCAACTCAAATCTTCCTCCATATTACGCAAAACTCGACATTTCCAGGGTTCAAGCAAGAAAAAAAAAAAAATGGATGACACCTATGAGGAATGCTTCAACACTAATGAAGAATAAGGTAACACTTTTTCTTGTCTTCTAAATTGTTTATATTGTCCATTTTTTTTGAATCAATTTAAAATGTGATTCGTAATTTTTCCTAAATCAATCATTCGATCAATCATTTCATTTTTTTGTAATTGTTACCCGTAAATATGCTTATGCGTGTCTATAATTTTGCATATGCGTGCCAACTAATATGCTTATAAATATGAACGTACTTGGTAGTCAAGAAAAATTCAATTCTTCATCATCCCAATTTTTTTATGTTTATCCAAGAAATTGCTTATTCGTGATCACAATTATGCTTTCACTTGCCTACGAATGTGCTTATAAGTATCAACATACTTTCGAATGCGTAAAAATTCAATTTCTCATCCACGTTATTTTTTCATATTTACCCAAAGAAGTTGCTTGTTTGTATCAATAATGTTGTTTATTGATGAATATGAATATGCTTATCATTATGAACATATTCTTTGAAGCATGAAATGCAATTCTTCGTCCCTCGTTTTTTTCTTTAAAAACATATATGTTATGGTCGTAGATGCATTTTTTCGGTGTTATAAACTATCAGGATAGTTGGTCATTGTTTTTTTGTCATATATAGGTTGTATCTATTGAAATTATTTGATTGCAACCCCGCTTGTCCCGACCAAGATTACTTTGCTTATGTATGACTATACAATTGCTTATACTCGTTTACCATTACGCTAATGTGTTTTCAAAATCTTGCTTAATTATTTCTTTTTGTTGAAATAGTTGTAATTGCAAGTGTTCCGTAATAGTGGATTGAAATAACAACGGATTCATCTCCGAATTGGATATCGCCGTCGTGACGAACATATGACTCCAAAAGAAGGGATGAATTTTGCTAACAGTATAACATACCATGAGATACATGCTTACAAGTCCATTCAATTCTGCTTACAAAGCATTTGAATCACGCTTACAAAAACATTTGAATAGTGCTTAGAAGTATACGATACTTGATAAGTTATAATATTGGAAATAGTGCTTACAAGTCAATTGACTTCGCTTACAAAGCGTTTGAATTATGCTTACGAAATATTTGAATATCTTGCTAAAGAAGTATACTGAGATGCTTGAAAAGATAAAACATTTGAATATTGCTTACAATGCGGTTGATTTACGCCACAAAGAACACAAACATCGCTTAAAATATATTTGAAATAATATTAGAAACATTATAACATACCATGAAAATGATTGCATACAATAGAGTTGAATTTTGCATACTGAGACTAATTGAATTCTCGCTTACATAATAAGCAATCACCTCGCTTTGAGAAAGTATAACAACCATGAACTAACACTCAACAATTATAAAAAAACATTCAAACATCACTACAAGGTACTTCAAAAGACCAAATAAATTTACCGTGTCTCGAAAAACACTACAAGAACCAATACTTTTATCAAAAAAGTGTGAAGCAACCAAACGTTTGATTGATCTTATTTCATTTTGGCAAACTCTTCACCCGTCCCAATACCGCCTCCCTCAGCTCATTCATTGCATCCAGACATATTGCAGCTGCACACTTTTTATGCATCATCAATAGTTGCGCCTCGTCGTTTTTCCGGAGCCCGCTATCCCAGTTTTTGATCCCACCTCTCATATAGGTCTCCATATGGCGCATTGCGAAAATACCGCAATCAACTTTGTTATCCTTGTCCCTCCAAGGCATGCACAATAATAAATACGATGAGAACAAAAACACAACCAATCCCAAAGATTTTGTTTTGCACATACCTCGAATATACATAAGCATGATATAAAACATAGATAAGCAATGTTTTTGCCTCATTAAAGCAATCACCAAAATACTTGAATTTTTTGCACATACTTCGTTTTTCCAAATAATAAAGACAGTAAGGATCAAAAACAAACCCATTCCCAGTATTTCGCATATACTTGAATATTCATAAGCATAATATATCACAAGGATAAGCAATATTTTTGCCTCATTAAAGCAGTCACCAACTACATGTAAAACCAGATGTGAGCATACTTATTGACAACAATAACCAGTTTTTTGCCACATTAAAATAATCTCCCAATACTTTTGGGAAAAGTGGGAAATACTAATTGCCACTCTCCCCTCCCATTTGACATAATAACCTAAATTTGGTGTCAACAACAATGTGCAATTTTGACGAATATCATAAGCAATTTCCATAACACGGTCATAAGCAATTTGATCAACAAAGAATATGCAATTTTAACGAATATCCAACAAATTTGGTACCGCTTGAATAAAAAAACCAACGAAGAAGAAAGAAATAAATTTGGTGCCTGCTCGAATAAGGATTTTACAACAAATTTGGGGGTTCCTGCATCAGCTATTTCAAGAAATTTACAAACGCCCTAAGTGGCGTATTGCAAATGGTTCACCTCTCGCAAATTTCAAGACGCCTAAAACCAACAAACCGTGTCATCCGGATCAACACCTTACGGCGAAGACGTGAGGATGTGGCGGACATGTGCGGGAAGAAAGGGCTCCGACGGGGAGGGCATATCGATTTGCATGAGCCTTAGTCGACGGAAGAAATTTCCATCGGATTCGTAGAAGTTGTTGGAACGAGCGGTGGTGAGAGAAGGACCATTCACGTGGCGGCCGTTGTCCCGCAATCTTGCCATCGCCGGAGAAAAGAAGGTGTCATTTGGCATGATATTTATGTGAGATGATGAATGAAGGACTAGTGGAGAGAGATTACCGAGAGGGAAGGAGTTTGAGAGAGAGCGTAGAAGATTTGAGAGAGAATCACGTTCCCTTAATTCTAGGAATGTGAAAATGTGAGACCCCGAATTTTAACGTGAGATTCGGTGTTATGTAGTGATTATTTATTCGGCTATGTATCACAAACCTATTATTAATGAAACTCGACTCTATTTTTATTTATTTCTTCCACGTCAATTACGCATTTCGCATTTTTAGAGCTTAGCAATTTTATATTCTTGCTCTAGTATTAATACTTGATCGAATGACTACTACTTTAGGAATATTAGACCTCCAACAATTTAGGAGTACATTCCAATCCTTATCCTAATATTTCATCTTATTCTATAATTCATCCCAACCAATTTCCCAATCAATATTTTTTTAAAAAAATATATATATTTTTTTTATATTTTTAAAAATTTCAAAATTACCATAAATGGGGAGGTTGTTTCATATTCTTTTCAAGACTACAATTATATATGTATATATATATATATATATATATTTACATATATATTTTTTTTTCTCAACTTTTGGTCACATGCTTAAAGGATGGACAAACTTTTCTTTCCACAAATTCTAATAAATAAAAATACCAACACCATGATTATTATTCCTCCAACTTTTGGCTCCTTGTCTTAGGGAATCAATCATTTTTGTTATTTTTTTCTTTATCTACCAATATTATTCATTTCATAATTATCATAAAAACACAAGACTTGCTTCCATTTTCCTCTCTAAAGGATCAAATTCTTCAAGCATAAGGTAAGAATGTCTTCATTTCTCCCAACTCTATTTTTCTTCTCCAATCCTCAACCTTATACCTTCACCATCTAATGATGTTGAATCCTTCTTGTTGAGGTACTCCTAGAGAAAATTCTTGAAGAATTAGAGACCTAGATTTGACTACAAGCTTGAAGAGGAAATTCAAGATTACATATTATTAAGGTGAGAAAATTATGGTTTTAGTATTTTTCTCTTGACAACATGAAGAATTAATTTTTGACTCAAGAATATAAATTTTTGGAGTTTAGGGGCTGACCTACATCATCTCAAGTGGAGGTTAGAGGCTTGAAGGAAAATTTCCATTTTTGAGACTACTTGAAGATATTAAGGTGAGTAGTAATCATTTGGTACTAGTATATTTTCTTTAGACTTGAGACTTTAATTTTAACACCAAAATATGGTTTGGATACCATTTAGGGGCTGATCTTCAAGAGTTTTAGTCAAGAAGTTGATTCAAGGAAGAAGACCACATTTTAGATCAACCCGAGAAACTACTACGAGGTGGGTGGAAAAATTCTTTCAACTTCTAGGTGTTTTAAATTGAAAATATGCATGTAGTATTTTGTTATTGAGCACTTGAGATATATATTATGTATTGCATGCTATTTTCTTGTATCAAGTTGGAAAAATTCTCAAGTGTTGCTCAAAAATGTGATTTATCGAAAAATAGGGCATACATGCACATTTTATTGTTATACTTGATAAAATTTTGTATGAGAAGGATATGTATGTGTATGACTCTTGAAATCTATGTTTTGAATGATTTATAACCTGGACAAGTCGAGCATAATTAATTAAATTTAAACTTTTGGACTTAAAATGCAAAAATGGAAAGTTGGTGGACTTAATTGCAAGAAAATAAAACTTAAGGGACCCCTCTGTAATTTTCGATTTTTGGGACTGAACTCAAGTTCAAAAATTATGCTTTGATATTTTAATAAAGTTTTAAGAGTTTTTAGATAAATAAAATCAACCCTTAAAAGCCCAAGGACTAGATTGTAAAATTCTAGAAGTTTAAGGGCTATTTTGCAATTTTCGAAACTGTACCAGACCCTAATTTTAAATTTTGAAATTTTAACTCTTAAGGGACTGGAAATAACATATTTTAAGTGTATTCCAAAAATCCAAGTGTTTAGAGCTTGGAAAGTAATTTTATAAAATTTGAGGGACCAAATTGTAAAAGATTAAACTTGAGGACCAAAATACAATTTCCAGGACTTATGCAGTCCATGCACCTGGAAATACTAATTTATCTATAACATAACTATATCTTGGACCCAAGGTTCAAATTTCATAACAATTGGACCCCTAAAAGCCTTAAAGGCAATTATTTCAAAACGGACAAAAATGAGATTTTCAAAACTTAAGGGACCTAAACTTATTTCTTTTTAAAACTGCTTTTGTCCCAATATCCCACTAACCATAGTGATATTTTTCAACTGGAATCACATTAAAAGCCCTTCCGGTTTGTGAGTTCCAATTATTTTAAACTTAGAGCCCGAAATGGCAATTTTAACAAATTTGGGGCCAATATGAGAATTTTATAAAAACTCGACCTCAAAACTTCAAAAATCTGAATCTATGAACAATATTAAGAATTTAGAAACTGACCTCATAATGTTTCAAGGTCGGGATATTTATTTATTCAATTTTTAACCCCAAAAGTATTAGTTTTTACAAAACGGTGCTAAATTGTAAATTTTCTTTTTATCAAGGACCTAACTCTAATTATTTTCCTTTTACTAAAACAGCCTTGGACCCTCTGACTTCAATTTTTAATTAAAATATTTTATTTTCTCAAAAACCCTTGACTTATCGGACCGCCTTGACGATTAATACCCGATCGCAGGCGACTTCCTCGTCTTGCGATTTGAATCTATAATGGGACTTATGTTCCACCTAATATTTCAAGATATCGAAGATTGCTTATCCTCCCGATAATCATCTTCATCCAAATAACTCCACCAACGCCATAATTACCTTACGCAAATGTTTGAAAACTTTTCATGAACTGCTTCCCGAATCAATATACTTGACTGCCTGGTTGACTACCCGAACGTGTATTTAATTTCATCGCTTGAGTCAACTTGGTGTGTCGAGCTCACGTCGGAGTGGATACGTCGGGGATGGAACCGGGCAGCTCGGCTGCTATTCCACTCTTCCGGCCCCATCGTCCCAATCCCGCAACTGAGGGACGGAGTTTGTCCAAGGGAAGCGGGTCGTAGTACTTGAGGTATAATCATGATTATGACGAATCCGAGCCTTGCTAGCTCCAACGTGGATTTTGTCTTTGCCTATGGAGCAATAAGGTGACAGGTCTTGGACCATCATGAACGGGGAGTTACAAGGAAGAACGAAGGAATCATTTGTCGATCCACACGATTCCGGAGTTGAACTTTAACGCTTGTTTGGCGCTACACTTCAAGACGCAACCGCTACTTGTAATGCATGGGTTGGCGCTACACTTCAAGACGCAACCACTAATTGTCTTGCATGGGATTGGCGCTACACTTCAAGACGCAATCCTCCCGTCCGCTTGAATCATCGTGCTGTGTGACCACGAACTATTTCTCAAACTATATAAATATATTACTTAATATATATTTATCACGATGCTTGTGGGCTATGTATGAAAACATGCATCATACCTCACGCGCGTTTTTCATACAACCGTTTTCTCGCATTAACTATATATATTGCCACACTTGCACACGATCACCCTATCCACCGAGATTTTCGTCTCACTCCCCTCCTCGTTTTCTAACCTTTAGATGAAGAGTACGTTGAAGACGTCGAACCTACCACCAGATTGAATTCCTACTATTGATGTGGAGCGACACTCCTTTTACTTTTATTGTTGTTAGACTTTTCATTTTATTCTTTTTTGACCGTAAGTTAAATTCGGATAATCTATTGGGTTGTATTCGATTCGTCGGACCTTAAGATGTAATTTGTACTTGTGTGTATTTTATTCATTGCATTAGACTCTATTTCACTTGGAGTTTGTATCATTGGTTTAGACTATTGAATTATTTCGTTTAAGTGATTGATCGTTGTCGCGTCACGTTTGGGGCGTGCAAAGAATGGTATCGAGCTCGGCTAGTAAGATGGAAACTTACACCGAAGTGACCGTGATAGGACCCTTGACCGTGTTGGGTAGTACCGTGACTTGACTAATTAAGTTGTGAAATCGATTTCAAAAATGGCATAGAACCATATTATTGATGTTTAGGTTAAGCTAAAATTTATACTTGGAGAATCCATAGTCATACTTGATTTGACTTAGCCGACTTTTGATTGACTTTCCTTAGTTATTCTTTCCTTGTTCTTCCCTATCTTTTCTTACTTCGACCGATCCTTCTTAGTTTGGCTTGTTTAGGATGAAGCCGATGCCACCTATCGGTGGGAATTATTGAGGCCGCGCGAACGTGATTACTTCAGGGCATACACGAACCACTGGCACCAGGAATACCTTCGAGCTATCTCGAAAATTGGCGGAAGAACGCCGCCGCAACCAAGAATCGACACACCTCCGGCAAAGAGCCAAGAGGAGAAGAACAATCTTACCCTCCTTGCTAAGGATCGCGAGGATACCATCCGTGCTCGCGAGGATCAAATCCATCAATCCAGGAACACTTGGAAGTTACTCGCACGAAGATGGAACGCCGAGGAAGGCCGCGGAAAGTGGGAAAGGGAGGCATACCGTCGAGAGGCACCATCGATCGTCTCAAGATACTATCATCAAACAAATGCAGGTGATAGAGGACCTCACACATGCCTTAACTCGCGGGATCTTGCTTTGGAGGCCGCCTTTAGCGCCTAATGCGCCACCGTTGCCACCACCCGAGGCGGAACCCATGCCCGACTTCGAGGCCGATAATGAAGAGGATCCCGAGGAGGATCTCAAGAAGATCCCGATGAGGATCCAATGGAAGATGAAGAGCCCGAGGCGCTTGAAGCCGCCCACTCGATGATGCTCCGGATCGAGCGGTGGCCGATTTAGCCGATCGGCCTAATCTTTGCCGAGGTGGTACTCACCATCAGATCCGATTATGGACGAGGCCGCTAGTGATGATGACGGCGACCTCACCGAGTAGATAACTTATATGCTAGATTTTAGCCGATGCTTAATTCCATCCTGTTGTATTTTGTTTTCAGTTGTACCTTAATCAAGTTGTATCCTGACTCTAGTTTATCTTCGATTTTATATTCCTGTTGTATGAACTCATTCGGGTGTATTCAAATTTCACATCAATGAATATACTTTTTCTACTTATTCTATGTCTTGTGTATTGTTGTTGTGATATAACTTGTTATATGCAAGTACTTATTGAAATCATTCCTTTCTGAATTGTAGCTAAACTACAGATACATGGCTGGAAACCGTGGACGAGGGAGACCCCGCCGGGTCCCCGTAGGTATGTGGACGTACCCGGGGAACGGGTACCCTCCCCCGAACTACCACCACCTCCTCCGCCAATCACAGGAGATAACCTAACTGCAATAGCCTTGCAACAGATATTGGTTTTTATGAGGCAACAAGCAGAGCCTCGTCAGCCTAACCATGAACCTGCTCGAGAGACGAATGACCGTACCTTGGAGCGGTTTCTACGATTCGACCCCCCGACTTTCTTAGGGGAACCAGATGACATGAAAGCAGAAGAATGGATCGAGAAAATAGAGAATATCTTCAATGCTCTCCAATACTCAGGGGAACAAAAGGTTACGCTCGCCGTGTTCCGACTAGAATCAGCTGCTCGAGATTGGTGGAGAGCAGTTGAGAGAAAGTGGGAACAGGATCAAATAGATAGGACATGGGAAAATTTCCTGGCTGAATTCAATGAGCAATACATACCCCAAGTCGTGAAGGAGGCACGCCGGGATGAATTCCATAAGTTGAGACAGGGGGAACATGTCTCGTGGCCCAATACGAGTCCGATACCAAATATAACTCTCTCCCTAATAAGCGATATAAAGTTGGATTTACCAAAAAGTCCTTTTCTTCAATAAATTAATCTTTAAAAAGGACAAAACTGATTAATCTAGACCGTTTAAAAAATAAGTCAACGTTCGCATTTGGTCTCACATACTCACATAGGATATGTGGACTCACCCGATCCAAATCCTATATGTATATATGTATGCTCTGGAAAAATATTATGTACATGAATATATTCAAAGATTCATATTATCAATTGTCCTTTTTCACATTATATTAATACTTCAATTAAGCATGACCATCCTAAGTAAACAAATATATTTTCTTTAATGTTAATATAGCTGCAAAAATGGCATTACCTGTTTTATATCCTAACTTTGTTGTACAGTGAGTTCTTCTTCAATATTTTGTCCCCCTATTATTAATTAGTATTAACAATATACAATATATTATCCAAAAAAAATATATAATATATTACCCAAGTAAAAAATATTTGTACCTGCAATTAAAACCTGTTTGTATACAACATTCTTTGTTCCAGTATATCCTCTTTCTTTCATGATGTCTGACTTAATCAAAACTTTAGTTGTAGACATCGAAATTTCCTTGGAGAGGGCAACGTATAATTGGCCATGAGAAAATATTGATTGAGGCAAATAGACACCTACATTTGGAATAGTTTGTCCTTGAGCTTTATTAATTGTCATAGCAAAACAAAGTCTAATTGAAAATTGCTTGCGCTTGAACCGAAATGGATAACCTTCATTCTCGGTAGTGAAAGTGGTATTCTAGGTATAAAAACATGTTTTCCATTATCTTTGTCCAAATACAATCTCTCGCATCAATTACATTGTTCTTGGAATTTTTACACACCATTCTTGTACCATTACATAATCCATTCGATGGGTCCAGATTCCTCGAGGAAGAATATGTGGAGGCAAACCATTTGGAGTTAAAGAGTTCAAAAATTCCTCTTTGTAGTGGTCGTTTGTATCATCAATGCCTTCATCATAGCCATTAAATATTCTTGCTTCTCCGTAAATCATAGAGATCAAAGTATCATTCAATTGATCAACATGCTCATTTTTAGCGGCTAATATTGCTCGACTTGTCATGTAATGAGCTGATAGGTGATTTTTATTCAAATTTGGGAAAACAACCCTTATAAGTCATTGTATTAAGTTTTCTTCATTGTCATGCTCAATAATCATTTCTTCTCGAATTTTGATGTTACCCTTAATCGGTTGGCTCCTAACCATTCCCAATTCTAAGTAAAAAGCGGCTGAAATTTGGATCATTCTTCGACCTCATGTTTGTTGACAAAGTAATTTTCTTCGTCTTATGCCATAAACTTGATTTAACCAGACTCGTAGAGATAGTATGACTGATTGTTTCCCTAGGAACAACTGGTAATACTTGTCTAAACTCTCCACCAAAAACTACCACATTTCCACCAAAATCATCACCATTTCCCATTACTTCTTTCAATAACTCATTAACATTTTCAATAGCCAATCGTTTTGCCATTGGTGCTTCATCCCATAAAATTAATTGTGATGCACACAATAGCTCTGCAATTCCATTTTGTTTCGATACACTGCACCGACTTGATTCATTTGGATCTATTGGTATTTTGAAACGTGAATGTGTTGTTCTGCCCTGGCATTATTGCGTCAGCAACTCCAGATGTTGCAGTTGCAAGTGCTATTAGATTCTTAGATCTAAGATGAGCTAGCAATGCACGATACAAGAATGTTTTTCCAGTTCCACATGGCCCATCAATAAAAAAAATGCCACCCTTGCCTTTTTTACACAATCCAAGATCATTGAAAAGGTTGTATATTGTTCAGGATTCAACTTTGACTCTGCTTCATAATCATCTGGGGAATTTCTATTGACATTTCATCTTGTACCTCTCTATGAATGTCATGGTCCACATTATTCATATTAGTAGGAATTTCAGGAAGATTATATGAATCAATGGTCTTTCCCATGCTCTGTAAGAAAAAATCCAAACTTTTTTAAAGTTTTGGAAACTTGTAATTCAACAGAGGTCTTTAATTTTCTTCTAAAATCTTCAGGCATTGCCTCAAAGTATGTATCCCAAAGAGCTCTAACATCTGTTGGTGCACAATATACCAATATTATTGCAAATAGTCTTCGCAGTTCTTTTGGCATTTGAAAAGAGACAGCTTCACTTAGACATTCAATAACACTAAGATCAGATTCCAACGATCCTCTCTTTTGTGCTGCTTCTTTGAAATATGACCAATGTACATCATTGACTGTTAGCAAATTTTCGAAAGATGGCGGCCCCCTTACATGATTCAAGAGTAGCTTTAGATAATATCTTTCACCTTCACTAGGACTTGCAATATTGATACGACCAATGAAATCTATTTTCTTTCTTTCTTTCCAAAATATACCTTGTCTGTCCCACACATAATGCTCTGAAAATTCCCGATAAAGATATTTTCTTGCTTCTTCACTTTTAGAGCACATTGAAAAATACTCTATAAGCATTGTTTTGGAGACATGCTCCAAGCTCAAAAGATTTTCTAAATTTTGATTTTCCCAATAAGTCACACATTGTTGATTTGGGAGGTGAAGGGGCAAGTTAATAACTGATGGGTATATATCATTCAAACTGAATTCAAAAATTCTTCACGCAGCTTCTTGAGCGGACACCCATCGAGCATCTTGAAATTATTTTATTCCGTTAATTAAATTTTCATCATTATTCTGCGTGATATGAATGGCCACTTTGTCATGTCCCTTATAAATGTATTTGTACAAATATTTCACTGTTGTCATCCCTGAGCATATCTCGATATTGATATGACAATTATATCTTGATAAGAGATATGAATTATAAGGTACCACCCACTAATTGTCCAAATGTGCATTACGAACTTGAACTGTAAATCCAGTTCTCCTTCTTCTGTAGATTGGATACCCATCTTTGCCTTGAACTGTAGTTTCACAAAATGGACGTGAATAATGATATTTGCACTTTCCATCCACCATGCTCGAATTATTTCTATTCCTATCTCCACATGGTCCATGCATTAATATGTTTGACAACTAAGTCAAAAAGTTGTGGATACTTTTGTTGATCAGGAAGTTCAGCACAAACAAAGTTTTAATTTTATACTCAGACTTCAGAATTATCAACATATGAGCATGTGGCAATCCTCTTTTTTGAAATTCAATTACATGAACATGTGCATCGACATCGCCAAATATTTTCTTCTTAAACAACTGATCTTTCAAATCCTGTAATTTTGCTCGAAATACTCTTGAGCTCAAATATGGTCGATCTTGAGCTCGTTGCCCTTCATACATTGTATCTCGTTCAATCGTGTTGCAAGTCATTGTAATAAATAAACCGCTTTCCAAATATTTGTACCAATGCTAATGCATAGGATATCTACGACGCATATCTCTTGGACCCCAATAAATGAAGCAAGAAGAACGATTCTTCTTCCTATTTCACTTCCTCTATTCTCTCATTTAATGATACTATCGACAATCCCCCGGTAAAGCTCACTCTCATGTTTGATTGATTTGGTGGTAGTAATCCAATCTTGTTATCTTTAATTTTATGTACATGTCGGCAACGTATTATTGGAATAGCCTTCCAAAGAAAGAGTAGTGTAGACTCTTTGGGCTTTCTAATTTATAGTCCTGTAGCAACTATATTTTCTGCATGATACTTTTTATGACTTTCTTTGCGACAACCGCAAATAAAAGAAACAATTAAATGAAATCACTAATATTAAAAATGTAAAATTATTATTAGTAAAGAAATTATATTTGCAAACTTATATATCATCAACTTCCAAAAGTGTGGACACTTTGAAGAATATTGTGTTAATATGAATGTAAATAATGATTTAAATTAAATACAAAACTAGTAATTTATAATATATTATATATATGCATATCATTGAAAATTAACAATTATATGCATTAGGTGAGTTTTGAACTTTTAATAAGTTTATACGTTCCAGTTATTGAGAAAAATCTCATTCGAGAGAAGAAAATCTTGATACTGAAGAGATATCATACATAGTTAGTCTACTACCTGAAACATAAGTGAATGTAAAATATTAAAAGATTATTTCTATAATTCTTCGGATAGTGAATATTTATTAACAAAAAATTAGTACTATTGTACCTTGTTCTTATATAGTGGTTTTGTTGACAGAATCTTTTTTAATGTTTTGATGCCATCCTGTCTCACCTCTTGGAAAGAGAAGTGGATACTGTAAAGGGTCATAACATCCATAATAATATTTGATTTTATGTCTATCTCCAGAATGTGCATGTACCACAATCTCTCTCTCAATCGGTATGTTGACATTATTTCCTTCAACCCATATTGATGCAACTTGACCAGCTGTTGGAGAATTATACACTCGTTGATCCAATTTCACTTCTTTTGAGTTATGGAGCTGAACATCATCCATTGATGGATAATCCTTTAATCTTCTAATCAGTTTTGCATATGGATTCACATCTAGAATATCCATGAGTTTGTTCATGGTAAGTTCAGACACATTGGAATTTTCAAGTATGTATTCTGTTCTCAACCTCATTTTCCATTTCCACAAAATATAATTGAAAATAACCAGGACCATCTTCTTTGGGTATTAAGCCTGGAAGATCATGATACACCATGTCTTGCGCTCAAAAAGTATAAACCCCTCGTCTTGCAGATGCAAGTTCTTTATCAAACTTTACTCCAAATGAGGTGAACGAAAATATGGAATTAAACGCACGAATATTTGTTCGAAATTGGATGGACTCTTCTGGCTGAGAAGTAAATAACTCGTACAACTCATCGGGAACTTTAATGGGTGCAAGTTTAATTTTTCCATTATCGCACAAAACGTTGGAGGCTCATACTCAAATTTTATAGATCGCAATGTTTACAACTTGGCATTTTTTTAAATGTTGTATTTTAACATACATGTTCATGTATCATTGAGCCTAAAAGAAACAAATATGAGACAATCTATAATTAAAAATAATAATTTTATATGTTATATTTAATGCTAACTTTATACTACTAACCTTGTGGTTCACATGGAATTTGATCTTTAAAAAGATATGTAACTTGTGATGAACTTTTTGCTTCTGATGTTTCTTCACTTTATCAATATATTCTTGCTTTCGTAGCATTTAGATTGTCGTATTTTCTTTTCATCTTATCACGGTTCCTTTCTTTGATATACATCGATTCATTGTAACAAAAAATATAGATTTTTTAATAAAAGTGTTAAGCATATTTCTTCAATAGTGAAATTTTTATAAAAAAAAATCCAAATTTTAAATTATTATAATAGAAACACAGAAAATTATATTGAATCTAACTTACCTGATGAAGAATTTGTTGTGGATGATCTCTTATGCATTATACAGTTCGAATGATTGAGAATTCCTACTCGTAAAGTAGTTATTGTTTATACGGGCTTGAAATGACCCGTACTACAACAAAGAATTATAATATTATGCATATGTGACATACAAGTTTTAAAGATAATACTTCAATAAAATAAAGATAATATATCAAACAGCTCAGCTCTCGAGTGATTACAAAAATTGTGCAAGTGAATCATTTGTTGTAACACTTATGTTTATGAATTTTATATTTGGAACATGGAAGCTTTAATCATTATTTTTCGATCTTTCACTTATACAAATCATATTATGTTTCTAAATTCCAGAAAGCACAACAATAAGTCTCAAACAAAGAATATAAATTTAAGATCGGGAATTCTTATCAACTTTTTCTAACGATTGTTGTCAACTTATTTTAAGAATTAAAACTCAAGATTGACAATTCTTATGAAGTTATTCTATTCTTTTTTAAAAATGCTATGGCGGCGAAGGCCTGCATTTCAAAGTTTATTTCTATTGACTCCAATTCTAAACATACCTCTTCTACTATTGATTCTGGTAACTTTGATCGATATTCTTACGTTTGTGGCATCATTTTGTGTTTCAGTTCTTCGGGAAGTGCATTTGGATCTATTTTTTTCATTGCTCTTCATTAGTTCTTTTTTTATTTTTTCATTTACTAATCTTTTGATCGTAACATTACTCTGCAAAAGTTAGTTCTTTTTTCTATTTTTTCACCATTATCGGCCAAATTTACACTTTTTCTTGAAAGATGAACTAAGCTGTTAATATCTGATAATCTATATGTAAACTATCAAGTCAACATATTAATTAACTAAAAGATTAAAAGTTAACATAGACCAAGCTGCATAATTGATCAAAATGCAAATTTCCTGGAATTAGATAACAACTAACGAAATGAAATTTATAAAGGAATAAGATCTATATTGTAAAAACTATTTAAGAATTATTCATAATTTTGAAAACATATATATTATAGCACCACCTGATGCATGAATTTTTTGAGTTGGATTTAAAAACCTGTTCCACATGCAAAATAACGGCTGGAAAGGTTTAAAGAAAAGAAAATAAAATGAAATTTATAAAATCAAAAATTCATTTCAAATTCTTACTTGGAGTGGTTTGACTGTGGATGCAAAGCCAGTGTTGCGCGTTTGTGCATTTCGAACTCATGATGTTTATTCCTGAGATTTTATAAGGATATAGTTGAAGATTGTTTCATGAATTTTTTCGATTCGGTCTCTAAAAATACTTAAACTGGTGAACTTTTGTGCTTTACAACAATTACTATGCAAAATGACGGCCTTTCATTACATCATTTTTCTTTTTGGTTAATTGCACATGAGTGTTTGCATTTTTTGCCCTGTTTGAGAAACCTATCCAACTTAATTGTTGAAATGCAATTGAATTGTTCTTTTCTGGAATAAAATAAAAAGATGTAAGATTAACAAACTATCCAACTTTCTATAATTTAATACATAGGAAAATATGAAATTACTCTAAAAGAAAACAACACGATTCATCTAATTTATGCAATCCAATGTAACAAATTATACAACATGAATTTCGTATAGTACAATTCACTATAAGTCTAAAATCGAAACAACTTACTTATCAACAATTCTCGTGAGCCTCACTAATCCACCGATACTACGGAGCTCTTAACCATAGTAATTTTGATCTTCTAGACAGAGAGTTGAATCAACCAATATCAGCTCCAAATTAACAAATGGCTGAAGAAAAACTGGATCAGTTTTTCAGATGGTTGTATATGTGTTGAGAAAGAAACTTACTCCATATCTCTAGACACCACATTTTAAGGAGATAGACAAAACCCATAACTCAATTATAATAGTGAATTCTAGAACAAAAAAACAAAATTGGCTCCATGATTCTTGATAGATGAATTAGTCATTTAACAGAATGATGTAAAACGCTAGTAATCTAAATTGAGACACTAACAACTGGTTCAGCAAATAGCCAACCTTTTTCGCTTTGAAACCAGTTTATCATATGGAAATTTTATATTCACGTTAAATAAAATTAGACTGCATCCCCAAGAATAACAATTAATCTGGTCGAGAAAGATAAACAACCACAATAACAGCGTGACATCTAATATTCCAAGTTTGAATGTATTTTTCTTACTAGAATTTTGTTTTCCATAATCCAAAAATCGTGGTTTAAATAAATTAATAAACAAATAAACGATATTGAAAAAAACCCTTAAAACATGTACTGACCATATGAGAAAAAAAATTGCCGGATTAGACGATATCAAAGCAAATTTTTTAACTATGAACTGCAGATTTTCGCCTTTCCTCTCAGAATTTTCTGGTTTGGACTTTGGATTGTGCCTTGATAGAAAGATTTTTTGGCCAAAAGTACTCTAAATTAACAAACAGCAGAAGAGAAAAAATGGATCGATTTTTCGGATGGTCGTGTATGTGTTGAGACATAACTTCTTAATGCGCAGATAGACTATCGAATTCTTTTTTTTCCTTTGAATCCCTGTTCAATCCACAACCGTAAGACTCAATAAATTTAATTTAACAGAACCTTCAAAAGAAAAAGGTAACTGAAAAGAAACTTCACAACCAAAAGCACAAGAATGAGCTAACATTTATACCTGTAGATATCATCATTTCACTTAACTCCTGACGGAGGGTCTGAACAATTTTTGGAAATGAGAATGGTTGGGAATCACCAAATCATCTCCGGATGAGTTCTTTCTCCAACCAGATTTCACAAAAAGAAGATGAATTACATTCAATCTTCCCAGAATCTTCAGTTTCTTTTAGTCGGTTTGTTCATCCACTTATTCGGTTTCTCCTTTGAATCCAAACATCATGGTTTAAAGAAATTAACAAACAAATAAAAGATATTGAAAAAATTCTTAACACATGTACTGACAATATGAGAAAAAATTTTGCCGGATTAGACGATATCAAAAGCGATTTTTTTAACCGTGAATTGCAGATTTTTGCATTTTCCCTCAGAATTTTCTGGTTTGGACTTTGGATTGTGCCTTGATAGAAAGATTTTTCAGGCCAAAAGTACTCTAAACTAACAAACGGATGTAGAGAAAAACTGGATCGGTTTTGTGGATGGTCGTGTATGTGTTGAGACATAACTTCTTAATGCGCCGATAGACTATCGAATTCTTTTTCTAGCTCCTTTCAATCCATGTTCAATCCACAGCCGTTAAGACTGTCTTCTACTACCTTGATTGTCCAAAGTTGGATGGATTTGAAGCTTATTAGAAGCTTTATTAAAATATATTTATGGGGATTTTTTTGTTTGATATAATCTAATATTTCTGGAGATTTCAAAAGGCAAGAAAAAAAATGAATATATTTGAGGGACGCCCACTATTGGAATATGAGGATATTGGGTGTTAACTATTGTAGTGTAATATGAATCGGGTGTTAATTAATGTAGGTTGTAATTATAGAGATTTTTTTTTTGGCTGAAAGAGAAATGAGATTCTCATTCTCATAAATGAATGTCATATGTCTATTGAATTTCGCTTTGTACATGCCTTCCAAACTTCTCTTATACCTTTTACTTCTCTTAAATAATTAATTCTTAGCAGACATGTAATTACACTTTAAACCTCATTTATCTTTAAAATATAAGGATATTTTAGTCTTATAATATTTTTACAAAAATTTTCTTTCTTTTAGGGTTGTTAGGGATTAGGGATTAGGGATTAGGGATAGGGATTAGGGATAAAAGTTAAGATAAGATATTGCATTAGGCATGCATTCATACATGAAATTCTTATTGAGCTCCTTTAGCTCATTCTACGAATGTTGAATATTTTCAGATGAGGACCCAGAAGAGGAAGGAGATGGCGTAGCGCAATAACTCGGAAACCCACGTATTTCATTATTACCATGTCCTTCATGATTTTCATGTACTTCAAGTTTTTTAAATAAGTTTGAGTATTATTTTCATTAGGATGTTGAAGGACCTTGTTTTTTAATAAATATTTCGGGATGATTAGTTATATCAATTATTTGCATTTAATTATGCTGCAAAGTTTTTCAACGAAGTAAGATTTTTATTATTCCGTATTTTTAAGCATTTTATTAAAGTATTTCTTTATTTTAATTGTTATTTTCGCATTAAAATTCAAGTAAGCTAGAAAGGGT
This sequence comes from Rehmannia glutinosa, assembly GCA_016081115.2. Lineage (NCBI taxonomy): Eukaryota > Viridiplantae > Streptophyta > Magnoliopsida > Lamiales > Orobanchaceae > Rehmannia > Rehmannia glutinosa. The sequence continues at coordinate 150,953,872 of CM071926.1, forward strand.
GCTACAGAACCTCACTTGGTGGGGATTGAGCTATCTTCCATATTTTGTACGCTTCATGTGTGGGACCGTACCAAGTCCCCTGAATTTAACACATTTACAATGAATGACTTGCACCTGGCTTTGAAAGCCAAGAATTGTATGCCCAATTAAGACGATTGACCACCACGTAACTAGGGCGATGACGATGCAATTTCTTTTTTAAGAAAAATCTTTATTCGGTTCTCCTAAAAAATAACTTCAAACGATGATATTATTGATTAAAAATTGATGGTATGGTTTTAGACGATTGCATGCGGTTTGGCGAGTTTTAATAAATGAAAATATTATAAGATTGATAAAATAATATATTTATTTTAAAATTAAGAAAAATGGCCAACAAATGTAAAACGTTAAAGACTAAATTTGTTTTAAAGAAGATAATGTTGTAAATCTAATGTATCTTGCATTATATTTTAGTTCAACTATATTCAAAACATAATGCATTTTAATGGTATGTTACGTTGATTACAAAACATAATGTATACCGTAACATTAAAGAAAAATTTAAAATGCATTTTATTTAGAATTTAAAATGCAAATCAAACTTACTATTCACCAAAATAGATTATAATATGTTAATTGCCTAATTATTCAACTAAAGAGGGAAGAAAATACTTTTATTTTACCCCTAAAATTGTACAAAGGCGGTGCGGTTTTATTCCAAAACCACAATCGAACCAACAAGACTATGTGGATTTCATTTAATATTACAAGTCGTGATTTTAATCAAAATCGTTATAAACCAATGCAGTGTGGTGGATTCGGTGGTTTTTTAAAATTTATGACCACCCCTACACAAAAGTCATCCTCCCTTCAATATTCTTTTCCTTTAATCGTTTTCAAATATTAGCATCTCATATAGAACTAAATTGTGGGTCATAAAACTCTGGAAAAGAATTTTTGGTATCTATACTTCCAATTACAATTCTCGACTTCAATATCACTGCTAATCAAACACCTAAGAAGCCAGTGAACAAAAGATTCTTTTAGTTTCATCAGTACTAATAAGAACTATAATAATGCAGATTCCACGAGTCTGATACACAAAATGCCTGCTACTATTTAGGCTTCATTTCCCTGAAACTTGTTTTGAGAATGAAAATCAATCAAAGAGTGTAGTAAACCTGATGAGCAATAATGTCAACATAGGGGCTTCCAAATTCAACATAAGTGATAACAGTAAATGCCGTGAGTGAGCGTCAAGAGTCGAGACAATTTTTAAAACATGAATAATTTTGTGAATGCTTAGCTTATGTTGAACGCTCACAATCGGTTTTGACACCAAATTCTAAGTGTTAATATAAACTCTGTGCAGATATTTGCTAATGCTGATGATCTACGGAGTCGACAAATGTGATTCTAACTAAAGAACGATATTGTACCCTCGACGGATAAAACAAGTTGTCCGAGAAGCAGAAACATAAGAAAGAAAAGGGCACTATCAGATAATTTTGCATCTCCAGCAAACAAGAAGAATATACTATTGCATAATGCTTATGAGAAATTGAGAACCAAGAGATTACAATGTGTATAACCCCAACACAATACATGAAAAGTAAAATACCACCATTATCAGCCATTCTCAACTACTCCAACCACACCTCCAAAATTTTAGACTCAGTCTGGAAGTAGATCCATCTTCTGGTAGTGACATCATACAAAAGACGAAATATTGTCCCTAAAAATTTAATAGTGATAGAAAGAAACATCATAACTACTTTGTGAGTAGCAGAAGTAGAGATAGACTGTTTGCAACCCATAGATATCAAACATGTCTCAATTCAAAAGTAGTTTTAAAGAAATTGCCACATGCTTATGACAATCTCCAACGCAATAAACTTTGCCCAACCCGACAAGAAAAACCAAAGGACGTATAATACCAGCAATGGCATAGCACAACAACGCCTAAAAAAATAAATAAGGTATAGAGAGCAATTGGGCGGGGGGGTGACAATCACGTACCAGGAATGAAACAAGCCCATTGTGGCATTATGTTGAGCGTGTGCATGCTCCCAGAAAAAGGAGCAGGCATTAAAGGTAAATTTTCCGGCTTTTACTTTTGTTGGTTGAGCTTCTGTTTTTAACATTGTAATCTCCGTGAATTTTGATAGATTCATTAGCATTTATCGCTTTTGTGCTTTACAGAAACTCGAAGAGAAGGCGGCATTTAGGAAACCCAGTGAGTTTTACTTTAAAATGATTAAAACCAAAAAAAATAAAAATTAGTGGATTGCATAGACCTGAGTAAGAATCAAAGATTGTGTTTATTTTAAAATTGATTATTGTGTCACTTAATCTAACTTATCGTGTTGTGCTTAAAGGAGCGAGACAAAAAGGTGCACCAAGGAAGAGCATATGCTAATGAAGACTGAAAACTGAAGAAAAGGTTGGGACTGGGTTTAAGTCATGATAAGAACTCGAGAGAGGTCTCCTTTGAATTCATTTTCATGAAGCATTGTACTTCTGATGCAGAAAATCGAAAAGCTGAACAGGATACTGCATTCTCTTGAGTCTTGACAGTCAGTCCTCGGGCAAACACGTCTACTATGCTGAGAATAGCTGAGTAACTGACTCTCTTAACTGTTAGTGGCATAGTTCTCTCTGTTCTTATTTGATCCGCATTGTGTTATTTATTCTAGCCAGGAAGCAAGAGAAATGAAAGAGGGCTTCGAACAAGGAAAATTTCCAGCATTTGAAAGACGTGCCAAAATTATAACAAATTGATCTCCTCAAACCTTCACTACTACAGAAAAGCTGATAGACACCGGTTTTAAACCGGTGTCTATTAGTAAACCAACCGGTGTTAAAGCCACTGGTGTTAAAAGTCTGAACTTTTTGACACCGGTTTAAAACCGGTGTCTTTTTCTTTCAACGACACCGGTTTTAAACGGTGTCTATTAGTAAAAACGACCGGGTGTCTTTTCCTTCGACGACACGGTTTTAAACCGGTGTCTATTAGTAAAACAACCGGTGTTAAAGCCACTGGTGTTAAAAGCCTGAACTTTTTGACACCGGTTTAAAACCGGTGTCTTTTCTTTGCAAGACACCGGTTTAAAACTGGTGTCTTTCCTTTTAAACCGGTTTCTTTGAGAAAAATTATCCGCTTTCTAATGTTAAAAATTTATGTATTTGACACCGGTTTTAAACCGGTGTCTTTTGATGAACTCCAATTCTAGCAACCATCATAAGTGCACTACCAATTAAACATGAAATCCATTAATACTAAAGTCACCTCCAATAGCCAAAATCCAACAAAAAATACTAGTAGCGAAGTTTGCTTTCGATAAAACACTATAAATTCATAATTCAATTAATTCCATCAACTAACAAAAAGACTATATAATTCAACTAAAGGCAACAAAATCCATATGATCAACATAGCAATTATGTTTTCCAATTCTGAATCTGAGAATTCATTAGCTTACAAAACTTTGGGTTCTCAATTCATCCAAAACAGATAAAATAGAAGCCCCATTAAGCAGTTGTTCCTCCAGTTCGGTGCAGCATTGCATCTATCTCATGACCATCCTCAATTTCGATCTGTTGCATCTACTTTGGAGATTGATCCGCTTACAGCTTACTTGTTTCAATTATAATCCACCAATTTCATTGATTTTGAAGAGCTATGCGAATTGAAAATATAATTGGCAGCTACCACGTATACATGGACCAATCAAGTACCAAGAATACAATACATTCATAATTCATATACAATGTAAATATGCACGGAGTCATGACCATAATAATAGCATAGCATAGCAGCAGACAATGAATGAAGTGCTGAGCTGAGAGACGTAGATAAAAATCACACACACACACACACACAGTGACAGCCTCGAAAGTCGAAAAGGTTCAATTTAACAATTCATATCATACGAGAACAAGCAAGAGATAAGAATATGTAAATTAACCTTTTGCAATTTGAGCTTCTCTTGGAGCAAGTTAGCGGCCTCAGTGACATGATCATGGTTGTAGTGGGCTGAAGCAGCGAGAGCCTCGTCGATCACTTCTGATGACCATATATCCATCACAGCCTTGTATTTATCCATTTTGACCCTATCAGTCTCTCTCGCCTTAATTTGCAAGAGAAAACAAACTAATTAATGTTCTGTGGTGTTTTTAGACTCGAATCCTTCAATGATAGATTTACTTCACTTTAGTCAACTCAAATATATGGTTTTTTGAGACAGCAGACACTGATTGAATCATCCATATAAATCATCCGTACCCACGAAAACCACAAGAAACCACACATAGTCCAAGGGGGTGATGTACTGATTGAAGCCACCACCACAGTTGGATATGAAGTTCCCCATTGTGTTGACCGTGTCAAGGTTTTTCAGACATCTCACGCCAAAAATAGAATCATTTGACAAAAATTAGAAAGAAAAAAACAAAAACAAATTCTTAACATCAAATTCAAGGATTCACCAATGAAAAAGTTATTTTTTTATTCCGAATAATGCCAAAGAATACAAGATTATCGAATTTCACCTGAAATGGTTGTGTTAAACTGAGATTCACAAATTGGGCTGAAGTCCATTTGTAATTTGGGATCAGAAGACAAGATATCATATACACACCATAAATAGAACTAATTTAGTATCCATCAGGAATGGTCCGCAGGAGCCTTGTGTCTCGCGAGCTCTAGAGGTACAGGACAATTGCTCTGGATTAACATTTGCTTGAGATCGTAGAAGACTTGTGTGTCGTGTATCGTCAGGAATGTTGTGGCTACACCGAACATCCCAAAGACGACCCGTTCTTCCGATACGATGAACGTAAGCTTCAATATCACCGGTCATGTCGTAGTTCAGGACGCCCGAGACATCAGATATCAATACCACGCCCGCTATGTCCGTCGCGACCAACACAGAGCCGCCCTAGGGGTGGCAAGGCGGCGCCGCCGCACAGGCCCCTTCCGGCTAGGGCTCCCGAGCCCGATTTTTTTTAATTAATTTAATAGTTTAATATATTTGTATATGTAAAATAAAGAATATGAGTTTGCCCATAAGAGCTTCTTTTTGCTTTTTTACCTAAGGTAGGCTATGACTACTAGTGGATTGTCTTTGTGAATGACCGTATGTGGCTTCGGCATCTTTGGTTTGTGGGTACGTGTACATGACCCTTTCGGATGTTCAGCAGCCTACCCGGTTAAGTTCGGGAGCTTATCGTTAGTCGTGGACTTGACGGTGAAGAAGGGAATTGGCCATCCCTACCCAAACCGGTCGGATCTTTCGGAGCCGTATTCTCGATGAGCCCAAGCGCAGGCGAAACCAGTGGTTGTCCCGAGGATAGTGGCCCCGGGTGGATCGGCGCCGCTGGCATCGTGTGGGGGCCGCAATGGCTAGGCCCGTGACAAGTGGTATCGAGCGCCCGGCATTTGTATTCCATGGTTGCGCCAAGCGCTCTTACCAGGAGGGTGGTGGAGCAGGGGGAACGGAACATGTGGGTGACGATCATCCGGGAGAATCCTCTCCGGTCTCCGAGTGCGATTGGTGTGCGAGGGGCACACGTGGGGCCGCTGGGGGGCGCGCGTTGATGCACTTCGGGTGGAGTAGACCGTGTACGAGGCGTACACCATATTGGGTGGGGAGGATGTCACGCCCGTGATCATTGGGGTGTCTTTCGCTATGACCACCGGTGGATTGTCTTTGTGAATGACCGTATGTAGCTTCAAATACCGGGTTTGTGGGTACGTGTACATGACCCTTCGGATGTTCAGCAGCCTACCCGGTTAAGTTCGGGAGCTTGTCGCTAGTCATGGACTTGACGGTGAAGAAGGGAATTGGCCATCCCTACCTAAAACGGGTCGGATCCGAGCCGCATTCTCGATGAGCCCAAGGCAGGCGAAACCAGTGGTTGTCCCGAGGATAGCCGCCCCGAATGGATCGGGCGCCGTGCGGGCATCGTGTGGGGGCCGAAATGGCTAGGCCCGTGACAAGGGGCTGAGAAAAACAAGACACAAGCAAAGAGAAAAATAAATAAATAAACAAGGATTCTATCTCCAACTCCAAGAAAACACCAACCAAAATCTCAAGCAAATATCTTTTTGGTAAGAATTGAGAATTATTTATTTTTAGTCTTATCTTTTCTCCATTAATATTAATTGAATCAAGGCTTATTCTATTTTATTTATGATTTCAATTTTCATTATCTTCTCAATGTCTTCTATTTTATTAAAGTATCTATGATGTAATAATATTAAAGTATCTCTTTTTGTAGTAGAAAAACGTCTAAATGAAAATATAATGCTCATTATTTTATTAGTTTTTTTTTTACTTTTTATATAAATATAAAGGGCCCCTTTTCGCTTTCGCACTGCACTTTTAAATTATAGGAACGACCGACCAACACATTATATCTTTGGCTCCTAAACCCGTCGAGGCTTATTTCCCTCGACTCGCGACTTTCCACCATGCAAGGTGGTCACCTGGTAACCCTCCTTCCGCAAAGTTTTGGAGACACAATCGGCGGTTTTCCTCGTGTTGACAAACACGATAGCTTTCTTATCCCTTCGTGTTGTATATATTTCTCGATAGTGGGTAATAGAGTATGTTTATGAAAAACGAAATCGAATTTTGTATAGGCTAGACACATCTTAAAGATGCTTTCTTTAAGGTATTAATTCCTCCCACTATGGTGTAAATGGTTCTCAAGGAATTAACCTCCAGGATACAAAGCCTATTTCACAAAAATTCCAAGATTACACTTCTTAGAATTTTTAGGAGCATCAATCACAAGTTGTAAAATAACAATACTAGAAAGTTGGAAAGAATTAAAACTCATAGGAAATTATGGAATAGTTTTTCCATCTCTTTTTCATCATCTTTTCACATCACCTATATAGAATAACTTGAAGTTATTTATAGATTTTCAAGGGTTACGTTGAACAGTCGCGTTCCTTCTCAACAGATGGAAGTTATTCATCCAAATGTTGCATCTATTCATTGCAATCCTTCCCAATGGATGCCTTCACATGAAAAGACACATCTTTTCATCTCATAATATTTATTTTCCATATTATTTATTTCTTTCCTCCTTTCATATATTATATCAAATATAATATATATTATATGCATAAATGAATGCCTAGCTAAATGATGCTATGACATGTGATGCATTAAATGCAATACACTATATTATATGTAAATATACAACAATCCCCCACTAATTTACATATAATATATAAAAATATATACAACTTGTTTTACATTATAATGAATACCCACAAAGTGGACGAGCCTTTAACTTTATGGTTGAATATGTAACACTAGGAAAACATATTCTCACTATGTACGATTCATGCTCCTTTTTTATTCTTGGCAGCACCGTTGTAATGGGCCTTGTGCTGAATCCTGGTTTTCACAAGTACTCTAAGATTTTACCGAGTAATCCATAAGAAGCGGCCTCTCACTTCTCTACTTGTATAGGTAGACTTATCAAGAATGTCCATAACGCATTCCACAATGCTATAAATCTATTAAGGATTGTAAACCCAACCTACTCTTGTTATGGTAAATAAAGTGCATAGATCAGATATGAGACTTTCAAAATAGTGACACCCCCACTATTTTAAGTTATGCACTTGAAATGTATCCAAGTTTCCATTTCGCCAATGTCTAATATTGAATTGCCTTTTTAACTCTCATACATATGGTGACAAATGTGTGACTTGTACCTTAAGATAGAGTTGGTTTCAATCAAGACATTATTATAATCGGTAAGAGTCTCATATCTCTCATGATCTTTGTGATCCTTTCACAAGATAAGGATTTTGTTAGTGGATCAACTAACATATAACTCGTAGGGAGATACTCGAGTACAATCTTCTATTTCTTAGTCATATTTTTGATATGATTATACCTCATAACAATATATTTGTTATGGATTAATATCCTCTCATTCTTTGTATTGTAAATCACAGCTTGATTATCACAATACAAAATAGTATGACCCTTTTTAGGATCTATAAACGAAATCGCCTTAGGGAATCTTCTAAGCCACATAATATATTTACTCGCAGTAAACATTGCTATATACTCAGATTCCATAGAAGATAAATCAACACAAGTTTGTTTTTTAGATGCCCAAGCAACTATCGAACTATTGGTCCCAAGCAACTAAGGCACTATCAATAGTGAACAACACACCACTAGTCGATTTATAATCAACCATACCAGCTGCTCAATTTGCATCACTATAACACTCTCAAGAGTAACTTTAGTAAAAACACAATTTTCTACTTTGATACTCTTAAAATCAAACTAGTTGAACAATGTATGAACAACCTCTCAGTTAAACTTTATTTAGAAATAAAGTCTACAAACTAAATTAGGCTCAAAATATAATTTTAATTAAGTCCAAAACATCTAAATTTAGACTTAAAATTAAAATTAACACATAACATCAACTTATTTCCATATACAAATTATTAACAAGAGACCACATAAAATGGTTTAACACATACAATTTCTAAACAATATATAAAGTTGTAAATAGGCCACAAAGAAATTTTTAATTCCAGAAAAGCACCAAATCAAAGCTGAATCCAATCAAACCCAGAATTTCTACATATTCCAGATTAGCCCCAAAAGCACAAAATATGGACAAAATTGCCATCTTCTACAAATTGCCTATTTCCCGTATGAGATAACAGACTTCGGCCACTAGGCCCTATTAGAAATTGTTGCAAATTTCTAGATTAGTCCAATTCTAGAATGTAATTGTATTGTAAACTAGAAAAATCTAGAGAATAGAAAACTCTAGACTAAAGGTAGTAAAACAAGAAAAATCTAGATTAGATAATAACAAATCTAGAAGCATGTAAATTACAAAGTAAAACTAGAAAAATCTAGAACAAATACTAGAAGCCTCCTTAGACTAGTATAAATAGATGTGGAGGCATTCTTGCGTAAGTAAGAAAAATCAAATACCAAGCAATAAAACTTCTACTTCAAAGTTCAAACCTCTCTTTGTCTTAGTTCCTCCATTCTTCAATAAACCAAATATATCTTCTTCACTTACACTACATACTATATTAAACCTACAAAAATAAGCCTCCCATTTCCAACCTTACTATAAAATAAAAAATCTTATCATACCATAAAACTATTTCCATCAGTGGCATCAGAGCCTAGTTCGATTATCGGGCGATACAATGGCCGACACATTCCGCTCATCTATTCCAATTCCGGTCTTTCGTGGTGAAAACTACGATTTCTCGGTCTATTAAAATGAAGACCTACTTTTGTGCTCAAGATTTGTGGGATATTGTTAATAATGGATATACTATTCCAAACGATATTTCCACATTATTCGCAGTACAAAAGAAAGAATTGAAAGAGAATCAACAAAAGGATTCTCAAGCACTCCTTGCTCTTGGATGAGCTTGCATTTAATATTTTCCAAGGATCATGGGAGCAAAAACGCTAAAGAGGCATGGGATAAGTTGCGGGAGGAGTTTCAAGGCAATGAAAAGGTACGTGCTACTAGACTTCAAACTTTGAGAAGGAAGTTTGAGAATTTAAAAATGTTAGATTCTCGAGATCAAGCTAAAGACTATTATTCAAGAGTAAATGAAGTGGTAAACCAATTACGAGCCTATGGAGAAAATTTTCCGTAAAGTAAAATTGTTTCCAAAATTTTAATTACTTGCACGTAAAAATATGATCCCATAATTGCGGCTATTGAAGGATCCAAAGATATAGAAAAATTAACTCTAAGAATTAATGGGATCACTTGAGGCTCACGAGAAAAGATTAGAAAGACGTTATTTAAAAAAAGACATAGATAATGCATTTCAATCAAAATTAAGTATGCGTCTTAAAAATAAGAAAAATGGGAGAAAATCTAATGAAGGAAGCCAACAGATAATAATGATAAGTTTCCTCCATGTGGTATATGCAAAAGGAAAAGTCACTTGAGAAAGATTGTTGGTTTAAAGGAAAACCACAATGTCAAAATAGTAAGAAGTTTGGACATGTAGAGAAATCATGTCGGATAAAGCAAAGACACCAGGCTAATTTCTCCGAAAATACGACCCGAGAATAATATCTTTTTATGTCCGCTAAGCCGCATGGAAGAAAATAAAGATACTTGGTATTTGGACCGGTGGTTGTAGCAACCACATGACTAAAAATGAAAGTATTTTCTCACAACTTGATAAAATAAGTACAAAGATAAAAATTGGAAATGGTGATTATATGGAAGCAATCGCAAAGCACTATTGTTATAGACACGAAAAAGGGTAAGAGATATATTAATGAAGTTCTCTTAGTCCCTACAATAGATCAAAATCTACTTAGTGTGGGACAAATGATGGAGAAAGGATACTCTTTGTATTTCGAGGAGATTCTTGCACAATCTATGATAAAAAGGATAAATCCCTCGTAATTACAAAAGTTAAAATGAGGAAAATAGATGTTTTCCCATCCAATGGAGATATGCAAACGACGCTGCAATGACGGCCCAAGTTAACGATCTTGGCTATGGCATAGAAGGTTCGGACATTTCAATTTACAAGGATTGAAGATCCTAAATCAAGAACATGATGCGTGACTTGCCAACAATCAAATAGCATGATGGAGTCGTGAAGCGGTGCATGCTCGGAACATCGCATACTCTTTTCCATCCGGAAAAGCTTGGAGAGCCAAAAAGCCATTGAGCTAGTACACACGACATTTGCGGTCCGATGCGTACTCCTTCAAATGAACAAAACAGTACTTCATACTCTTTATCGATGATTATACTAGAATGACATGGGTTTATTTTCAACGAGAAAATCGCAGTATTCGATATTTTCAAGAAATTCAAGGCATATGTAGAAAAGCAAAGTGGTCACAAAATCAAAACAATAAGGAGTGAGTGGGAAAAGAATACACTTCTACTCAATTCACAAAATTTTGTGAAGATGAAGGCGTGGAGCATCAACTCACAATCGGATACGCACTTAACAAAATGGCGTCTCGAGAAAGAAAGAATAGAACAAGAATGGAGACTGCAAGATCTATGCTAATGGAGAAAGGTCTTCCCAAATCCTTTTGGGCATAAGTCGTAAGTACTACGTACCATCCACTAAATAGATGTCCTACCAAAGTCATGACAAGACAAAACACCAATCGAAGCTTGGAGCGGATTTAAAACCATCGCCTAAACATCTATGAGTATTTGGATGCATCCGCTTATGTTCATATTCCTCAACAAAAAAGGGGCAAGTTGGATGAGAAGATCGAAAAATGTATATTCTTAGGCTATAGCACTCAATCCAAAGGTTATCGAGTCTATAGCTTAAGCACAAGAAAGTTGATCATCAATGAGACGTAATGTTCGATGAAGATGTTGCATACAATTGGGAGACAAACCAAGTGGAAAAGAGGAGTATCAACCTTCCTAAACTAACTCATGAACAAGAAGAAACCAAAGAATGATCCGCGGAGAGATGCGAACGAGCAACAACTAGAGATCCCGACACATCTCCGCACTCAACACCAAAAAGGACCAGATCGCTCAGAGAAATATATCAAACATGCAATTTGACGATTATGGAGCCGATAGCTACGAAGGTAACCGCTAAACAAGAAGTTTGGGTAAAAGCAATGAAGGAAGAAATAAAAATGATCGAGAAAAATGAGATGTGGGAGCTCACAGATCTTCCGAAGATAAAGAAGCCATTGGAGTTAAGTGGGTCTATAAGACAAAACTTAACCCGGATGGTTCAAGACAAAAATACAAAGCAAGACTTGTTGCAAAAAGATATGCACAACAAGATGGCATCGACTACAAGTGAGACTTTCGCTCCAAAGAGTCCGACTCGACACGATACGAGCACTTATTGCATTAGCAAATTTCGTAAACAATGGAAGATATATCAACTCGATGTGAAGTCTCGCATTCCTTAATGGTTATCTTGAAGAAGAAATCTACGTCGAACAACCTCAAGGGTTCGTGGTACAAGGGAAAGAAGATAAAGTTCTCGGACTAAAGAAAGCACTATATGGATTAAAGCAAGCCCCGCGAGCCTGGTATAGCGTAATTGATGACTACTTCACCGAGCTTGATTCGGGGAGGAGCGAGTAAGCCAACACTATATATCAAGACCCAAGGTACGGACAATACACTCATTGTCTCTTTATACGTGGATGATCTCATTTTCACAGAAACAATGAAAATATGATTATGGAGTTCAAAGAAGACATGATGAAGACATTCGAGATGACGGACTTGGGTTTCGTGACTATTTCCTTGGTATCGAGATACATCAAAGAAAAGATGGTATCTTTATCTCACAAAAGAAATACGCAGAAAGCTTACTTAAAAGGTTCAAGATGGAAGGATGCAAGATCAGAGTAACTCCACTTGACAACAACAAGGCACTCAAAAAGGAAGATGGCTCACCGAAAAGCGCATAACTCACAATTTTGAAGTCTAATCGGAAGCTTACTCTATCTAACCGCAACTCTACCCGACATTATGTATGCAACTAGCTTCCTATCAAGATTCATGCAGAATCTAAGTCAAATTCATTACGGAGCAAAGAAAGCGAGTACTCCGATATCCGGAAGGAACAAAGAACTATGGTATTTGGTATGAACCAGTGGTGATGACTCAAAACTAATAAAGCTATCTGACGGCCGATCGGGCAGATCAATCGACGACATGAAAAGCACATCAAATTTATGCATTCACATTGGGTTGTGAATATTTTCTTGGGCATCCAAAAAGCAAGCAACAACAGACAATCATCCAGGTTGAATATATAGCAAGCAAAGAATGACTACCGGTCAAGCAATATGGTTGAAGCGCATACTTGAAGACATGGGAGAAGTACAAGAAAAGGCTACAAAAATTTTCTCGTGATGTAAGTCCGCTATAGAAATGGCAAAAATTCCGTGTTCCACAAATGTAACTAAACACATCAAAATCAAGTATCACTTCATCCGGGAAGCGTAAACAAACAAAGTGAAATTGAATGAGCATTGCAAGACCGATTTAACAATTAGCGATATTTTCACAAAAGCATTACCTCGAGGAAAGTTTGAGATATTACGAGATATGATTGGATTAGCAGAAATATGCAACAAAGAGGAGTATTAGAAATTGTTGCAAATTTCTAGATTAGTCCAATTCTAGAATGTAATTGTATTGTAAACTAGAAAAATCTAGAGAATAGAAAACTCAGACTAAAGGTAGTAAAACAAGAAAAATCTAGATTAGATAATAACAAATCTAGGAGCATGTAAATTACAAAGTGAAACTAGAAAAATCTAGAACAAGTACTAGAAGCCTCCTTAGACTAGTATAAATAGATGTGGAGGCATTCTTGTGTAAGTAAGAAAAATCAAATACCAAGCAATAAAACTTCTACTTCAAAGTTTAAACCTCTCTTTGCTTTAGTTCCTCCATTCTTCAATAAACCAAATATATCTTCTTCACTTACACTACATACTATATTAAACCTACAAAAATAAGCCTCCCATTTCCAACCTTACTATAAAATAAAAAATCTTATCATACCATAAAACTATTTCCATCAGGCCCACTACCTATCCGTTCCCTTCGCGGGTCCCAAGCCTAGACCACTGCTCGTCGCGCTTCACTACTCCTCGCAGACAATTAGCACCCATTGACCAGGAGCCGAAAGCCGCTGAGATTTTGAAGCGTCGCCGAGGTCTAGACCACCACCAATCAATAGCAACCTGTCGCGCTTAAGTGGTTGTCAGCCGCTAACAACTTTTCGCGGCCAGTCCAGGCGGCAAGATGCCACACAGACTCGTCCCCACTAGGCGCCATCTGACTGTTGGCTGAATAGAGGCGGTTCGCCGGCACCCGAAGACGGAAGACCCAGATCGTGTTAATCTAATTTGCTGTTTCTGATTTCGATTACAATTTTTTTTATGACCAGGAACATATGCATCGTTCAAATAGATTACGTATTTGTTCATCTCTACCCAAAAAAACCCCAATTGGCATGCAGAAAAAGACAAGATACATAATCCTTGAAGTTTCAGAACTCTTTATTAAATCAGAACCCAATAAAATCAAATCCTCTCTTTTTTATTATTAATCTGAATCGACATATGCAGAAACGGTGGCAACCGATAATGAAATACAAAAGCATTAACATCGAAATTCCAGATTATTTAATAACATGCCAAATACAGACTCTGGGATTTGAACTGTATCAAATTCAATACTCAATTAATTCAAATATCCAGAAGCGTACCTTATAATTCTAGATAATCTGGTATATGAATTGTCAGACTATCGGTTCGGCCATTTTCTTTTGCATACATGCTTATTCTTTTCCCGTTGTCTCCAACAACTTTCACGTTCACGCTTCCGATAACAAACTCCATTGTAGGATGATTAATACCTTAAAATTGTTGTATATATTTCTCGATAGTGGGTAATAGAGTATGTTTATGAAAAACGAAATCGAATTTTGTATAGGCTAGGCACATCTTAAAGATGCTTTCTTTAAGGTATTAATTCCTCCCACTATGGTGTAAATGGTTCTCAAGGAATTAACCTCCAGGATACAAAGCCTATTTCACAAAAATTCCAAGATTACACTTAGAATTTTTAAGAGCATCAATCACAAGTTGTAAAATAACAATACTAGAAAGTTGGAAAGAATTAAAACTCATAGGAAATTATGGAATAGTTTTTCCATTTCTTTTTCATCATCTTTTCACATCACCTATATAGAATAACTTGAAGTTATTTATAGATTTTCAAGGGTTACTTTGAACAGTCGCGTTCTTTCTCAACAGATGGAAGTTATTCATCCAAAGGTTGCATTTATTCATTGCAATCCTTCCCAATGGATGCCTTCACATGAAAAGACACATCTTTTCATCTCATAATATTTATTTTCCATATTATTTATTTCTTTCCTCCTTTCATATATTATATCAAATATAATATATATTATATGCATAAATGAATGCCTAGCTAAATGATGCTATGACATGTGATATATTAAATGCAATACACTATATTATATGTAAATATACAACATTCTGAGCTCGTCAAGGTATTTTCTCAATCTACCCATTTTATCATTCTCCTTTGTCATAATAACACGTTGCGCAACAAGGTGAGTTGCCTTCCCTGCCGTGCCAACAGTAACAACAACTGGATTCCTCAAATACTTTTTGGCCAGCCGCTCAACAGCAGGGGGCATAGTAGCACTAAACATGTAAATAGTTCTGTAAATTCGTCTTTTATCACCGAGTTCTTCACCCTCATTCTCGGGCTTTATGTTGCTTGAAGGCATGGCATCTAGCACACCAATAACTTGTGGCTCAAAACCCATGTCAATCATTCGGTCCGCCTCATCAAGAACGACATGATGACACTGGTTGAGAACGATGTATTGCCGCTCCAAACAATCAAGAAGTCTTCCTGGTGTGGCAATCAGGACCTCACACCCTGCCTAATCGTAAAGGCTTGTTCTTGTATGGAGTGACCACCAACAATAGAAACAACCCTTATTCCCAAGTAACGTGCGAATTTCACGGTCTGGTCCTCAATCTGGCGAGCAAGCTCCTAGTAGGTGCCAACACGAGAGAATACGGTCCCTCAACTGCACGCTCCTCAGTCATCGGAGGAAGTGTAGATGTATAACTCAGCATGGGAAGCACAAAAGCTGCAGTTTTACCAGAACCTGTCTGGGCAACTCCGAGCACATCCCGTTGCTGCAGGCCAAGCGGGATGGCAGCCATCTGAATGGGTGACGGGGACTCGTAACCAGCCCTCGTTACAGCCTTGAGCAACTCCGGATGTAAATTGCTTTCAGCCCAGCTCAGGGGGAAACCTGTTGCTGGAACCGCCACCCTTGTAAGATATGTCAAAATGTTCCTTGAAAATCCTCCAATCTCTCTCAGACATTTCGTCGAGCACCTTGTCGGACCAATGGCGGCGAAGGACATGGACACTCAAATAATTATCCTTGATCTCCTTCATCTTGCGGGCAGCAACAGCATGATTCTTCTGTTGGCGGTGTCAGTGCCGGCGACGAGGCCGCGGCCAAAAAGAAGCACAGGGGCTTCGCATAGCGGCGCAATAGCAGTTGTGTCGTCCGTCTTCTCCCAATCAAAGCAAAAACGTCTTCGCTTCTTACACGATGATGAATGACACGTATCGCCGACCCTCTTTATCTTCATCGTCCTCCCCCTATTCTCTTTCTTCTATTCTTTTACAAAAACACAATAAAACTACTAGATTCCGACTACTAGAGAAATTATATAATTATATTATGTTACGTTGTAGCCTTGTAGGTGTTGATTTCAATATAAATCTACATATAGAGAGAGAGAGATGATAAATATAATCCTATTATAACTGGGAATGGAATATCCCAATCCTACCGACAAAAGGAAAACAAATCTCAATTCTACATTTCTTCATATTTTGTTGTTTTATTCTATATTTATAAGAAATAATCTTAATATTTAATACTTTATTTTTTTATTTTATTTATACAAATTGTATTATCATTATTATCATTAATATTATTTTATTATTATTAACGAATTAAATTATTTGATCTACTTTGTATTTAAAAAGAGTTTTTCATAGTTTATAATAATTTATTATTAAATAATCTATCGTATAATTTTATGATTTATAATCAATTAAATTAATCTTTACTTTTTAATTATTTACTAATTTACAATAATAAAAAAAACTAAAGTTTGTAGAAGTACAATACACACTGGAATGCTAGTGCAAGGAAAAACAACCAAAGTTCAAATAGAATTTGATGGGTAGATAATTAATGAAGAATCGGAATTTTAAGAAAATTCAAGGTATGCATGCATTAAGAAATATTACCATATTTTCAGTTTATATTCCAAACATAAAAACCGAATAACTTCAAAATAACAAACAAAGCCGAACCCAAAAATCACCTCACCTCACAACCAAAACCCAAAAATACTTGGTCTTGATTGAAACAACGAATCCCAAAGAAAAAACCCTCCTCCTCCAATACTCCCCAGAAACGACAGACCACATCTCACACCACCGACATTTCAGATGACACTCCCTTACGAATAAAAAACCCAGAGAGTTTGGCTTGTTTGGTGTCCCATGCACTTTCACACCAACAGCGGAGACTGCAAAGACGCAATCCTACCGATCACAATGAGTTGTTTCAGTTGGAATTGTCGGGGGCTTGGGAACCCACTGACAGTTCGAGTGCTTAAACGATACATTACAGAAAAAGATCCCGGACTGGTTTTCCTTATGGAAACCAAACTGTGTAGCCAGGAAGTAGAAGAAATCACGGCTAAATTGGATTTTGATGGTATTCATATTGTTGACTGCGATTTGACTGAGGGTGGCCGCATGGGCGGGTTGTGCCTTCTATGGGAGGATCCGATAAATTTTCAGTTATGGTCTGACTCTCTTCACCATATTGATGGGCTAATAACTGATGGTATTCACAATGGAGGTTTACGAGGGTCTACGGGTGGCCCAAAGAAGGGAATAAATATCTTACATGGAACTTGTTACGAAATCTAGCAGACACGACACACCCTAATTGGCTATGCGTAGGAGATTTTAACGAGATACTTTATAACTACGAGAAAGTTGGAGGGCGTATAAAAGAAGTAAAAAAAATGGAAGAGTTCTGAAAGGCTCTTAACGATTCCTTATTGGAATCTTGGATACAAGGGATTTACGTTCACATGGTCCAACGGACAGAAAGGAGATAAAAACATACAAGAGAGAATTGATAGAGGTCTAGGCAACCAGGGATGAGTGTTTATGCATCCACAATACCAAATTCAACACCTTCCCGAGTTGCGTTAGATCATTGTCCGATTCTCATCGAATGGAGAGTGAACAGGAATAGGTCCAGGCGAAATAGGAAAAATCGGCGGAAAATCTTCAGGTTTGAAGCGATGTGGCTTATGGACGAGTCGTGTCAGAATGTTATTCAAACAACTTGGGGAAAATGGCTTAGTACATTCCGAGCTTAGCTCCCTAACGAAGGTGATTCAATCATGCGGGACGAATCTAAAAACGTGGGAATCATCACATTTTCGGGAATGTGGGAAAACAAATGAGGGAGTGTGAAGAAAAGCTTCAAAGTAGCAATACTATTAATCATTTGCAGGTTAATTCGGCAGAAAGGAGACATTTGGAGGATCAATTACGAGAGCTTCATATTAAGCAAGAAAAAATGTGGCACCAAAGATCGAAACACATCGTTTTTCCACAAAGTGGGGAGTGGGAGGAATAAAAGAAATAGGGTGGAGAGGATTAAAACAGCGAGTTGGTGACTGGGTTGAGGAGGAGCCGGATATTGAAAAAGTGTTCAATGAATATTTTCAATCACTTTTCACAGAGAAGGAAAATCTGGAAATGGGGAGAGCGGAGGATATGGTGGAGACCTTGGTGAGACCATTCGATGCGGAGGAGGTGATGGTGCCCTTTCACAGATGCACCCGATGAAAGCTCCAGGACCTGACGGTATGCCCGCTCTTTTTTATCAAAAATTCTGGTCCATTATCAAAAATGATATTATCAAGGCTGCTCTTAATATTTTAAACGGCACTGATAATCCCCCCTCAATACGTTCATTGTCCTCATCCCCAAAAAGAAAGCTCCCGAACTTGTTACTGATTTTAGGCATATTAGCCTATGCAATGTGATTTTTAAACTTATCACCAAAACCATAGCTAATAGACTTAAAATTGCCCTTCCGAGTCTTATACACCATACCCAATCTGCTTTTGTTCCCGGTCGCCTCATAACGGATAATGCCCTTCTTGCATTCGAAATTTTCCACGCTATGAAAAATAACCCGGCTAAAAAGAAAGGCTCATTTGCATTAAAACTTGATATGTCTAAAGCCTATGATCGAGTTGAAAGGTCTTTTCTGCATAGGGTCATGTTAAAACTTGGTATCCCCACGCCGTTTGTCGAATTAATTATGAAATGCGTTAACTCTCTCTCTTTTTTCTTCTTCTTAACGGACAACCGGGTAAAGTCTTTTATCCATCCCGTGGGCTCCGTCAAGGAGATCCGTTTTCCTCGTATTTGTTTTTATTTAAATGTGTACATTTTCTTCTTTAATTTGGAAAGCTAAGCCGGGTAATTTGCATGGAGTAAGAACGAGTCAGGGCCCCGAAATATCACACTTATTCTTTCTTGTGATAGCATTATTTTTGGGAGGGCAAATGATAGGGAAATCGAGGGCATTAGAGATATAATTCGGACTTATGAAAATGCATCGGCCAACGGATTAACATGGAGAAGTCTCAAATATCTTTTAGCAAAGGAATTGAGGTAACAAGAAGAAATGCATCGCTTAAATTGGGAGTTGGAATGGTCGAAAAGCATGCTATTTACCAGGGATTCCGGCGGTTGTCGGGCGTTCGAAAAAAAGAGATATTTTCGAAGGTGATCGATCGAGTCCGTAAAAACTTAAGGATTGGAAGGGTAAATCATTATCTATAGCAGGAAAGCTATTCTTTATATCGATGCGCAGCGATACCTTCATACATATTTAGTTGTTTCCGATGCCCGAAAAATATTGGGAATCAATTAAATTCTATCGTAAGTAACCTACGTAAAGATGAAAAAAAGATTCATTGGCGATCACGGAACGTCTTAACCAAATCGAAATTGGAAGGAGGGTTGGGATTCCGTGATTTACAATGGTTCAATGAAGCGTTATTGGCTAAAAACAAGGGTGGAGGTTGATCCGAGAACGAGAGCTCCCTTCTTTCAGAAGTTCTTCAGCGAACTACTACCCCATGAGTAATTTTCTTAACGCTACTATTGGGTATAATCCATCATATACGTGGAGAAGCATAGTAGCCGGTAGAGAAGTGCTCGGAGTGGTATCCGTTGGAACATTGGAAATGGCTCGAGGATTAATACCTGGTCTGATCCGTGGTTACCGAATTTCCTGAATTTTAAACCAGCCACGCCTCCATTGATTGGGTACGAAGGTCTCCGGGTTGAGGAGCTGTTAAGGGAGGATAGACATGGTTGGAATGAGTCACTTTTGCAGATTATGTTTTCGCCCGCTGAGATTCAATCCATTCGATCCATTTCCATAAGCTCTAGTAGAAGAGATGACAAATTAATTTGGCACCTTTCAAAAGATGGAAAATATTCGGTTAAATCCGGATATAAAATTGCTAAATCATCCAAGGAGTGCGAAATTAATTCGACGTCCTCATCTACTAGTAGTCGAGGGATATGGAAATGGGTCTGGTCTCTATCAATACCGATGAAAATCAAATATTTCTTATGGAAGGTGATGCATGGGATTCTTCCTACGAAACATGCGTTGGCTCATAAGGGTGTCGAGCTATTAACATTATGCAGCAGGTGTGGATCGTATGTGGAAACAACAAAGCATGCTTTAGGGACTGTAAGTGGGTGGAATTTTGTTGGGAAGCATCCGCACTTCGACTCCAATTACCAGGTGTTGACAGAAGGGGTTCTATGGGCGATTGGATTCAGCTAATGATGGAGCGAATAGATTCAGAGGGTCATAATTTATTTGTAATGCTATTGTGGTGCATTTGGAATGCACGAAATAAGCTGACATTTGAGGGACAAATTATTGACCATTTACATGTCATTCGGATGTCCACAACAAGACTTGAGGAGCATGCACAAGCTACCAGCCAACACACCTTATTTAAGGTTCAAAAATTTCAAGAGACTTGGATCCCACCGGCCACCGGAATCGGGTACCGTTAAGATAAATGTTGATGCCTCTATCATGGAGGATGAAGGTTCCGGGATCGGGGTCATTATTCAGGATGACAAGGGGCAAGTAGTCACAACACTTTCACGACTAATTCCCATAGCGTACGAAGTGGAGACGGCGGAAGCGTTTGCATGCAAAGAAGGGCTTCTTCTAGCCTGGGAGATGCAGCTGAACAAGGTGGTTCTGGAAACGGATAATATATCGTTGTTCCACAAGATGAGGCGTCAGACGGAGGATCTATCCCACCTGGGAAACGTTTTATCAGATGTTTTTGATATTTTTTCTTGTTTCGAGTCGATTTGTTTTAGTTTTGTTAAGAGGTCGGGAAACTATATTGCCCACCACTTACCGCGTCGTGCATTTTTATTTTCGTGTACTGAGCCATTCATAGGGGACATTCCCCATGAGCTGGCAAACTTGGTTGTTTTGGAGATGTCCTCTTAACTTATAATATCATTATTTCCCTCAGGAAAAAAAAAAAAAAAAAAAACAAAGCCGAACAAAATTGGAAAGAAGATTTTATGGAGCTTGGTTGAGTCTCAAAAATTCCTAGATTTACTTCTGTTCCAACGAGGAAGAAAAATAGATCTATTGCAAAATTAATCCCATAACCAACCATAGGGCGGTCGCAAAGTTTGTCCCGACGAAAAATTGCAATTAAACCCCTCATCTTTCCTATTGTGGCGAATTTGGTCCTAAATTCACAAGAAATCCATTCACGTGACAATTTCGGTCAATTCAAGATTAAATTCGCTATAACTCTCACGTTTAAAAAACTCGCTAGCCCGGTTAGTCCTCGCTAGGCCAGCTCCTTGTCCGCCTATAATTTTTTTTTTTTCGATTAGGCCTAACCACGCCTGTGTCCCGCCTAACCTCCAGACTCCGCCAGGCGTTAGGTCCCGATTTGCCCGACTAGCGCCTAGCGCTTTTTAAAACACTGCTATAACTAGAAAGGTACAAGGTTTAATAACCAATTTTGTTTCTGAAGAGCAAGTTTGCTAATGTCCTATAATTACGAGACTAATTTTACAATTTACTCATACACACAAAGAATGAAAAGATGTCAAATATGGAAAGTGAAATATATGTTTAGAAAGAAAGGAAAAGGAAAAATGAGAAATTTTCTTAACCCAACATGTAATTGTTTATGAAAATTAAAAAAATACATTATTCACTTACTTAAACATTTTCTATTATCAATCATATCTACATATTTTTTCAAAAAACATCTAATCATTTTTACAAATCCTCCTACAAATTCAATTGTCCCCTCGACAGTCACCTCTCCCAAATCCAACACCCAAACACCACCTTAAACACCATCTTATACATTGCAGCGTAACCTGTAATCCTCAATATGCATCCGAACTCGGCAAATATTGGATCCAATTAATACCCTAAACCGCTAATGTCATTTTGCACACTCTTAATGCCATTTTCACAGTTTTCTGATTGTTTTTATTAATTTACAATGAATAGCTTGCACTACTGATTGAAATATTGAAAGAGCCTGTTCATCATATTGCCAATTATTTGACAATAGTGATAAGGGGTCTTTGAAATATTATGTAGAATGTTAAAATTACTTATTTCTCATTTGTATTTACACCCGTTAGATGTATGACACACCATAACCTCCATCACTGAGGGAGGTGATACCACCAGACCAAAGGACAATTGGTAGATAGACAATATATCGTAACATGATACGCAAGTATCAGAAAGTATCACTGCAAATCAAATTCGATCACCTAAGAAGACATCAAGGAAAGGGAAACATGCCATCAAAAGCACAAGGTAAGATAGAAAAGTAAAAGCAAACAATTAAGCAGGTTACATGAGTCCAGAATGCCAAAGCACAATCATTTTAAAAGATCAGGACATGCGCGTGTACTAGGCCTAGAAATATGTAGGTTCACCTGCATTGTCAACAAAAAGTATGTTAGTCTGATGCACAAAATGCCTGCTACAATTCAGGCTTCATTTCCACAAAACTTGTTTTGATAATGAAAATCAATCAAAGAATGTAGTAAACCTGATTGAGGCACAATCTGCAAAGAGGGGTTTCCAAATTAACCGATACATAAAGTTTACACAGAAGTGAAAGCAGTTAATGCCGTGAGTGAAGTGTTGAGACAATTTTTAAAACATGAATAATTTTCTGAATGTTTAGCTAATGCTGAATGCTCACAATCGGTTTTTACTCCAAAATCGAAAGTGTTAATATAAACTTTGTAAAAATATTAGCTAATGTCGATGATTAACAGAGTCGACAAATGTGATTCTAACTAAAGAATGATAATGTACCTCGATCGATACCCATAGTTGTTAAAGGCTCAAGGCGCAAGGCTTAGGGCGCGCTTTTGCACATGAGGTGCAAAAATAATAAAAAAATTTAAAAATATATAAACCAAGAAAATTTGCTGAAATTACTAGACATAAAAAAAGAAAAACAAATAAACATCATATAAACAAATCAGTAACAAAGAAACCCTAGTTTTATATTAAAATTTTCAGCAAATTATAAGAAACAACAGACAAAAAGGTGAGGAAAATATCTGGGCACAGCTCCAGCTGCCATGGCGCACCTCCGCGACGGTGGGTGAGCTCAGCGACGGGTTTGAAGTCAAGAAAAGGGGTTGTTCGGCGTTCTCTGGGTTTTCTGCCGTTTTCTCTCTTTTTGTTTTCTTATCTATTTGATTTTAAAACCCTAAATTGAAATAAACAACTAAACTAAAAGAAGTGTCAAAAAATTACTAGCAGCTTTTGGTAAAAGGGTTGCAAAAATAAAAACCAAAATAAAAAAGGGTAACGCACACCAGGTGCGCCTTTCCTGCGCATGTGCCTTTGCAGAAGGCTCCCAGGCAAGGCAAGGCGCACGCCTGCAGCGGCCCCGCCTTTTTGGCCCGGAGGCACTGGAGGTCGCGCCCGCGCCTTAGGGCGCGCCTTTAACAACTATGCTGATACCAACAATTTCAACATAATTTACTTGATGGATAGTGGATAAGTGAAAGCAAAAACATAAATGTGGAAGGAGAAACTGGAAGGGAAAGGAAACAGTCAGGTAACTTGTCGTCTCAGCACACAAGAAGAATACACTATTTTCACAATGCTTATGAGAGCAATCAATACATACAATACGTGTACAACCCAACAGAACACATGGAAAGTAAAAGAACACCATTACAAGCCCACCTCCCAAAGCATATATGATTTTAGACTGAGCCAGGAAGTAGATCCAACTTCTGGTAGTGACATTATACAAAAGACAAGAAATATTGTCCCTAAAAAATTATAATAGTGTAGAACTTCAAAATAACGACTTTGTGAGTCGCAGAAGTAAATATAGACTCCTTGCAACCCGTAGATATCAAATATGCCTCAATTCAAAAGTAGTATTAAAGAAATTGCCGCATGCTTATGAGAATCTCCAGCGCAAAAACCTTGCCCAACCCAACAAAGAAAAAGAAGGAAAGGGACACATAATCCGGCATGGCATAGCACAACAAGCCAACAGCGAACAATACTATCAATCAGGTATGGAGAGCAATAAGAAAGGGAGGGGGGTTGATTGGCTTACTTGTGTGGTTCTTAAAGAAGCGAGGCAAATAGGAACACCAAAGAAGAGCTTATGCTAATGAAGACTCAAGACATTAGTTATATTCTGGACCAAAAAGTGAAGAAAAGGTCGGGACTGGTTTCACTCGGAGGTTGATTGGCTTACTTGCTTCAATTTTATACTCCACCATGGACTCGTTTCATTGATTTTGAAGAGCTATGCAAATAGAATAATAATGGGCTGCTACCACAACTACGGGAACCAATTAAGTACAAGGAATGCAACACAAAGTAAAAACTAGAGCAAATTATGAGTTCATGCCAGTTGTTGCTTAAATTATGCCCGGAGTCATGACCGTAATAATAGCATAGTATAACAGTAGCATAACAGCAGACAATGAAAGTAGTGTTGAGCTGAGATCTAAATTACACACACACACACACTGACAGCCTCGACAGCGTTATTTAACAATACATATCATACAAGAGCAAGCAAAAAAGAGAGAAAAACGTGAATAAATTTAACAATACATATCATACAAGAGCAAACAAGCAAGAGATAAGAATGTGTAAATATTGGAGTATAAATAACCTTTTGTCAATTTGAGCTTCTTTTGGAGCAAGTTAGCAGCCTCAGTAGCATCAGCTTGGTTGTAGTAGGCTGAAGCAGCGAGAGCCTCGTCGATCACTTTTTTGACGACCATATCAATCACAGGCTTGTATCTATCCATTTTGACCCTATCAGTCTCTCTGGCCTTCCAGGATTCGTAATCAGCGTACTCGACATTCTCCCCCACATTCCTCTCCGCCACTTCTTCAAGCTTCTTCCTCAGCGCAACTGGTGTTTCGCCTTCCCCAGGGACAAATCCGAATCCGACATCCTTCCCGAAGCCAAAAAAAAAAAAAACAGGATTGCAAATAATATATATCGATGAAACCTGCCGCAAATCCAAAACAAACATAAATTGCACCAACACAGCACAACAGACAAATTAGCAAAGAGCGAGAAATCTGGAAACAGAAAACAACCAATTCTATTACCTACCTCTCTCTCTCCCTCTGCGGCAGTGCCCTAGTTCCTTTTAACCCGGCCACCGATGCAATAAGATTGAACGCACCCAGCTTTTTTTTTTTTTCTTTTAATATATATTTTTCGTATTCTATATATTTTGATAATTAATCTGTGCATATAACAAAAATTACTTATCCCTTCTCCTCCATCAAATGGCGTATACGCGAAAGTGAAGATTTGGTGGAACTCATCTTGAATAAGATCCGCAAAGTGTGGGTTCGATTCGGGAGAGATCGTTATTAGTAGATTGGGGTCGAACGCAATTGTTCTCTTTACCAGGAGGATCTGGTTGTCGCCGCCAGACCCCATCGTAACATCGCGTGTGCACATCCCGAGTTTACCTTGGCGCAAGAATGAGGAGCCAAGTTCGTTGTCCAAAAGATAGTCGACGTAGTTCGCGTAGTAAGTTATCAAAAAAAAAATTACAAATTTTTGAAAAATCATAATGCTCGTTTCCTTTTTTTGGGCTGATGAGGCCATGAGGGTGGATATAAAATACGGAAATATTTTTGAGGAAATACCACAAAATGCCCTGATTTTTAAAAAAAAAAAAAAAAAAAATATCACCCTATCACTAATCTACCCCATCCAGGTCCTAAACTTCCCAAATATACTCACCCCTTTACTTTTCTATTTTCTCTCTTCTTTCTCATTATTCACAACCATTCACAGCTATATATATAAATCCTCTTCGCTTAATCTTCACACTTTCGGACTTCTCAACCAACACACACACACAACACCATTTTCAAACATTTACAATTTTCGCAATTTTGTTTTCATTTTTTGTAAATTAATTGATTAAACAAATTTGATTCTCGAGAGAATTTGGGCATTTTGGTTGTTTGGAAACGATGCAGCAAGTTTTGTAATCTCGCTCTCTCCGAGCTTTAATGCCTATTCCAACCCTATACTCTTAGAAATCGCGGCGCGAGTCATTGAGGAATCGGTTTTGAGGAGTTTTACGACGAGTTTTACTTCAAGAGGGAAGAAAACACACCAGGATGAATCGAAGAAGAAGAAGAAGAAGAAGAAGAAGAAGAAGATGATTCGGTGAGTTCGATGAATTTGAGTTCGCTTTATTGACGAGAGATTCGAATTACCTTCCTCGATTTCGGATGATGAAATCTTTCAAAACGGTAAGATCCGATCTGTTTACCCTGTTTTTAACATGCAATTTGTTTGATGAAATGTCGGCGAATACTCGGAGGATAAACCCGATTTTCGTGTTCTTT
The DNA here is from genome assembly GCA_016081115.2 of Rehmannia glutinosa. NCBI lineage: Eukaryota > Viridiplantae > Streptophyta > Magnoliopsida > Lamiales > Orobanchaceae > Rehmannia > Rehmannia glutinosa. Next base: position 150,980,522 of record CM071926.1, read on the forward strand.
TATTATTTTGTGATTTAAAGTTTTTCGTTTGTTTCGATGTTGTTTTGAAGTTGTTTCGTTTATGTTTCGTGTTTCCATTTATTTGTTCTTTTTTATTGTTTTTGATTTGTTGTGTTATGTATCATGATTGTGTATCTTTTTTATTTCTTTTGTAGTGAATGTGGAATTTTTGTTGGTTGTTATGCGAAAGCACTTTATTGGTGGGAAGGCTATGAACGCCACCTACTTCACAATCATGCTAAGGTGAAGTTTCGCAAAATGGTGATGACGATGACGATGACAATGACAATGACATTGAGTTTCTACCTAAGCTTCCTAATGATTTTAGAGAATTGTTGTTATGTAAATCTTAATGATGATGTAATCGGTTGAAACATGTAAGAAACATAAATGAAACATGTAAGAAACAATTGTGAAACAAGGATCATGTGATAAAAGTTTGTAGTAAATTGCTTTTAAATTTAGAGAAATAGTGTAGTTTTTCCCCATATACTCTTCTTTTTTTTTTGTCATCCTTGTAAATGTTGATCTTTGCTTCATTTCGATGTCTGCATGTCTAATCTTGAACTAAAGATTTCACGTACTCTAGCAAAGTTATTATTAGTAAGTCTTTCCCCCCTACAGTTGATGCATTCAATAATTCTACGATGTTGGAAGTCAATACAAAGTATTTTTTGGTCCGAGCCGGTGGAGTCGTGTCCATTTCTCGTAGCCGATGATGGACAAGTAAGCTCAAATTTTCTGGAAATTGAATTTGTTGTTCCAAGATTTCGTTTAGGGTGCTAAATGTGCGATCCATTGAATCGATATTCTTATTATTTCAAAGTTGGTATACTTTCTATTTTCTCCCATTGTCCATTATGGCATACCACAACCGAGATTTTTCTATGCAAATCGTGGAATTCAATGAAAAATTGGCTAAGTGAAACATATAAGAAACATAAATGAAACATGTATGAAACAACAAAGAAACAACAAACATGTTTGAAACAACAAAGAAACAAAAAAAAGAAACTAACGCAAAAAATCGGCGGAAAATGGGTATTTTTGTCAAAAATCAACGGAAAATGGGTATTTTTGTCCAAATTCAAAGTGAGAAATGGGTATTTTTTTCCAAAATCAGCGGAAAATGGACATTGTGCAGGGATTGAGTATGGAAAATGGGGGTATTTATGTCCTTTTCCCAATTTTTTTAAGTACTCACTATTCTATCCACTAACATAACAATTTTCTTTTCTATCTAAATTGACAAAACTGCCCCTCATTTAAGTTGGTGACTTTTAAATTTTGAAATTGAATTCATGTATACCCACATTAAACCGTATGAAAAACCATATGTATTTCATAACTTACACACTCCAAGACAAAAGTTAAAAGGCAAAGTGAAAAAGTAAAAGGCAAGAGCAAAAAGTAAAAAAGAAGCACAATACATTTTTAAATCATGCCTAAATCGTGCAACTAAAAAAATAAAAGCTCCATGGATTCACACAACCCGTCGTCCGCCTCCATCGTTGCCGTCGTCGCCGTTGCCGTTGCCGCCACCGAAATGCCTGTCGCACCTTCCTCCTCCGCTCGCATAAAGGTTAGATTTTCATTCTCAAATCTATGTTAGTTCGAAATATATATGGTAGTTGATTTTTAGTTCGAAATAAATGTTGGATTTTCAAGAATTAGTATGTTAGTTGTTGGTTGATAATGAGAATTGGTGTGTTGGTTAGTATATTCGAAAATGGGTTTGCATTATTACTTGATAACGATGTTTTGGTTCGAAAATTGGTTTGCAATTTTTCTGGGTTATGCGGCACGATATGCCGAAGAAGAAGATAAGGCGCGATTAGGGTTCCGGCATGATATGCGGCACGATATCGTGCCATAGGTTTATTTGGGCACGATATTGTGCCGTAGCTGTAGGTTTATTTGGGCACGATATCGTGCCACATGCTGTTTTTTCCATAATTATTGTTTTCTTTTAGTTTTTCACTACATTTCTTCAATTTTTCAACAATTCATCTTGTTAAATTGCAATTAATTATTGTTGTAGGTCGGTCCACAGTGGAGGAGACCCTCATATCATCGAGAGAGGGCCCATATTACGGGGTACGTTCGACCGAGTATAATTCAGATAATCAGAGATGAGTTGGGGAAGATCGGTGGTGGTTTATATGGGCAGTTTAGACGGCGTTTTCGGCCATTTTATTGATTTTAGGTATGACGAATTTAGTTGTAATGCGACACTTCATGCATTGGTTGCGATGGAGGTGCGTGTGCCGGATGCTCCAGAATCGGAGTGTTGGTTCCACGTCGGAGAGCAGACTATTAGATTCTCTCGGCGTGAGTTTGCTATGATATACGGTTTGCGGTTTTCAAGGTCCACATTTGACCCTAACGGTGTTTTTGAGGTACCCGAGACTGGTATATATGGACGATATTGGCCTCGAGGTGATCGTGTTACCGCCGCGCTGTTACGCGATTTATTTGTCGATGGCACCTTCCGTGACTCACCAGACGATGCCCTAAAGGTGGCGAATGTGTTATTTGCCTTTTATATGATACTGTGTTTCGATGGCCGACAGACTGCAGTGGACCGTTGGCTATGGTTTTTGATCGAGGACGATGCACAGTGGGAGGATTTCTGGGGAAATACTCTTTTGAGATATTGATTCATTATATTCGGCAGTGCGTGATGTTACGCACACCTGGCCGATATACCAAGGGCGTTCCACCTACTTATCATTTTTATGGGGCCACTTATGTCTTGTTGGTACGTATATTTTTTATTTTATTTATATTTGTACTTAATTTTTAAATATTTAAAAAATCTTTTTTTGTCACTTATCAATGTTCGACATGATTTGGGCATTCGAGGCGATACCTCGCACGGGTAATGCCTCGGGCGACTCGAGTATCCGACACCCAGTTGCCTAGTTTTGTCACTTATCATTAACATTGTTTACTTATTTATTTATTTAATTAATAAATTATTTTTATTAATTTATTTATATATTTATTTACGTGCTTTTTAGTGTGCCATGAGATATTGGATGTCGATCGAGGAGGAGCTCCAGCAGATATATATGGAGCAAGTCGATGATCCGATTATTTTATTAGGGTTTTTTGCGCCGGGAGGGGCGGGAGGCGATATACGAGTACAGATTCGACAGATTGACCCCATCCCCTATCGCAGAGAGAGAGGAGTGTTAGAGACGACATAGTTGCATACTAATTCTCACACCTCTTATGGTAGAACCCATTCACTCGGATCAGAACCGATAAAACTTCATCCGCCCATATTTGTTGAAGATTTTCATTTTTATAATAATGGGCAACAAATGAATAGATATTGAGGTTCGCCGTTCTGCACAATTATCAACAAATAATTATGTGAAAATATTGTTTGTTGATAATTATGTGGACGCGGATGATCAATAATTGGAACATTGTTCATATGCATAAAAGGTGCTCCACTAGGCCTTATGCATGATTATATAGATTGATGTGCGGTATACGAGTGATTGTTGAAAACCAAGATGGTGCATGTAGTTGTAATTAGGCCCAATGACTGTTGAAAAATCATTCTAAGTAGCCATTAGTTGCATAAAACTTCCACCAACACCAACACCTTGTTGACCTTCAACGTTCTCAACTCGATTATGCCAGATCGACTTCCCAATACATTATGTGAACTAGTCTCACCCATCCTTTTCTTTTCGAGTGTTACAAAAACAATTGGTAACTCGGTGTTCTCAAATGCACTTTCAATGTCATCAGCGTTTTTCAACTTTAATTTCCCAAGTTTGTTTTGTAAATATCTACAATATAATGCATTACACAATCGTATACGCCCTATCAACTTCAACAACACCATAAACCTCCTCCAATATTTCACTATAATTCATTTTTCCTGTTTAATACGTACAACTTCTTCTTCACAATTTTTATATTCTAAACCTTCCCAATGACCACCAAATCGAACAACAACATAGCTAGAGTTCATCTACAGACAAGAAATATAGAAATTTTTTAAAAGATATGCCAAAAAAGGGCTTATTTTTTACTGGGGCACGATATATCGTGCCCAGTTTTAAAATAGGCACGATACTATTTTTCACTGGGGCATCGTGCCTATAATGGACAGGAGCACGATATCGTGCCTCATAATAGGCACAATATATCGTGCCTATTTTTTATTGAGGCACGATATATCGTGCACAGTGCATCCTAGATTCAGAAATTTTTTCTCTTTCATGATATATTTCACATATTTTGTAAATATATTGGTCTTGAACAATTTAAATACGGTTAAGTAACTAAGAGGAGAAGAACATTACCTTGTTATTCGATTTTTTGGTGCGATTTTGGTGACGAAAAACCACAATCTTCTTGATATTTTGTCAAGAAGAAGAAGAGAGAGAAAAAATGAAGAGCAAAAGAAAATGGGAAACGTATGTATGGGCGTATTTAATTGCAAGAGAGAGAAATACACACCTACATACTTTAAAGGCTTGCATTTAAAGCATCAAGGGTATTGTGGTAAAGAACCCCAAAAGTGGGTAGAAAACTATGTTTTTTTATCCTACATGTCAAAAAACTCTCTCACCTATCCCAAGTGGGTAATTTACACCATTGCTCTATAAAATAACTTGTTGGACCAAGCTAAGAAGCTTTCCTCATGGGACTGAGCTGATGAACTTTTGTAGTTGGGTCTCCCTAAGAAGCCCTATTGAGTGAATTTAGATAAATCCCAAGTAAAATCTGGCTACGAATGAAGTGCTGAAATGTTGAACGCACGGGCTAAGGAAGATAAATAACTGAGGATCAATATGAAGAGAGTTATCAAGCCGAACAGGGGGCTTTGTTAAGGCCAGACTGACCTGAGAAACCCTTATAAATGGGCAGGGTTGAAAGGTCCTATTAGTGAGATTAAGCCAAATAATTTCCAAGTCAAAATTACTTTTAGCTTTGACTCTTGAGGTAATGGCGAGGAATGTAAGCTCGGTGCGGAAAGTAGGATGAGGTAGATGGGCAAGATTGGTCTTGAACCCTCCGAGCAAAGGTTCCACATGAGAATAGCTAAAGCGACGACTGGAGTAGGTGAGCTCGGCTCGATTGCCGAGCTCAAAGGCAAATTAGGGTTCAGAAGATTCGATCGTATCTTAATCATGATTCTGTTACCAAATCGTAACAGAATCCAGATTTTATAGAAACCCTAATCAGGGCTAAGCTATAAAAGCCCAAGTCCAGGTTCATTTCTACTCTAATCACAATTTTCACATTTATTTTATATTTTTCGCCTCTTTCTTGCAAAACACTCTTTTGACGTAAGCGTCGGAGGTGGCACGTTGGAGCACTCTCCTGGCCCCCTTTTGTGGAGTCTCACGCGGAGTTTGAGCAGTCAGTTTGAGGAGGCGAGCATTTTTAGGATCAACTAATTGGCTCCGTCTGTGGGAACATCGAGCGAGGATGTGAGCTTGAGAAAGTGGTGGTTATGGAGGATTTGAGGATGAACTTAATGGAGGATTTGAATCGCACACCGGGTGATACTCGGGCGTAACAGGATGAGAACGTCAGGCCTCCACCACCGCCATATGTGGTGGAGGGCGACGGATAAGGAAGTCGAGGACAAGGGTGGAGGAGCAAACACCCATGTCCAGGATGAGCTAGCGATTTGGGACCGATGCTTTTTTGAGCCGTTGGGCGGCTTTATTACTAAGGCCGCAGACGTGCAATGGAGAGAAGGGTCGAGGATTTGGTTCCACCACCACCGTCGCCCCTACGGTGGGAGAGAATATGGTTAGAACAGGAGGTCGGCGCAGAGATCGGCGGAATGATATGGCGGAGGAGGTACATTCATCTAGGATGACAGAGTACACATCAGCGAAGATCCAGATTAGTCGAGAAAATGATGGATGATCTCCATCACGAGGTGAGAGAAATTCATAGGAAGGTGACGGGGATGCAGGAGGGCTTCACTTTGGGTGCGCAGGGGAATCCCTTTCTTAGATGAAATAATGGCGGACGAGCTCCTCCTACCGAGGTGAGAAGTATACATTGTTGGTACCTCTCGGGCCGAGGTGCTCATAGCTATCGAAAGGCCGCATCCCGACCTGAGGTGGCCAAAGGCACATGTGGAGGGACCGACAAGGCAAATAAATTGTACAAATAGCATAGGAATAGTATTGTAGCAAATCTTTGTTACATTCAAACAAATTCCTATATAATTTTTATTCCATTTGATTTTGATTCCTTTTAGCCGACATATATATATATATATATATATATATATATATATATATAGGTGATGATTAGTAGAATGTTGTACACATAAATTTCCATTCTTGATCAGTAAAATGCATTCATTCTCCCTTCTTCCTTTGATATATTTTCTCTCATTTTTCGAAACTCAAAATCAATTCAAGTTAATTGATTTTACTCTCTTCCACCTTTATATTTCAAACATTTTGTTACTCCTTGAAAGACGAATATAATCAAGTTTTTGATTCAACGAACAACTAGTCTTATAAAGAAGTTTTATATCTTGAGAGACAAAAGCACATTTCGAAAGCAGGGGTAAAATATGTATTATTGAGATTTGTTTCATGCATATATATCACTTTTTTAGAAGAAAAATAATTTTATTAATCAATCCAAACTAGCAATACATCAAGTAGAATATAGAAACAAATCTTCTAAATATCATAAAAGATGAAACTATGAAACATTTCATAGCATCTAGGTTAATAACAAAAATCGGCTTAAAGCCTACAACTTTGAAAAATCTATAATATCTAGAATAACTATGATTCGGATACGCAACATATCAAGACCACAAACCGATTTATCTTTGTCGGTTCAAAAACTTGCTCGTCTGAATCGCCCAAAATACAAAAAACACTACACCAAGATGACTACAAACCAAACGCCGCACCAGACAGCGAAATCACAAACAAGAGAAAAACAAATAATTCAGATCTACGTGGAGAAACCACTTTTTAAAACATAAAAATAAAAAGATGTAGGTGGGAGTGATTTTGCCAAAAATGGCCAAACATCACCCCTTAACAATGAAGAACAAGAAAGAGAAGCAAAAAAGAGTTTGAGAGAAAATGAGGCTAGGGTTTAAGAGGAGATAAAAATCTTTTCTTTTACAATTATCTGATTAATATAGATTTAGGGAGAAATTTTTAGCATATATATCACTTAGTTCCAATTTTATTTAAATCTCCTCTAAAGAAGATTTATACCCCTAGCATTTAGCAATTTTTAAGTATTATATGGCATTAAATTTGTGGATGAGATCTTTTACTTTAAAAGGGTGTTTCGTCTTCTATTCTACCACATAGAATTGACACGTGTATGAAAGTTACTATATTAATTTGAAACATAAATCAAGTCTAAATTGTGGGCTTTTAATATGGTAACGTTTATACATGTGACAATCATACATACGGTGAAATATGAGATGAAAACTCATTTGTAATAGAAGATTTCATCCATTAAATTTGAGCATACATGATCCTCTGTTCCGAAAAGGGTGTTTCATGATTTCATCTAATAGTCTAACGCACAGATGTTTGCCACGTGTATAAAATTTATCATATTAAAACTCACAATTTATGCTTGAAAATTAATATGGTAATTGTTGTGTAGTAAAATATGAGATAAAATATCCTTTTGAAATAGAGGTCCCGTCGTAAACTTCGGATGAGATATTATAATATAAAATCATGTTTCATCTCATGTTTCGCATGTATCATTGACACGTGCATAACACTTACCATATTAAAAATCCACAATTTACTTGAAAAATTATATAGTAAATATTATATGCACGTGACAATCACCCATATAGTAGAATAGACGATGAAACACGATTCTCATCGACACGCATGCATGCCATCAATTTTCTTTTACGTTGCTACAAACGTCAAACATATCTAGTGAAAAGATATCCAAGTTATATTTCAAACAAGACAATATGTTGGAACCTTCTCTCCTAAACCCTAATACAAACCTTATTTCACCGTCACCTAAACCCCCTGATCCTATTTTTGATGGCCGCCGAACTTTTGCTGATGCTTTAGAAAGTGATGGATCATGTTTGCAATCCACCAGACCTTTAAAGAAGACTTTTCCAGCCCCAAACGGTGCTCCGCTTGCATCTCGATCTACTCTTAATGGTCGTCCAGCTCTTGTATTCCCTAAGGCTTCCTGGGATTCCCTTGGATCTGACCTCAAGTTCGCACTAATAGGTAAGTTCACCTATGGTTGCCCGAAGATTAATACTCTTCGAACGAAATTTTCAGGTTTTGGTCTTACGGGACCCTACCAAATTAGTTTGATTAATTCTAAACACGTGGTTATCAAACTCACAAACATGGAAGATTACTTTCGTTTATGGACAAAACAGGTTTGGTTGATTGATGGTGCTCCAATGCGTATATTTAAATGGACTGCTGATTTTGATATAAACTCTTAATCTTCAATAGCCCCTGTTTGTGTTGGATTCCCCCAATTGCCTTTACATCTGTTTGACAAAAAAGCTCTGTTTGAAATTGCGTCTTTACTTGGTTGCCCTCTTAAATTGGATGAACCTACAACTGATCAATCTAGACCAAGCATGGCAAGGGTCTGCGTGGAAATGGATCTCCTCGCGGAGAGAGTGAACGAGATCGCCTTAGTATGTGAGAATATTGTCATTAACCAACCTGTGATTTTTGAAAGTCCTCCTCCTTATTGTAAAACATGTCGCCATATGGGTCATGAAGATTCGGTATGCTACAGTAATGGAAATCCTAGGCCACCTAGAACTTAAAATGATTATTCTCATCCCAAAAATGACGAAATGTTGAAAAAAAAGGAGGAAATTCGCAGAGAAAAACAATTGATGGATCAGACACAAAAGCAAATATATGTTCTTAAGTCGTCTGCTCACAATAATACTTCAAAGAATTTTTTCGACCCTTTGCTTAGAGAATTTAACGAATGTACTGAACATGTATCTCCTGTGGTTATCCCTGATATTCTTATTGAATTTTAACATACCAAATGCATGAAAGTGGATCAATTTGATGTACACGCGGGATTTTCAGTTATTGGTGATGCCCAAGAACTATATACAGTACCTGATGCAAATAACCCAATGGATGCCCAAGTGTTATCTACTCCAGGAATTAATATTGTGGTGGACTTGAATAAATATGATTTGAGCACTTCTAATACTAATAGAGACAAACAACATAATAACGAGGATTATTCGGAGCATAGTATGGCATACTCTGATTATGATGAAATTAGGACTGTGGCGTAACATAGGCGAGCATATTCTCTTGATTTGGATGATGAGAAGAACATCAATCAGACTTGTTTACATCCTTATCGTGCACACCATAAAAACAAAAATAACATTGTTCCGCCAACTAGAACTCTTACCAGACGCCGTACTAAAGATTCTCAATCAGAATCTTTCTAATGAATATGATTATATGGAATATTCAGGGTTCAGGTAATTCTGATTCCCAGTGTGTTCTTAAAAGGTTAGTTGCGGATAATAAACCAAAATTAGTTGCTTTGGTTGAACCTAAGGTAAAATTTAATCATATTTTTTTAATGCGAAAGCTTGGTTTTGATCAAGTTTTTATTCATTCAAATAACAAGATTTGGATTTTCTGTAACAAATCGGATAAAGTGGAGTTACTAGTGGACCATGAACAATTTATGCATTGTAAAATTTCAAACATGGCTAATGGGGTTTTTTTCGCCACTTTTGTCTATGCTAAATGTACTAGATCAGAAAGGGAGGAATTATGGAGCGGATTAGTTGGCTTGAATTTGACAGGGCATCCATGGTGTGTGGCTGGTGATTTTAATACTATCATGTCTAGCAATGAACATAAATTTGGTCGCCCTCCGTCGACTCGTTCTATGGAGGATTTTTTGAATTGTATGCTGCAGTGTGGTTTGCAAGATGATGGATTTAAAGGTTGTAAATATACTTGGACGAATGGTCACATTTGGCAGAGATTGGATCGTATTTTATTTTCCTATGAGTGGACTGGTCTTTTTCCATTTTCAGAAATTCGTGACACGCCTCGTAAATGTTCTGATCATGCGGCTCTCTGTTTCTAATCAGTTGTTATCCAAGCCAATTCCATTTCGCTTTTTGAACGAGCTTTGTTGTCAACATGATAATTTTAAGGAAGTTGTGGCCCATAATTGGGGTCTCCTTCGCCGTATAAGGGGATGGAAAACCTTTGATTCAAATTGATTAGAGTAAAGAAATGCTTGAAAGTGTGGAATAAAGTGGTGTTTGGTAATATTTTTGATAATGTTAAAATGATGGAAGAAGAAGTGGCAGCTAAGGAAGCTATTTATGACGATTCACCATCGGATGCCAATAGAACCCAAATGAAAGAGTCGTATGCTTGCTTTTCTAGAGCTCTCTCCATCGAAGAAGATTATTGGAGCGTAAATCAGCTTGTCTTTGGTGGAATGAGGGTGAACGAAATACACGATACTATCATTCACTAGTAAAAAGAAAGCGCTCTAAAAATTGGATTTCTTCTATCTTAGTAAATGGGGATACAATTACAGGCTCGAACCATATTGAAAATTCAGTTGCGCTTCATTTTTAAAACCTATTTACGGTTATTCATACGAGAGAACTCGGACCAAAATTTGTTACAAGATATTTTTCGATTCTTAACTTGATGATGACGATACTGAGTTATGTAAGCCAGTGACCCTTGACGAGCTTCATGTTGTGGTTTTTAACATCCATAAAGACAGTGTCGCAGGCCCTGATGGCTTCTTCGCGGGTTTTTTTCAATCATGTTGGGAATTTATCAAATTGGATTTACTTGATGTTTGTAATGAATTTTTTCGTGTTCTTCGATCCCAAAAGCTTTTAAGGCTACATCTCGGTTCTTATTCCCAAAAAGGATAATCCTTTAGGTTGGTGATTTCGACCTATCTCTCTCTCAGGCAATGTTACGAATAAATTCTTGACAAAAACTTTAGCTAATCGATTGAATGGTATCCTTCATAAAATTATTTCTCCATCGCAAAGTGGGTGTGTTCCATCTCGAAATATTTCGGACAATATTCTCCTAGCCCAAGAGTATGTCCATCATATTGATAAACCTGATAAATGGGGCAATGATATCCTAAAGTTGGATATGGTTAAAGCATATGATCGTATGCATTGGACATTTTTGTATGCGGTTCTTTCAAGACTTGGATTTTCTCCAAAGTTTATTTTGTTAATTCGACATGTCGTTGAGGACGTTTGGTTTTCCGTGTTTGTTAATGGAATTGGATATGGGTTTTTTCAAGCGACTCGAGGCATACGCCAAGGTGATCCTATCTCTCCGGCATTATTTGTAATTATGGCGTAAGTCTTGTCTAAGGGTATTCATAATTTAATGGATAGAAATAAGAGCCTTCATTTCTCAAGTAGGTGGGTGTCTTGTTTCACACTAAGCTTACGCCGATGATTTTTAGTGTTCACGATTCTCATGGAATTCTTTGTTCTTTTATCAAAATGCTTCCGCCAACTACTAGCGAAAAAAGTGTGTTCATATGTAGTGCAAAGATTCCTCCCGATATCATACAACAATGCTTAATTGTTACGAGGTTTTCGAAAAAAAAAAAACTTGCCATTCATTTACCTGGTGCTCCTATTTATAAGGTCGAGGTAAGACCCATATTTTTAATGATCCGATTCATAAGGTGCAAATAAAAATTCAAGGTTGGGATAAATTGCTTTTATCCATGGCGAGTAGATTATTACTTGTTAGGACTATTCTTTCATCTCTTCCTATTTACCTCCTGCAGGTCATCCACCCACCAAAGTCTGTTGTTCATAAATTACACAAGTTATTTGCAAGATTTTTTGGGGCTCGAATGATTCTTCTAATAAAATTCATGGTCAAGATGGGAGAATTTATGTTATCCCATTCTTGAGGGTGGATTAAATCTCCGGAGTTTATTTGACATAACTTTGGCTTTTAATTATAAATTATGGTGGAAATTGCGAACATGAGAGTCGTTATGGTGTATTTTTATGCGGAAAAAATACATGTCGTCTGACGTTCCGTTACATGCTGCTGCCCTTGCCCATCATTCTACCCTTTGGCGTCGTTTATCTAAAATTCGAGTGAATGTGGAGCAACATATTTTTTGGAGTCTTGGAAATGGTGATGTTCTTTTCTGGCATGATCAATGGCTCAAAACGGGTTCTTTATGGAACTTCTGCCCCAACTTTTCAAGACGTCTTGATTTAGTCCGAGATTAGTGGGAGAACGGCCGGTGGAATAAAACCCTTCTCACTCAAGTTCTACCCCGCTCTTGTGGATGAAATTTATAAAGCAAATCCTTTAAGGTCTATTGTATGGATGTTCCACCTGGAAGTTGTCCAATAAATGGAATTTTTCTATAAAGGCTACATGGAACTCTATTAGACAAGGCAATACATCTTCTATGTTGTTAAAAGATTTTTGGACTTCATCATTCGTCCATCAAGTATCATTATTGGCATGGAGAATATTACATAATACTGATTCATGTTGATAACATCCTTCGTCGGAGAGGTCTCATACTTCCGTCGCTTTGTCGTGCTTTCTTTGTTCATCGGAAGAAAGCATCTCTCATTTATTTTTATTATGTCCTAGAACACAAGAAGTTTGTTGGGATTATTTTTCTAATCTCTTTAGCATCAAACTTTCTAATTCAGAGGATGTTCGGATCTTCCTTCAAACATGGCGATTATCATCTCCATTTGTTGGTTCAAATCATGTTAGAGCTATTTTACCAATAATTGTTTTCTTCTATATTTGGAGGAAAGGAACGCCACTGTCCATGAAACAAGGAGTTTCTCTTATCGCCGCATTATCGCAAATTCAATTATTTCTCTTGAGAATCTTTGTTCAAATTGGTCATGTTCCATGATCTACATGTTGATTTTACAATATCAATCATGTAATGGAACATGACTTAGAGCAACTATCTCAACTCATCGCCGTCTCATCATATTTTCCATGCAAGTGGAAAAACCTATGTTGCTGATGGTTTTGGAATTTCATCTCATTTCTCCTTCGTATGAAGGTTGCGTCAGGAAGGGCATCCGGCGTAAAACTTTGCCACTTTGCTTTTTGTGTGAATTTGTAGTGTTAACTAAATTTAGACAATTAATTGACACTATAAACTTCACACCACCAACCCCACATAGTAGGATAAGGTGCAGTTGATGATGATGATGGTGATGAGAATGCTGTTCAAACTTCTTGGAGGGTGATGTTCATATTGCTAAAGCTCCGGGTATTCGGGCCTCTTACCAAAAATACACTTCTCCTAGAATTGTTGTTGTTCGCTGGAAATCACCTGAGACGGGTTGGGCCAAAATTAACGTTGATGGTGCATCCCGTGGTAATCCAGGTCCAGCAGGTTGCGGAGGTGTCATTCGGAATGTAGATGGGGCTATTATATCATGTTTCTCGATTTTCTTAGGCCATGCTACAAATATTCATGCGGAGCTGCAAGCCATTCTCCATGGGCTTGAGTTATGCATTTCGATGAAAATTGTGAATATTTGGTTAGAAACGGACTCGATGACTTCTGTAAATTTGATCGATAAAGCTCCACCTTTTCATTGGGAACTCCAAGACCACATTCTCCATATCCAATCTTTGCTACAACGCATTAACGTTAAGATTTCCCATATTTATAGGGAAGGCAACTCAGTGGTCGATTCTCTTGCAAATTTTGCTGTTGACGGTGAACACTCCTTGGTGCTCGATGAAAACTTTCCTGCTTTTGTTTCAAGATTGGCGTCTTTAGACATCCTTCCGTCCATTAGATTTTGTTTATCTTTTCAAGCTTTTTGTTTTTTGATACTATGTTATTTTTTTCATGATATGAAAAAGTGATATAATTTATTTGAAAAAAAAAAGTTATTTTTCAAACATAATTCTTTTATTTGCCAATTGAATGTTTCCATATGGAATTATGAATTTAATTCTCTGTAAACGTTGACAAAGACTATTAAATATACTATTTAATCAGTTAGGATTGGATTAATCCGCTGGGACAATACAAACGACTTTCATTCCTTTGACGAGAATACGCGCAAAAGGCGCAAATGACTCGATCAAACTCGTAATGCATGTCATTATTACTAAACTATTGAAAGTAGTTTAGTAATTCCACTACCATAAATAAATTAAAGTTTGTAATTTTCACCGCAATTCACTTAACGTATGAATAACTCAATTATTCTATAATTCTAATTAGGGAAAATTATTTTTTGCAACCTGTAAAATGTCCATTTTGCGGGTTTAATATCAATTTATTTTTGTTAGAATTTAGTACATAAACTTTGCGGGATTATTAAATTGCAACCTTAGGCATCTCTATAGCGGAATATTCCAAAAAGATGCCATCACGTGCGCAACAGGTGAAGAAAAAGTCGTCAAATCATGTAAAGTGATATAAGTTATTGCACTTTGCAACCCAAACTTTACCTTATTTGTTGATTTGTAACCTAAACTTTTCACATTTGAACTTTGCCACCTTATTTTAAAATAAATAATAAAAATTATATTAATAAATATGTACTTATCTCTTTTTATTCACATAACATATATTTTAATAGTAAATACAAAAATATATTGTTAAGTTAATTTAGTACAAATTAAATTAATAGTTATACGACCATTTTAAGTTAATAAATTAAAGATTTATAATCATATAATTTTAACATTGAAAATGCATTATAAAAATCTTCAAAATTTTCTTATTAAATATTTTTAAAACTTTCAAATTTAAAATTTCTGTATGTTTATATTATTTATTATATATTATTTAAAAATTTATTTTTCAAAATTCTATGAAGTTACATAATTAATAGAATTCATAATTAACCAAAAAAAAGGTAATAAGAATAATTTTCGAAAACGCATTATAAAATGTTAATAAAATTATTACTATATATTTTAAATTTTATTAAACATAAAATTTACATATAATTACCTATTTTTTCTTCCCCTTTAATTTCTACTTTATGTTTTTAAATTTCTATAAAATAAATTAATTATTAGAATTCATAATTCAACAAAAAAGATAAAATGAATATTTTTTTATAATACAAGAATTTATATTCACTATTATAGATTTTTAATTTTATGAAAATAAAAATTATTGTATCATAATCCACTACGAAAAACAGGTTAATTAACGGGTTTTTTTTTAAATATAGCGGTTTCAAACCGCCGAGGAAGCGTTAATGCCAGTTTCAAAACCGATGTCCATACACGTGTCGCGAGAGAATTTGTGGCGGTTTTGTAAACGCCTGAAATTGTGTATTTAACGGCGGTGTTTTGGCGGTACAAAACCGCCACTAAATTAAATTTCGCAGCGAGATTTAAAACCGCCACGAAAAATAAAATAATTTTTAAATTGTTAGCGGTTCAAACGCCGCAAATATAAAAATTATTTTTACAAAAAAATCTTTTTGGTTTTTTGGCAACGGTTCAAAACCGCCACTAATTTAAACTTCGCAGCAGTTTGAAACCGCCACGAAAATAAAATAATTTTTAAATTGTTTTTTAGTGGCGATTATAACCGCTGTTAATTGAAAATAATATATGCTTTAATAACATTTACGCCCCATTTTTTAATAAGAGCTAAATTTATGTCATAAATTTCATATTTTTGTGACACTTTAATATCGAGGCATAATATCATTCAACTATAGAAAAGTCAAACTATTCAACATCATAAAGGTCGAGCATTTCGTTAAAATCATTACAAACCTTCGAATGCGAGTTATCAAAAACCATCTAAAAAAGTATATGTTCTTAATACAATAGCAATGGATGCAACATGACGAATGAGAATCCCCATTTACATCATGACTAGAGGATGAATAGTGTCTTGTGTTCCTCCATGAAGGCTCATGTCCGCTCCCTTCATCTGTTGGTAACTACAATTGAAACCATATTATTGATATTATACCTAATAACTTGTACTCAATGTAAAAGTTGTAACTAGAGCCAATTAGCAAAATAAAATCAGAAATTCTTACATGGAAATCAGAATAAAAAGACAATTGTCAAGAACACAGTGAAATCAAAAGTAAACATAGAATTGTTACATCTACCATAGCATCACATTATTTTCTGTAATAACTCAACCGTAAATATGAAATGAATGGATCTTTAATCAACTAGCATAAAAGTAACTACAACTAGTATCAATATACACAGTTCAATAAACAGCAATGGAATTTTCCAACCAAAAAAAAGGAAAATAAAGATCAACTGATCAACATACAGGTTTTGCATGCAAATTGATTTGTCCTTATCCTTCTTTTTCCTACTAGGTTCAAAGGAACTCATGTTTACAAGCTGGAAATTTGATCAGAATCTACATCAGACCACATAGTGGAGCTTTCATGATGGAATGCAAATGACTCGGCTAACTTTACAGCATCTTGTACTCTTAATCGAGTTCCTTGTTGACCAACAACTACCGATGAAAAGAATATATATCTTTTGTGTAATACAGAAAAATAAATTTAATATGCATAAGAACATACCACTTCATGTGTTCGGTTTAGCCAAATAGCAAATTGTTCAGGGACTTTTCCCTCATCAAAATGTGCAATTTGTAAAAAAATAACATGATCCCCCTGAATGTCTTAGCCTGCAAGGACTTCCAAAGAAAGCAAATATGGATAGGCATTAACTACTACTGGTCAAGAGGTATGAAAAACAAGCATCAGGGACCATCTATGTTCATATTTAAGCCACGACATGTCTTTGAATGTGGTCAAATGGCTTCTGAACTCACTTTTATTCCACACCCACTTCCATATGACCAAGAACTTCAGTTATCTAGTCTTGTAGTAGCATTAACAATCATCACATCTCATATCATAACCAAATGCACGTTCTACGACAGCATATCATTAAATAGTTTCCCAGTCAAAGGAAAATCAGTAAACAAACCAATCCTTAATGGTATCCCCCTGCGATAAAAGTTGTGGTAACTACCAAAAGATTGCATAAGAATATTAATATCGACAAGTAGCAATAAATTTACTCACCTTTATTCCTAAAACTCGTTGTTGATGCATCACCTGCCTAAATGAGTATCTTCTACCAGGAGGAATGTAATCATTGAATGATTTATCTAAAGGAACTTTTGAAGGTATCAAACACCCTATTTCCTGTCCAAATGCAGGGCAGCTTAACCAGCCTGCGATGTGACAAACAAAAATTGCATGATGAACGAGCCAATAATAAGTAACACTTGTTGAAGGTGCATTTCGAATTAGAGAGAAAAACATGCATATATAAAATCCTGAGAACATCAAATATCACAAAAACAATCGCCACAGCCAGATATTATGTGAAAAGGCAGAATAACAACCTCTATAAAGAATCAACGGCTAGGAACTAAGTTACCCTTTCAGTTTCTTTCTCTGTAGCCCCCTCACATAAAATTATTGGCATAAAATTGTGTCAAGAAAACAGAGTCTAAATATAATCCAACCAAAATTTTTGCAATTGGCAAACATAATAAAACTTACAAGATTAGCACTTAAAAATTGCTTGCTCTCATCACTCCTCTTAATCCATGCCCTATACCATGTAACCTGCAAAATGAACAACAGAACACAATAAGAAAAAAATAAAAAAAAAAAATTCACATGTCTAGGTTTTTTTGTAATTAACCCAAACCTCAGGGGTGTTTTTGATCTATTAATACTCACCATCAGAATCCAGGCAACAAACTCATCATCGTAGTATTGGTACATAGGAAATAGAAAAACAGAAATACTAAAATCCAAGAGAAAAATAAGAAAAGTACTGGCAATTTAATGGGCACTACAGAGTTCAGAAACATCTCTCATGACTCTCAGCTTACAGCTTGTCCTCGAAACTCTGGATAAAGCTCATCGGAAATAGTTATAATCAGATGTCTTAGCTACTTAACAGGAGATTCAATAAGCCAACAAATTAGAACTCTGGCTAGCTCTCTTGATTTTGTACCATATGAGCAAAATAAACAAAAACAATGCCGATTCAAATCTAACAAACAACTCAACAGCAGCAGATATAATCTCAATCTATCAAAAAGAACCAACAACTTACCATCTATAATAAGTATGAAACAAAAAATGAGAACTCTTGTTTCTACTTAAATTGAAACGAAAAGGAACAATGCCAAAGAGCAACATCACAATTAAATTCGAATCAGCTATCGAATACGTTTCTCCAATAAATCCGACAAACAATTTCTACTTTAAGCATTTCGAAACATCAATATGCAAACCGACAACCGAAAATTAGAAGCTCGAGATCATAACTCCACACAAAATTAAAGCTCAAACATCCAGTCCAACTTCAGAATCAAAAATAGAACTCAAATTTCACAAACAAAATGAGAAACAAAAGAAACTGTACCAATGGTAGGGGCAAGATCGTCAAGTACGTTAGAAATGAAAGTGACGAGTAGGCTGCTCTTGCGATTGAGTCGCCGGAGGAGGCAGTCGGGTGCGATTGAGTCGCCGACGGAGGCAGGCGGGTGGTGACTCGAGGGCGGAGGTAGGCGGGGGTCGTGCGAGAGAAGGAAGAGCAACGATTGTAAACCCTTTTTTAATGTCTTTTTTAATTCCACACTGAAATTAGAAAAACCTTTTCTAAGAATAACCAATAATTAATAAGTGTAATTTTATATGAATTTCCCTGCGGTTTTACTGAGACCGCCGCGCAATTAAGTCACTATAATTTTCCAAATTAAATTTATTCGCTTAATCAAAGCGGTTTTCCTAACCGTTATACAATTAGGTAGCGGCGGTTTTAGTGAACCGCCACTAAATATGTGTCGCTAAATTACTATTTTTTTGTAGTGATCTAAAAAATCATAATTTATTTTATTAAATAGACTTATTAATATGTAGTTTTATATTGATTCTTACTTTTAAATATATATTTTATGAATAAAAAGAGATAAATGCATATTAATTAATATAATTTTTGTTATTTGTTTTAAAGTCAGGCGGCAAAGTTCATATGTAAAAAGTTGAGGTTGCAAATTAACAAATAACGTAAAGTTTGGGTTGTAAAATGCAATAACTTTTATTATTTTAGATGATTTGATAATTTTGCCCTCACGTGCTGCGCATGTGATGGCATATTTTTGGAATATCCCACCGTCGGGATGCATGAAGTTGTAATTTAATAATTCCACAAAGATATTCCAACAAAAAAAAGTTTAGGTACCACATCCGCAAAATGGTCATAGTAGAGATTACAAAAAATAATTTTCCCTTCTGATTAATACCATCATGTCCACAATCTCTTTGTTTTGGGTAATTAACAGGTCTCGTAGATGCTACCCATGGAGAGATATGTACCGAATTGTATATTTGTATGTATATCAGATGTAACATGGAATAAACCGAACTAATTAAACCATATCTAATCAATTGTATATTGACTCAACTCCATCACTTGTTGGAAAAGAAAAATGAGGAAAACTTTGACAAATAAAAAGCAGCTTAAATTCACCTCTCAAACATATAATTCGAACCCATACAAAATTTGATAATATTATTCCCTAGTTGACATTTCTAATAAATTCAATTTAATTTAACCAATTAAAGTCCACATTCAACTACATCTTACATGCACATTCGTACAATTTACACGTCGAGTGTAATTCATGGAACTTACAATATGGTCAACTTATTGCCAATTTGATATGTAACAAGCTGTCTATATCTCATTTATACCTCTACTTGTCGTTAATCCTTTGCATGCCTATATATATGCATGGAATGGAATTTGTTTGAGTACAAGAAGTGAATATATATAGCAATAAAGAAAATAATAAAAAGGAAAGTAATTATGGATTGTTCTTATTCTTATTTTATCAAACTCACATGTACTTTTCTGTTCATTTTTGTTGTTCCAACTACATCCCAAAATAGTAAGTGTCCGTTTCAATATTTGTACCATTTTGGGGATGGAGTTACCGACATCGGCAACTCTGTCCGAGTTTTCCCTTGGGGACGTTCGCTTCCAGCGACACGTTTGCCTTATGGTACAACATTTCCTGGTACTCCTACTGGTCGTTGGTCCGATGGCCTTATTGACTTTGACTTTGCAGGTATAAGAGTTAATTTTTTTTTGAGAATGTGTATAAGAGTTAATTACTAATACTATTAATTCTTGAATTTTAGCCGAATTACAAAAAAAAAAAAAGAAAAGAAAAGAAAAAACTCAGTTATCTTTCAAAATTACAAATATCCTCTTGAGTGTTGATATTTAATTGTTTCTGTTTTACAAATTGCACCCTATTGAGGTGATAATTTATATAACAAAACAAACTTAAGGAGGGTATTAATTTTTATAATTTCAAAAGACAACTGATTTTTATTTTTATTTATTTGGGTACTTAGTTAAGCTAAACATGTAATTATCCCATTCTATAATGCATTTCTCCACACAATTAATTAATGTTAAAGTATATATCTATGTACTACATTTAAATGATCTAGTTTAATTTGATGACGAGTCCTATGATTTGCAGCTGCTGATTTTGGTGTTCCACAAATTACACCTTATTTGTCAAGGAATGCTAGTTCTAGCAATGGGGTCATATTTTCAGTGGCCAGAAGCCCAGTGCTTGATCATAATTTTTTCAAATCAAGAGGCGTTAAAATTCCACCATATGCTGTTCCTCTAAGTGTTCAATTAAGTTGGTTTAAAACACACCTAAAATCCATTTGCTCAACACCAACAGGTTTGTTAAATAAAAATAATTTTTATACGTACGTAGCATTATTTCAAAAGTATATACAATATTGATTTTGTTAAAGTACTGATAGTTATTTTCATTTCATTTATATCAGAATGTGCAGATAAGTTGGGAAATTCTCTTATATTGATGGGGGACATAGAAGGCAATGACATCGGTTATCCATTGACACAGGGCAAATCCATTATAGAAGTACAGACTTACGTGCCCTATGTAACACGGGCTCAAATCAGTGCTACAAGAGTAAATACCTAAGTCATATTTTAATCGTTAACATACAAAAAAAAAAAAAAACGAACTCTTTAATTACTTACCTTAATTAGGGTAAATTATTATTTTAGTCATATAACTAAATGGGTTGACAATTAATACTAGTCCTGCATATATCACAATTTGCAAAATAATCTGGTAACTTTCAAATGACTCTCAAGTTCAATCGTTTAACTGTCGGAAGTTGGAAATTTTTCCCCAAAAATCCACGTGTTCACATTTCTGCCCCTTTTCTGTGAATTTGAAACCAATTTTGCTTATGTGGACATTCTTTAAGTGAATTAACATGTTGATTGAGACAAAAGCCCAAAGTTACCGAAATCGCTAGGCGCTTGTTTGGCGGCAGCCCTGCGCTTAGGACACCTAGGAAAGTACTATTTTTTTGTGTTTTTATTCTTTTATAATTTTTATTGAATTTTGGCTGATTTTTTGCTGCTTAAGCGGGCACCTACACCAGATATTTTGGCTGCCTAGACCAGCACCTACACCCGCTTTTTGGCCACCTAGTTGGGCGCCTAGACCGATGTTTGGCCGAAATGATTTTTTGCACAAATTTTGTCAAAATCGTTTTGGCCTAGTGGCGCCAAAGTGGCCGCCTTGACCGATTTTTGAAAAACTGCAAAAACCTAGGAAATAAAAACTCATTAAGATGTTCACACAAGCGAAATTACTTTCTATATAAACGTTGCCGAAGATGTGGATACGTGAATGTTTTCAGCAAATATGCATTTTTCTACTACCAAAAAGCACTGAAATCGAAAGTTTTTTGAAAGTTACTGGACTTTTATCCAACTCGTCATTGCTGCAGGATTATTATTGTCAATACTATAGTTACCGGACTGAAATTGCAATTTCCCCTTGATATGCCAATTACTAAACTTATTCACTAACCACATTTCATTAAATAACACAGGAGGTGATCAAAATGGGTGCTAAGCTAATAATAATTCCAGGAAATGCTCCCCTTGGATGCTATCCCTATATTCTAACTGCATTACCTAGCAATGATCCCACAGCCTATGATGATCTCGGGTGTTTGAAGAGTGTGAATGATCTTATCACTTTTAAAAACAATAATCTCCAACAAGCTATCAACAATTTGAGTAGAGAGTTCCCCAACGTCAGTATAATGTATGGCCCATTTGATGAAGGTGTGCTAGCAGTTCTTGCCGAGACATCCACAGGCAAGTTAATTTTATTCTTTAGAGAAGTTTCAAACGTAACTTACAGAAACTACCTTCAAATTTGATTTTGTGTTACATTTTTATCCCAATCATTACTTTACCTGTAGGAATTCGCCGATGTGATTAAATATTTTACAGTTACATCTCTCAGTTTTTCTAAACCTTTCGTCTAATATTTTACAGTTACATCTCAATTTTTTTTTAATATTATAAATATTCATACGAAAAGTTGGGGTTGGACTTCCTGTTCCACTTCCCTATTCTATTTTATTGGATGAATGACACGTGTACAAGATCATAATTGTACACGTGTCTTTCATCGAATATATAAAATAGAGGGTGAAATAGGAAAATTGAAAGGCTATTTGTAATATTAAAAAAGTTGAGCGATATATAATTGTACAATATTCGATGATGTCAGCAAATTCCATCAGCGCAATTAGCGACTGGTGCAAAATATAAGACAAAATCAAACATCAAAAGGTTTTTTGTAATTTTAAAACTTCTATGGATTTTTTTTTTTTTTGTAACTATCTTTTTTTGTTTTTTCTAATTGAATGCTAACAACAACTATTAATTAATTTGACTTGTAATAGGCCCTTATGGCAATATAACGCTTAAAGCTTGTTGTGGAATTGGAGGAAAATATAACTACGACAGCAAAAGCTTTTGTGGGAGTGGAGGAGTGCCAATTTGCTCAAATCCAGACAAGTACATATTTTGGGATGGTTTACACCTCACACATGAAGCTTCAGCTCGTATTGAAAGGATTCTCATTCAGCCGGCTCTTTCAACCCTCAATTGTACATCATAATAGTTATATAATATAATGTCTCAGTTAGATATTGGAATTTTAATTAAGTACTGAATAAAGTTGGGAACATGTATTTTAGGAGAATGAAGAAATAATGAAAAGTAATGTTAATTTGTTGGTGTTTTGGAATTGAAGGGAACATTGTCTGTTGTAATTTGTAGCAGTCTAACTGTGTAGGGTTAATGTTTTGTTGAATAATGATGTCTCGGCAATCTTTTTTAATGTTATGCGTTGTATTTTTAATGTGAAAAAATGACACACACATATATATATATATATATATATATATATATATAGGGATTGGATCATATGTGCAAGAGGCTTACCATGTGGCGGTGTGGATGGACAAATCTAAGCCATTACTATGTTTAATCCAAAGGCCAATGTTTTTTCGAATTTTTTTTTTAAATTGAATACAGCCCATTTAAGGGCATAATGGACATTTTATACTTATAAGCACACGGCATTTTTGGTAACCCCCCATAACCTCCCCTTTTTTTGGGATTTCATTTAATCTTTCCCACTTCTTTGCAATCTTATTTTTTTCACAAAAAATCAAAACCTATTTTTTTGTCTATTTCTTCTTCATTATCACAATCCGACCCTCATCTTTAATTCAATCAACAAGCTTTCTTTAGTTAATTATTTTCCAAAGTAATATTACAAAAGTTACACGAACTCTTTTTCTTATGTTTCTGCCTTTCTTTTGATTGTTCTTTTTCTTTTTTTAATACTCTCCTTTTGCTCTTTATTGTCCAATTGGATATTCAACTTTACTAGGTGTTGTGAATCAAATTTGGTTTTAATTCTCACATTGTAGTTTTCTTCTTCATTCTACCGTTCGAGCGCTGAGAGCAAAAATTATGTGTCAGTTTCGACGCTTGGTTGGGTTCATTCGACATCAAAATCCAACACGTCCTCGGTAGTATTGGTAAAGGTCAGTTTCTTGTTCGATTTTTTTAATTTTTCGGTTGTAGGTTTTTGTGGAAAGGGTTTTCCTTATTTTTCGTCCCCTTTTATGTCCAAATCACGATGATTTTTTCGGGTTTTGGAGTTAGTTGCGATAAGTAGAGCACGCATTTTTTTTTTTATTTTGAATTTACTAGGGTTTTATTCTTCGATTTTTACAGACCCCACTTTTTTTTTTCTTGGGTTTATGGAATTATATTTTGTGCGAAATGTTGCATATACAATTGATGTTTAAACAGTATTAGTTTCGTATACAGTTAGATTACAATCGATTGCACAATTAGTTTATATGTTGTATTCTCTTTGCTACATCGTTGAGAATTAGTATAGTTCATGCACATTGTGTAATGTTTCATAGATGTTTCTCACTTCCAGGTTAAATGGCACGAGGAAACAGTAAGAGACCTGCATCCCTAGGGCCGAGCGAGGGTGCAAGTGATGGTAATCAGAGCCTAGAGGTCAAAGACCACAAAATATGCTTTGAAAGCCTCGATGCCGAAACTGAGGAGAAGATCCGTGCCCAAACTGAGAAAATTGTAGCTTATATTTTTTTTGCCCATTTTGTTTTTATTGTACCCGTGGAAATAAATTGATGAAAACTTAGCTATAAGTTGGTATACATTTAGTAAATAGTTGGTATACAATTAGTTCAGTTGTTTTTTTTTTATTTGTGGATATGAATTGATGAAAACTTAGCTATAGAATGGTATACAGTTAGACAATTGTTGGTATACAGTTAGTTTCTCAATTAAACATCTAACAATGCACTACTGAATACTTATATTATCACCAAATATTGGACAAGTATATACCAAATATAATTTCAGGGTACCGTAATGGAATTATTTTTATACCATATTTTTATAGTTATAAAGCACCAAAGTCTGCATATGTATACACCAAAATATGCTTCCAATGTACAATATTGTCAATATTTTTATACCAACTTAAGTACCAGTGTTTAGTCTGAAATAAACATCCAAATACGCCATATTTCATGTTATATTAGCACCAAAATATGCATATCTATACACGAAATAACGCGTCCAGAGCACAATATTATAAATATTTGTACACCAAAATATTGCGTCAATGAAGAGTGAGAATCCATTTTTTTTCCTCATTATTAGGCGTATCTGTTATAGAAATCTGATATTGAATATATCCCTTGATTTTAGGAAAGTAAATATGTTATTATTTTTACACCATTTTGATAGTTACCGATTAGCACCAAAATATGCATATCTATACACGAAATAATGCGTCCAGAGCACAATATTATAAACATTTGTACACCAAAATATTGCGTCAATGAAGAGTGAGAATCCGTTTTTTTCCTCATTATTAGGTGTATCTGTTATGGAAATCTGATATTGAATATATCCCTTGATTTTAGGAAATTAAATATGGTATTATTTTTACACCATTTTGATAGTTACCGATTAGCACCAAAATATGCATATCTATACACGAAATAATACGTCGAGCACAATATTATAAATATTTGTACACCAAAATATTGCGTCAATGAAGAGTGAGAATCCGTTTTTCTCATTATTAGGCGTATTCTGTTATGGAAATCGATATTGAATATATCCCTTGATTTTAGGAAAGTAATTATGGTATTATTTTTACACCATTTTGATAGTTACCGATTTGCCCTTTTTACACATAAAATAAATGAAAAATGGTGTATTTTTAGGCTTAATCAACCATTGATTGAATAGGATGGATGGATGGGATTAGAGGTGTCAAGTGGTGGGCTGGCCCGGCCCAGCTCGGCCCGCCCACTTCGGGCTGGCCCAGGACCGCCCATGAATAGTAATGGTGTCCCCGGGCGGTCCTAGTAGTATAAGTCAGGCCCCAATTGGGCCCAAATATATGAACCCGCCCGGCCGGGCCCAGGCCCACCGAGCCGGATCGGTTCAGAACCCGGCCGGATGGGTCTGGGCTTTTTTTTTTTTTATTTTTAAATAGATTCAAAAGATTTAAAATTATGTTGAGGTAGTAGAGGTTTGAACACCAAACCTCCAAGTACACAATCATGTTGCCAAACCATCATGCCAACTTAATTTTTATTAGTATATCCGGAATGTATGTTTACTTAATATTGGAAAAATACTATAACATAATAAATATCCTCTGCAAAATGCGTACCACATTAAGTGTAAAATATTTAATAAATGTATTGTAAGGATTGGAACTCTTGACCTCTTGGTAGGAGATGTAAAACCTACTACCTTGGCAACTCAATTTTTGATATAAATATTAGATTCATTTATACTTAACATAAGAACACACACAAAAAAGAAAAAAAAAAAAAAAGGCCGGCCCGTTGGCCCCACTCGTGAAGCCCGCCTAGGCCCGGACTCTCTAGTGGCCGAGCCGGTGGGCCTACACTTTTATATTTTTATTCGCCCGGCCCGCCCGCCCGAGTGGTGAGTGGGCTAAACCGCCCGCTTGGAAGGCGGGTCAGGTGGGCCAGGCCGGCTAGCCCACCGACCCGTTTGACATGTCTAGATGGGATCGTCCACACCGCCACATGGTAAAGGTCGCCACATGAGATCCTATCCCTATATATATATATAATATAAATATTGAAGAATATAATTAGTTTGATATATAATGGCGGGTTTTATATTCTCTTGGGAGAAAGTCAAACTATTTTGGCGAGGGCAATATAAAAAGGTATATGTTATTATTTCACGGATACAAACATTTCCTTAAATCACAAAAGCTTTATTTGGATTAATGAACGTGAAAGTAAGAATTTGATCTAATCCATATTAACAAATCCATTAAAATTGTTTGGATGATATAATAATACAATGGATTTCAAATCATCTAAGGTGGAGTCATTTAAATGAACCCATTTATCTGAAACTTCCCATCAATCCAAATTCTCAACTCAAAATCACAAAAAACTTATATGAGAATGTGTCATGGATATAATGCATCAGATATATGGTTCGAATATTTACTTAGAGCATCAACCTGAACCCAAAACCAAACTCATGAAAAAATATATATTTTTATGTGTCTCTTAATTAATTAGGGTCTGTCTCATGTGTTGGCTATCTATAAACAAAACAACAAACAAATATAATGATTACACACTCAATGAAACCTATTATACAAATTTGTACTCTAATACTCAGAGACACTACAAGAAAAGTCAAAAATAGCGACAGAAATATCCGTCGCTAAACATAAAAAAAATCCGTCGCTATCCAATTTAGTGACAAATTAGCAATGGAAAATATCCGTAGTTAAAACACTGGTCGCTAAAAAGCTAACGACGCAAAATAAAGTCGTCGCTAAAAATAGCAACGGAAACATCCGTCGCTAAATTGTAATATTTCCGTTGTTAAAGTGGTCTTGTTCACGACATTTTGCACCAAAGAATCTGTTGCATAGAAGTCAAGAAGTTTACTTAAATAAGTAATACTTCCATGCTGCCATGTCTTAAAGTGTTCAGTCCCGGAAGCGTGCAAAAGGAATAAACCAATGGGAAGATTGCACTCGTGTCGATTCTCGAAAAAGTCGAACATTCATTTAATACGAGAAAATGTCAACATCAAGAACTGCAACAAGACAAGCCAACGAACACAAGTGACTTTTGAAAATCAGCCTATCTCTTCAACGGACAGATTTTTGAAAGTTCACTATAAAAGGCTGAGGAATCACTTTGAGAAGAGGTTACGACCTTGCATATCTGAACAACGAACATTCAAGCAATTATTCAAATTGTAACCTGCAACCTATTCTCAAGTTATTCAAGCAAAACCCTCAAGCCTAAATCTCGAAGGAAATCGATCAAACACTAAGCTGTGAATAGGGGTGTCAATTAGGTCCATCGGGTCGGGTCAGGGTTTGGTTTCGGGTCGATTTCGGGTTATGCTCAAAATATATCAAAAAATTAAGTAAAACAATTAACTTCAGGTCGGGTTCGTGTCGGGTTCTCGTGTCGGGTCAGGGATTGACACCCCTAGCTGTGAAGGAAAGACAACTTCAAACTGTTGAAGAGGAAACTTTTGAAGAATCAAAAGGGGTCTACTTTCCAAGGAGGATTGTAGGAAGGTTCAAGGTCGAACCAGTCTCAAGTTATTGGAGGGCTTCGTGATCAAATCCAAGAACCATGAGCAAATGAGCTGAAGTAGCAAGGCAGCCGCCCTGTGAAAAAGTTTTCTGAGTCGGACGAGAAGCCAATTGTGTGACCAAGGCATCTCTAGACTGAGTCCCAAAGGAGCAAGTGTTTGTGTGATCAAGACTTGTATCTGGACTGTTTACCACTTTGTACTCTGATCAATACTTAGTGGATTCCTCCAGGAGTTGGAGAAGAGAGGATTAGAAGAATTACCCCATCTTCGAACCTCTATAAAAATTATTGTGTCATTTACATTTCAAAGATTTCATTTCGCACATATTTTATATCCGATGATAATTTGCTTTCCAACTGATAAATAACTAAGTGCTAAACTCAAGTGTTAAAGCTAGGCTAAACCAAATTTAAGGGTGTTAAGTCTTCCGCTGAAAATCTCATCACAACTAAGTTAAGTATTAGACTAAACAACTGAGTTATTCTATCAACATCTCAATCGAAGTGCGTTGAGTGGCTAACTCTATTTGGATAACTAACTTAGTCTGTCCATCAAGGTTTTGTGAAATTAACTCTGTATTATTTTAAAAGGACTAAAATCAAAAAGTTGGTAAGGTTTATTCGACCCCTCCCTTCTAAACCTTACTTACATCCCTTGGGACCTAGAAGTGGTATCAGAGCGGTTGGTTCATTGAGCCTTCCGCACTGGTTACTGAACTAGATCTCCAATCTTTCAAAGATTCCTTTAACACTTGCTTTTTCAAAACTCTTTTTATTCAACAAAGTTATTATCATGGAAGCAAATCTGACACGCATTCCTATGTTCTCCATTGAAGAATTTGATGATTGGAAAATTCGTATGCAGGCTCATCTATCAGCTTTACATGATGAAATGTGGATTGTGATAGAAGATGGGCCATTGCAAATACTAAAAGTCAACAAAGTCTTTGTTAGACGAACACAAGCAAATTTGAAGGAGAAGAGGTCTGGCGATCTAGACCTGACCATGGTTGAAAAACCAAGAGCTGAATGGACAAATGATGAAAGAAAAAGATACAACTTGAACAATGTGGCCAAGGATATAGTTTACAAGACTTTAGACAAAACCATGTTCAACAAAGTCAAGTCTTGCAAGACATCCAAAGAAATCTCGGATAAATTAACTTTAATTTGTGAAGGATCTGAGCAAATTAAAGAAAATAAGCTATCTGTTGCTGTACAAAAATTTGAAAATTTTAAAATGCTTGCAGGTGAAACCTTGGATCAACTGGATGCTCGATTCACTGAAATCACCAATGAACTATCAACACTTGGGAAAGAATATACACAGAAGGAAATGTGTATGAAGATTCTGAGAAGCATCCCAACAGAATGGGAAATGAAAGTCATGGCCCTGAGACATTTAATGAACCTCACAACAACATCCAATCATGAGCTATTCTCAGACCTCAAAGCCCACGAGTTTGATCTGAGAAGAAAAGATCAAGAGGAGACAACTGTACCTAAAATAGCTGCATTTATAGTCAAGGATGGGAAGAGAGCTGAGGTCAAGGAAGTCATTGACCAGGAGGAAATTGCCTTGATGGTTAAAAGATTCAACAAGTTCTTCAATAAGAACTATAAAAGAAACAAGGGTGAATCCTCCAAGAGACATTCAGCTCCCTCCAAGTCAAGGGAAGATAGGCTACCAAAGAGAGCTGAGCATCAAAAGCCAGCTCAAAGGGAGGCATATATTGTGTGTGAGATAGCTAAAACAGCCAGCTCAAAAGCCAAAACTCATAGCTGACTAAGGAGCTGAGTACTCTAAGTCACATAGCTGATGAGAACAAAGAGCTGAAGGCTGAGAATGCTAAACTAATAGCAGAGATAGCTGCTATAGAAAAGAGGGAAAATGATCTCAAAAATGTGATTGCTTCATTCACAAATGCATCTAAATCATTGGATGGCATTATTATGAGCCAAAAAAAGTGTGGAGATAAGACAAGCATAGGATTTAATTCCTTTGTACACAGTCAAACTCCCAGAGTGATCTTGGAAAACGATCTTCAAGTAATGAAGCATCTCAAAAACCCAAGACACCAAATGTTGCACCCACAATCACTCCAAAGCACAACCACAAACAAATTGGCCTTGGATACAAGGGAAAAGGTAAACAGTCAGTTGAGAAGGCTGAGATGACAGCTGAGAAGAAATCCAGTAGAGTTCCTCAGCAAACTCCAAATTGAAAGTACTCTGTAAAGCACAAACAAAGCTACCAAAAACCCCAGAAATTTTATCAAAGAAACACTTATGATGGGAATGGTAGAAACTACCCAAGCCAAGCTGATTGGAACAATGAGAAATATCAGCAAAGACCTATGGAATATAAGACCAAACGACTAAGGCCTAGAACTCAACAAAGGCCATTCCTAAGGCAAAAGAGCTATCATTAGCACACATATGCACCCAGGCAATACACTCAGAGATATCACAACTACCCAAGAAAGGCAATTTCTAAAACACACACACAGGCATACAGACAAAAGAGACAATCTGTATGAACCTAAAGCCCCCAGGCAATTTGCCAAAGTGAGTTATGATTATGGCACAGATAGATGGCAACCTCTTAGAGTCAAGTCATTTGGCTATAGGTTGGTAGGATCATCTTACAACTCTAACCCCTCAGGACCCAGATAAGCATGGGTACCTAAAAACTAATTTCCTTGATTGCAGGTTCAAGGAACAGCTGAGTGCCAAGGAACCTGGCACATGGATAGTGGCTGTTCTAGACACATGATAGAAAACAAGAAAAATCTATCAAAATTCAAGGAGATTAGAGGCGCAAAAGTCATATTTGGAGGAAATGAAGCTCCAGGGGAAATAAGAGGCACTGGATCCATCAAGAAAAATGGTTTAGAAATCACAGATGTTGCATACGTTGAAGGTCTCAACTTCAACCTGCTAAGCATCAGCCAACTCTGTGACAAGGGCTACAATGTTGGATTCAATATGGGAGTGTGCCAAATTAAAGATACTGAATCAAATGAAATTGTGCTGCAAGGATCCAGACAGAAGAACATGTATGTGGTAGATTGGTCAACTGCCACACCAAGCACTTGTCTGTTAGCAACGAGTACAATCGAAACAAGTTGGCTGTGGCACAAGAATTTAAGTCACTTGAATTTCAAGACAATTAACAAGATTGCAAGGAGTCATTTAGTAGAAGGACTGCCAGACTCAGTATACAAGAAGGAAAATGTTTGTGATGCATGCCAGATGGGAAAGCAGATTAAATCATCATTCAAAGAGAAGTCTAATCCATCTTCAACAAGAATATTACATCTGTTGCGTATGGATTTATTTGGTCCAGTTGAGCCAGCCAGCATAAGTGGAAAGAAATACACCTTAGTGGTGGTGGATGATTGTTCAAGATATACATGGACAATCTTCATGTGCAAAAAGAAGGAAACCTTGCAGAAGTTACCTTAACTGATGAAAAGAATTCAAAATGAAAAGAGCCAAACCATTATAAAGATAAGATCTGATAGAGGAACTGAGTTTGTCAATGGGATAATAACTCAGTATTGTGTTGAAAATGGTATTACTCATGAGTTATCTCTGCAGAAGAACTCCACAAAGAGAATGGAGTATTTGAAAGAAGAAACAGAACTCTCAAAGAAGCTGCAAGGACTATGTTAGCTGAAGCTGGATTGCCTAAAAGATTTTGGGCTGGAGCCATAAACACCACATGCCATACTCAAAAATGTTACATGATTAATAGACAGCCGACAAAGACTCCCTATAAAATATGGATAGGGAGAAAACCAAATGTTTCATATTTTAGAATATTTGGATGTAAATGCTTCATCCACAACAATGGCAAAGACAATCTAAAGGCTTTTGATGCTAAAGCTGATGAAGTTATCTTCTTGGGATACTCAGCTAAAAGTAAAGCCTATAGAGTGCTGAACAAGAGGACTATGGTCACAAGAGAGTCTATCCATGTGGTTTTTGATGAACCTAATGTAAATGGAGAAGACATTGAAGAGGTAGCTGGTAAGCTAAATCAGCCAACTATGCAGAAGAGTCCCTATATTGAAGCTGAAGCTGGAGCAATCAACCAAGATGAATATGAGATAGCTGAATCTCAAAGACAACTGGAAAATTTGCAGCTGAATGATGATGAGAGAGATGCTCAAGAAAACACAGCTGCGAGACGATTGAACCCAGCTGATTTACTCAGACCTGATGTGAGATGGCTGAGAAACCATCCACCAGAGTTAGTAATTGGAGATGTAAGAGATGGTGTAAGAACCAGATCCAGAGCTCAACAAGAAGCTATGTTCACTTGTTTCATCTCCCAAATTAAGCCAAAGGATGTGTCACAAGCATTGAATGACACACATTGGATTCAAGCCATGCAAGAAGAGCTGAATCAGTTTGAAAGGAATAAAGTTTGGGAATTGGTACAAAGACCAACACATCAAAATGTCATTGACACAAAATGGGTTTTCAGAAACAAGATGAATGAGGAAGGATCTGTGGCAAGAAAAAAAGCAAGATTGGTAGCCAAAGGGTATTGCCAAGAAGAAGGAATAGATTTTGATGAAACATTTGCTCATGTTGCAAGATTATAAGCAATAAGGATGTTTCTTTCCTATGTTGCACACAAAAACTTCATTGTATATCAAATGGATGTGAAAAGTGCATTCTTAAATGGTTTGTTGGAAGAAGAAGTCTATGTTGTACAACCTCCAGAGTTTGAGCAGAAGACTCTTGGAGATAAGGTGTATAAACTCAAAAAGGCTCTATATGGACTCAAGCAGGCACCAAGAGCATGGTATGACACATTATCTTAATTTCTGACAGATAATGGATTCACCAAAGGCAAAGTGGACAGAACACTCTTCAGAATTCAAGATGGGGAGAGTATACTGCTTGTTCAAATATATGTGGATGATATTATTTTTGGATCCACAAACAAAGAGCTGTGTGATAAATTCTCAAACCTCATGCAAGACAAATTTGAAATAAGCATGATGGGAGAACTGACTTTTTTCCTAGGACTTTAAGTGAAACAGCTGAAGGATGAAACCTTCATAAGTCAAACAAAGTACACTAGAGATTTAATGAAGAAATTTGGTATGGAAGAGAAGTCTTCTGTGAAAATACCAATGAATACATCAGTCAAGATGGACATGGATGCAGATGGCAAGCCGTGGATCAAACCGATCTGAGCACTTATGGATCATCGCTCTATCTAACAAAGCAAGAAAGCCGGACATCACCTTTGTAGTAGTTGTATGTGCAAGATTCCAATCTGCACCTAAAGAAAGCCACATGACTGCAGCTAAGAGAATCCTATTATACTTGAATGGATGCCAAAAAGTTGGCTTATGGTATCCAAAGGAAGGTGGATTCAAGTTAATTGGTTACTCAGACTCAGACTATGCTAGATGTAGAGTTGGCAGGAAGAGTACTTCTGGTACATGTCAAATGCTTGGAAATAGATTGATTTCCTGGTTTAGCAAGAAGCAAAACTCAATAGCCACATCAACAGCTGAAGCAAAGTACATAGCTGCGGGCAGCTGTTGTGCCCAAGTTTTATGGATGAGACAACAGCTGAGAGATTATGAAATTAAAGAAAAGGATATTCCAATTATGTGTGATAACACAAGTGCTATTGCAATCACTCAGAATCCTGTGTTGCATTCGATAACAAAGCACATTGATGTCAGATATCACTTTATAAGAGATCATGTTGAAAAGAAAGACATCACTTTGGAGTACATCTCAACTGATAAAAAGTTAGCTGACATGTTCACAAAGCCATTATGTGAAGCCATTATGTGAATCAAGATTTGAAGAACTCAAGCATGAGCTAGGGTTGATTGAGCTGAGTTGATACTCAGAAGATCAAGGAGAAGAGATGGAATGTGAAAAGATGAAAATAAAGCAGATCTCATGAATCAACAAAATGAACCCCAGATCGGAAAGTCACCAGACGAGTTAAGACAAATTTGAGTCACTATATGAATAGAGAGAAGAAGAGTTGAGTCAATTAAGGAGTAAGCTGAGTCATTTATGAGCTAAGTGACAAAAACGCAGTCATTTTTAATAAGCGGGAATTTTTTTAAGGATGGCGTCAGCGTAATAATGACGGGCACAGTCAAAAGCTACACAATAAGCATATGATTGGATATAAATGCTGCCGCATTAAATGCTAATCGGCATGGTAAATCTGAGATGTTGATCATGATCAAAATTCAAAAACCAAAAGCACGTCCTTTCATAACCTTTATATACTCATTTGTTCAGTTTTTCTCTCTCTCACTTAAACTGTTCCTCTTCAAGCATCCGAAAGCAAGTACATTTCTCTCAAAAACCCTACCAGCTCTCAAAGCGAGTTCATCAAGTTTTAATCAGTAAAAACTTCTAGAAATGGCACCAAAGGCTAATTTTGTTAAGTTATCGAAGCAAATCCACACCGGATCGACTGTGGATTTTGAAGGGATGATAAAATAGGGTTCCGATGAAACCCTTGTGAAGAAGATAGCGGATAAAATCAAGAAATCCGGGCTGAAACCATTCCTCACGATGGAGTTTCTGATGACGTACGTAGAGGAGGTCGCCCAGTTTTACATTAATGCCGAAGTGCAGGACGAAGATATTAAGTCCTCCGTCCACCGCAAGGACATTCTAATCACTGCAAAGGACCTTGCGGAGCACTGTTTATTGCCGTCGGAGGGCATGACGGAGATATATGAAGCCAAACGTCAACTTGGCTGCTGCATGGAAGGAAGTAGCCAAACCTGAATGTGCTGCAAAAGTGGTCTACACAACTGACAAGAAGCTGCTGAAGGACGATTATCATAAATTAATGGATATCGTCGCAAAGTGTGTGGATATGAAGTTTGGAAGCTTCAATCAGCTGTCCAAAACCAAGCTGATCATCATGACTGTGATCATGGAAGAGAAGAAGATCAATTGGGCTGAGTTTTTTTACATCAGACTCTGCCAAAATGTTTCAAACAAGTCATTCAAGGAGGATGGATCCTTTGGAGGATCACTCGGCTATGGCCTAATCATTGGCCACTTGATGGAGGTGAAGGGCATTCCCATTCAGCATGGAAAACCATTCCATGTTAACAAAAAGATGTTCCGGGCCAATCTCTCAGGAGCCCAAAAGAGAGCATACACTAAGAGGGCTAATACCAGTGAGGGGGAATCAGCTGACCCTGTCGATACAACTACCTCATCCCCTCCTAAAAAGAGAGTTGCCCTTGCAGCTGCAAAGAAGAAAGCTGCTCCTCAGCAAAGAAAAAAGACGGACTGCCCCCTGCACCGAGTCACCTGGCCTCGATCGTGTCTCCCGCCCTACAAAATAGTGGAGAAGGAACCATTAATACCTTTCCAGGAATTAAGAAGAAGAGGACTGTAGGTCCAAAGGGGTGTAAGTGTAAGGTTTAGAAGGGGGGGTTGAATAAACCTTACCCAATTTTCGATTTAGTCCTTTTAAATCTCAGAGTTCTACACAGTTTGTGTCCTTGATGGACGGTCGAATTAGTCACTCAAGAGAGTTAATCGCTCAATTTCGGTGAGTCATTAATAGAGTAACTCAATTTGTTGGCTATAATTTGACTCATTTGTGGTTTTGTTTTCGGGGAGACTTAACACCCTTAAGTTTGATTAAGCAAGTTTTTCTGACTTGATTTAGTACTTATAAATTATCAAAAGGATAGCAAATTTATCAACAGATATAAGCGAGTTAAAAGTGCGGGAATTTAAATCTTTGAAATGTAAATGACACAATAAAATTTTTATAGAGGTTCGAAGATGGGGTAATTCTTCTACTCCTCTCTTCTCCAACTCTGGAGGAATCCACTAGGTAATGATCGGTTTACAAAGTGGTAACAGTCCGGATACAAGTCTTGATCACAACAACCGACTTGATCCTTTGGGACTCGATCCTGAGACGCCTTGATCACTCGGTGGCTTCTCGACGACTCGGCTTCTTCACAGGCAAATTTGCCTTGCTACTACTGACTCACTTGCTTAAGCACTTTGGATTTGATCACGAAGCCCTCCAAAAGCTTAAGACTTGGTTCATCCTTGAACCTTTCTACAATCCTTCCCGGAATGTAGACCCCTTGTTTTCGATATTTTCCTCTTCAAGCGATTGAAGTTCTCTTTCCTTCACGGGTAAGTGTTGGATTGATGTACTTGAAATGTAAGCTTGAGGATCGAGAATGTTTTGATTTTTGATAAGCTTGTATATCTCACGTGTGTGTCATTCATCCTACTTCTCAAACAAACTCCTCGGCCTTTTATAGTGAACTTTCAAAAATTTGCCCGTTCAAGAGATAGGCTCATTTTTGAAAGTCACTTTGCGATCGTTGGCTTGCGTTCTTGGAATTGCCATTTCCTTGTATGAATTGTTCTTTCACCTTTTCGTAGTTCGACACGGTGTAGTGCTTCCCATTGGTTCATTCCATTTGCACGCTTCGGGGTGAGCACTCGAGAAAGGTGGTATGGAGATATTACTTGTTTAAGTAAATCTCTTGATTTACGGCAACGGTTCTTTTTCTGATTATCTCGACTTTGCATTTCCTTGCTTTCCCAGGTGACTTAGAGTCGACTTCCAATCATTGGATGACTCTTTCGTCACTTCAACTTGAGACTTGGCTTCTCTTGAGTTGACTTGGTGATGTTCCACTCAGTGCATCTGTTGCTTCTTGATCGAGTTTCACATGCTCTTCTTCTTTGCCGTACTCAATTTGTCTCTCGTGAGTTTTCCTTCAAGTCTTGATTGTCTTCTTGCATGTTAGGGCGTAGGCCGACTTAACTCGGCTTGGCCCACTCTAATTGTTACAATACACTTTACTGACAAGAATTGGGGTGCCAACTTTCTATTCTAAGTTTTACATGGCATTCATCAAAATCTAAACAATAAAATTCCTAACAATTTCCCCGTTTTGATGATGCCAAAACTTAAATTATTCAAAGATGCAAACAAAGAATGATACATACTGAGATAGTGTATTGACATAGAATGTATCGCGAGAATCAATTCTTTTTATTGATCATATCATTATTGTTCCTCAACACAATCAAGCTGTTTACAAGGTGTATCGAGCACATAATTGTCCATACGAAAATAAAGAATTTATAACTTTATTACGAAGACTTACATTGTATGTATTTACATAATAAAGTACACGAAGGGGTGGACAAAGAACACTTCATCTTCTTATTTGTCTCCTTCTTTCGTCTTGATCAAAGATCTTCTTCTCTTCTTCTCGTCATCACCGCCTTCTTTTTCTTCTCATATGCTTTTCTTGCGCCTTCATCTATTCTTATTCTTTCCGTCTCTCTGTCATAGCTGAGTTTGTCTTTTGTTTTCTTCTTCTATTCTTTTTGCATACTCAACGTTAGTTTTAGCCACTCGCAAATTTGCCACTTGGTCAAGCCCCCAAAGAGATCCCTCCTTTCTTCCCGGATCTACGTATTCTATGTTCTTGGGCAGAGGCCTAGGTCCAAGCTTCTTCCTCCACTCGCCGCTTCTTCCTCTACCTCTGGGCGTATCTTTGTCGAGTCTTCTTCTTTCGGTGAGTGCCCGGCGGAGTGACCAGCAGAGATTGCCGGTTGTCTGTCCCTGTCGCCTTCTTCGCATAATGTGAGACCCTTTTCCCAAGACAGTCCCAAGCTTGAGCCAT
This sequence comes from Rehmannia glutinosa, assembly GCA_016081115.2. Classification (NCBI taxonomy): domain Eukaryota; kingdom Viridiplantae; phylum Streptophyta; class Magnoliopsida; order Lamiales; family Orobanchaceae; genus Rehmannia; species Rehmannia glutinosa. Next base: position 151,018,376 of record CM071926.1, read on the forward strand.
GGACATGTTTGCAAAGTATCCCTCGATTCGAGCGTTTTGAATTCATCGATGAACGTGGCTCTGTCCCGACATACGAGATGGCATAGGTGTCTCTGTCCCAACTGGAATGCCTCCATGTTCTTTCAAGATGTTCATCACCCTGGCATCCATTCTTCCTTCCACTTCCTTCATCCCCGCTTCAATTGATTTTCTCTTCTCACCATAGATACAAGCAGAGTGTTGGAGTGGCGAGTCACCGGGAGTTTGCCGCTTATAATGTCAATTTTGTGTGAGGACCTTGTTGGGGGTTTGTGCAATCATCAATGTCACATCTGTTGATCCTTCCCCTCAACATGTTTTCCTTTCTTTCGTTTCAAGACTTTCTCGGTGATTTTCCGACTATTTTGCTCCTTTCTTTTCGGCTTCAGATTTTCTTGCTTTAAGGTATTCCTCTTCCCCTTTTGGCATCATCAAAGGATAGAAGAACCCAGGGAACATCTTTGGCAAGCATGAAGTCGAGTCTTCGATGGTTGAGTTCGCTTTAAGTCGCTGCGTTGTATGCAAAGACGGAATTCAGATCTAGTAGCGTTGGATTCTGCTTTGAAATCAGCTTCATCTCGGCCATGAGAAGGCTGAATTTTCTTGTCATGTGTTCTTCCAAACGTAGATCATGTGTATGTTGTTCACGCAGCAGCTTGATCTCGGCAGTGTGAGCTTCATGCATATGCTCAATGTGCTCTCTCGGCTTTGTCTTTGCATCGTATTTTCACTCTCCACACCAGACTTATTGAACAATTGTCTGAAGTATCTCACCTGTTCCACACGCATTGTTTTCTTCTTTGTTGCCACCATTCCCTTATCCGAACTGTTATGCCTCTTAAATCGTTTGTAAGGGTGGCATCTCTGTTGTCCAATCGCATGTCCAAAGAGGCTGATGCCTCTCCATCCTTTCAATCTCAAAGCAAAGAGTGCCTTGAACACTTCTCGAGCTTTAGCCGATTCTTTCATTGCGGTGATGGCCATACAACATCGAAGTCATAATTATTTGGAACAATGGTGTCTGTTGGAAGAACAGGAGCTGGTCCGTGATAGCGTGCTGTTCGTTTTTCGATTCTTCGTGGAGTTCTCGTATCTCCGAAAAAGGGAAAGATTCTACAAAAGAATCATCACCGCCAACGGGATCATTCGATGATGAGCGGTGCGCGTGATGTTCTTTTAGGAATTGATCTGCTGCAGCTTGAGGAGCTGTGCGATGTAGTCTATTGTTGGTGGGTTCTGTTGTGGAGTAGACCCACTGGTGAGCCTCACTGTCTTAACAGACTTCGTTGGTCTCAGTGATTTCTCCATTTCATGGACTCGGTCCTCGGCCTTATCGAGCGTCATCGGACGATGATGAGATTTCCATAGGTGGCTCATCATCAAAATTAAAGGTTTGAAGTAGTCTTGGGATCGACTTGCTCGTGCTTGGAACATCCGCATGGTGAGTCTTTTGGATTTGTCATGGGGATGACTCATCTTCTTCTTCGCCTTCCGATCCCAGAAAAGTGACATCGGGGTTGTCCTGGGAATCATGAAGTGCGCTGATCTCCTTCTCGGATGGGTCGATGATACCAGGAGGGATGTTCTCTACTTGTTTGCTTTACCCGGGGAAGTCTCAACCTCCCGTGGGCCTTCATTTCCTCCGGTCTCTCTGCTGCGAAGTCTTAGTCCTCCCTTTCGACAGGTGTGTTGTCTTAGGGTCTTCTACGATGGCATCCATTGGAGTCTCAACCCCATGGATTGCACTTTCATCGCCCCAGTGTTAACTCCTGTACATTCTTCCTGTGCCTCGGCCTCGATCGCATCAAATAGCGTCATTAGCCTTCAGCGATTGGCACCTCACCGAGACAGTCTCAATCGCCCGAGCTTCGTTGATGGCAACTTCTTTCTTCTTGTGATTGTAATTTCTCTTCTTCGCCTCCTTGCTTCTTTGTCGAGTCATCCGCAACATCCTCCGACCTTGCTGCGGTGGAGGAGTTTCCCCTCGGCTAGCGCCCGGTGAGTGACTTGGAGTGGGGTCACTCGTCTCCATACTCCCATTGTTTCAATTGATGGTTCGATCGTTGGGCGGTGGTAGCACACCTTCAATAGGGGTTGGCTCGACCGAGTCCCCACTAGCCCGGTTCATCGCCATCTCCCTTATTGCCTTCTTCCGAGTGAGTGGGGAAGTGGTAGCAAAGCAACAACATTTGCTATTTCTTCGAACCACTCCCATTGGATCGATTTCACCGTGTTCGGAGGACTCTCCTGGTCCCTCCATTAATCTTTGCTCGTGAAGGATTCTTGATTCGTGCAATGCTTGCTGCATTTGCAACTCTTTCGTAAGGGGCGAAAGATTCTGCGGTTCCTCGTCACTGCATCGGAGAAGACATCAAGGAGAGGATGTGTGTGTTACGAGTGCGGGAGATAGGCGGATGCTTGCCTTCTCTCGTCGGCTTCTTCAAAGCCTTTGCTTTTCTCTCTCCTTGTCCTTGTATATCCTGCGAGAATGTCCATGCGATTGTCTTCATCCGAGCGGGAGCATGAGTTAATCAAGGAAATTTAGCGATTCCTTCTTCTTCTTCTATGAACTCGACCGTTGGAACTGTTCCTTGACTTGCTCAACTTCCATTTTCTCCACTCACGCAGACGATTTTGGATGTCCGGGTAAGGTGGAGATAGGATCATTACATCACTATCCGCTTGGGCTGGTTCTTCTTGTGCTTGGTGTGTGAGCGAGATGTGTCTTGGGTTGCCTCTCTTGACGCCCAGCAGACTTGGCTGTTTCATCAACTACATCCGGAGACTCTCTTCTCCGATAGTCTCCGTATTTGTGCTAGCCGAGTAATCGACTCATTTGGTTTCTCCTGTTCGACCGCTTGACAAGTCTTCTTCGTCTCTTGGTTTGTACCAAGGGAATTTACAGTTGAGGCGGTGTCCTCGAATCTTGGCGGTCGGGGCCAGGTGCTTGGGTTTGTTTCGAGGAGTGGCCGTCTAGGCTTGTCGATTCTCCTCCTTTTGACGATCGGAGAAGGTATTTGGGAGTCCTTCTCGACCACGCTGCCGCAGGGGGAGACACGGCTTTGGGGCGGAGTGACTCGCTGCAGGGGCAGGAGCATGTTTGGTTTTCTTTCTTTGCAGGGGGGCGTGATCTTCTTGGCATTGCGGGCGACTTTTCTTCTTTGGTGGAGAGGAAGCATTTGTGTCTTGGTCGGTGATTCCCCCTCATTGGTGTCGCTCTCTTGGCGTAAGCTCGACCGAGCACCGAGAGAGGTTAGCTCGAACATCCTCTTGTTAACATGGAAAGCCTTCCCATGTCTAAGAGGTACTCCTTTCACCTCCAATAGCCGGCCAATCACAGGCCATATCCCGGGATCCTCCAAATGTGCCATCTTCTTTGAAGGACTTGTTCCCCACGTTCGCAGAGTCTGTGTAGATAAACTCGGCCAGTTTATCTTCTTTTCTTCGATGATTAGCCATCGATCGGCTTTGCCTTTGTGATTGGTCAAAGCCGCCAAATTTGATGTCGATACATTTGGCAACTATGTCCAACAATTTGTGATAATCCTCCTTGCCAGATCTCTTGTTTTTGTGTGTATATAATTTTATCAAAGCAAAGTCGGACTTGGCTATCTCTTTTCCATGCGTCACCCAAGTTGACATCGCCTTCCTTAATCTCGTTGCTCCTTATGCCGGTAGTGAGCAATATTCACCAAATCCTTGGCGATGATAGTCAGCTGCTTCCCGTGAACAGATGACTTGATTCCTTCATCGTGAATCTCAGCATTCACGTAGAATTGTGCGACTTCCTCCACGTAGGTCATCGGATATTCTAGTGTTAGAAACGGTTTTAGTCCGGACGTTTCCAACTTCTCCGCGATTTTCTTTACCAGGGTGTCGTCGGACCGCTTCACCATTCGTTTAAATCCACCGTCGAACCGGTGTGGATTTGCTTTCCCAACTTGGTAAAGTCATAAGTTGGTGCCATTTCTCAGAATTATTTCAAGGAAAAACTCAGAAAATGATTTGGAGATTGATAGGGTTTCGAGAGTATTTTGCCTTTGCTTTTGAGAGAATGAGATGAACAGTTTTTAGAAGTGTGAGAGAGAAACGGACGAAAATGGTTTAAATATGGTTTATGAAAGGACGTGCAGACGGTTTTGAATTGTGATCGAAATCAACGGCTTGGATTTCGTGACGATATTGAGCGATTCATGTCTCGTATTTAATGCGGCATTTATATCCAATCATAGACTTGGTGTGCAAACTTTTATGTCCAGTACACATCATCATTATTCGACGTGTTTCTTAAAACATTCCCGCTAAGTCAAAACGATTGCGTTTTTGTCACTTTGCTCATAAGTTATTCACTTATCTCTTAGCCGATTTAACTCGCTTCTCACATTTCTCTTAGTGACTCGGCTATCGGTGACTTGGTATAGTGACTTTCCGATACGTCTGGTCGAATTCTTAAGTTTTTGCTTTCGATTCTTTTTCACCTCCTTTCCCGCTCCATTTCTTTTCTTTGATTCTTCCGTGTCTCGGCTTAGTTCAATTAGCCCCAACTCATGTTTGAGTTCTTCAAATCTTGACTCACATAATGGTTTTGTGAAGATGTCGGCTAGTTGTTTATCGGTTGAGATATATTCAGATGATGTCCTTCTTTTCAACATGGTCTCTTATGAAGTGATATCGACATCAATATGTTTTGTTCTTGAGTGCAAACAGGATTTTGAGTGATTGCAATTGCACTTGTGTTATCACACATGATTGGAATTTCTTTTTCTTCAACTTCATAATCTCTCATTCTTTGTCTCATCCATAGGACTTGGGCACAACAGTTGCCCGCACTATGTATTCTCGCCTCATTTTGTAGAGGTGGCTATTGAATTTTGCTTCTTGCTAAACCAGAAACCAGTCTTTCCTAACATTTGACATGTGCTCAAGTACTCTTCTGTCCACTCGTGCATCCAAAGATAGTCGAGAATCAATAGCCAATTAGCTTGAATCCACCTTCCTTTGGATACCATAGGCCTACTTCTTGGCTTCCTTTTAAGTATCTCAATATTCTCTTAGTTCTTTGTCATATGGCTCTCTTTTGGAGCAGATTGAAATCTTGCACATACACCTACAAAGAAAGGTGATGTCCGGCTCGCTTTGTGAGATAGAGCAATGATCCAATAAGTGCTCAGATCTTGTTTGATCTGTGCTTGCCATCCGCATCCATGTCCATTTTGGTGATGTGTTCATTGGAATTTTTACGAAGACTTCTCCTCCATACCAAATTTCTTCATTAAATCTCGGTGTATTTTGTTTGACTTATGAAGGTTCCATCCTTCAAATTGTTTCACTTGAAGTCCAAGGAAGAATGTCACTCTCCCATCATGCTCATTTCAAATTTACTTTGCATGAGGTTTGAGAATTTTTCACTGACTCTTTGTTAGTGGATCCAAAGATGATGTCATCCACATATATTTGAACAAGCAAAGATATACTATTCTTGTCTTGAATTCGAAAAGTGTTCTATCTACTTTTCCTTTCGTGAATCCATTTTCGATTAGGAATTGTGACAGGGTATCATACCATGCTCGGGTGCTTGCTTCAATCCATACAGGGCTTTCTTGAGTTTGTATACCTTGTCTCCAAGAGTCTTCTCGCTCAAATCCTGGAGGTTGTTCAACATACACTTCTTCTTCCAATAAGCCATTTAGAAATGCACTTTTTACATCCATTTGATATACAATGAAATTCTTGTGAGTGCATAGGCAAGAAACATCCTTATAGCTTCCAATCTTGCTACAGAGCAAATGTTTCATCAAAATCTATTCCTTCTTCTTGGCAAGTATCCTTTGGCTACCAATCTTGCTTTGTTTCTTACCACGTAACCTTCCTCGTTCATCTTATTTCGAACACCCATTTGATTCCAATAACATTTTGATGTATGGGTCTTTGCACTAATTCCCATACTTTATTTCTCTCAAACCGATTGACTCTTCTTGCATAGCTTTGAATCCAATGTGTGTCATCCAATGCTTGTGACACATCTTTGGGCTCAATTTGTGAGATGAAGCATGTGAACATGGCTTCTTGTTGGGTTCTAGATCTTGTCTTGACACCTTCTCTTATATCTCCAATGACAAGTTTCGTGGATGGTCTCTCGGCTATCTTACATCGGGTTGGAGTGAGTTAGCGGGTTCGATCGACTTGCGGTTGTGTTCTGCGGGTCCTCTCTCATAATCACTTAGCCGCAAATTTTCCGGCCGTTTTTGAGATTCACTATCTCATCTTCTTCTCGAATTGATAATTCCGGCTTGACTTTCAAAGATAGGGACTCTTCTTCGTATGGTTGGATGATTCAACTTATCGGTGACTCTTCAATGTCTTCTCCATTTATATTTGGCTCATCGAATACTACATGAATGGATTCCTCTCGTGACCATAGTTCTTTTATTGAGTATTCGTAGGATTTGCTTTCGATTGAGTATCCTAAGAAGATACCTTCATCGCCTTTAGCATCGAAAGCCTTTAGATTGTCTTTGCCATTGTTGTGGATGAAGCATTTGCATCCAAATATTCTCAAATATGCAACATTTGGTTTTCTTCGATCCGGATCTCATAGGGAGTCTTTGTCACCGTCTATTTATCATACATCCTGTTTTGGGTGTAGCAAGTTTGTGTTGATTGCTTCACCCCAAAATCTTTTTGGTAACCCCGCCTGCCTAACATGGTCCTTGCCGCTTCTTTGAGGGTTCTTTCCTTCTTTCTCGCAACTCCATTTCTGCTTTGTGGAGTCCTGCTGCCGATAGTTCATGACCAATACCATTTTCAATACAATATCGAGTTATTATTCCATTTACAAACTCAGTTCCTCTGTCCGATCTTATTTTGATAATGGTTTGACTCTTCTCGTTTTGAATCCTCTTCATCGGATGTGGTAGTTTTTGTAGAGTTTCTTTCTTCTTACACATGAAAATTGTCCATGTGTATCTTGAGTAGTCATCTACTACCACCAAGGTGTATTTCTTTCCACTTATCTTTGGCGGTTCCATGGGCCAAATAGATCCATATGAAGCAGATGCAATATTCTTGTTGAGGATGGGCATGTCTTTTCTTTGAATGACGACTTGATTTGTTTTCCTTCCGACATGCATCACATATACTCTCCTTTTTGTATCATCGAGTTTGGAAGTCCTTCTACAAGGTGACTTCTTGCAAGTTTGTTGATCGTTTTGAAATTGGATGACTCGGCTTTTTGTGCCCAAGCCTAACTTGATTCAATTTGTGCTCTTTTGCAAGTAGACAGTCTTTGGGTGTTGCGATTGACCAATCCACTACATACATATTTTTTGTCTACATCCTTGCAAAGACCACTTCATTTGATTCAATATCTTTGATTTGGCATATGCCCATGTTGAATCCAACATTGTAGCCCTTGTCACAAAGTTGATGATGCTTAGTAGATTGAAGTTTAGTCCTTCAACATATGCAACATCTGTGATTTCTAATCCATTCCTCTTGATGGATCCAATACCTCTTATTTCACCCGGAGCTTCATTTCCTCCAAATATGATTTTTGCTCCTTTAACTTCCTTGAATTTTGACAGATTTCTTTTATTTCTGTCATATGTCCGGACACCACTATCCATGTACAGATTCCTTGGCACTCGTTTGTTGCTCTTGAACCCGCAATCAAGAAAATTAAGTTTTAGGTACCCATGCTTGTCCGGGTCCGAGGGGTTAGAGTTATAAGATGATCCAACCAACCTATAGCCAAATGATTTGACTCTAAGGGGTTGCCATCTATCGGTGCCATAATCATAATTAATCCTGGCAAATTGCTTGGGGATTCTAGGTTCATACAAATTGTCTCTTTTGTCTCGTATGCCCGCATGTATGTTTTAGCAATTGCCTTCCTTGGGTAATTGTGGTGTTTTTGAGTGTAGTGCCTAGGTGCATATGTGTCTTGATGAAAGCTCTTATGCTTTTGGAATGGCCTTTCTTGAGTTCTAGGCCTTTGCCATTTGGGCTTGTATTCCATAAGTCTAGGTGATAGTTCACATTATTGCAATCACTTGGCTTGGATATTTTCTACCATTCCCATTATATGTATTTCTTTTATGGATTTTCTGGGGTTTTTGGTAGCTCTGCTTCTTCTTTACAGAGTATTTTCTGTTTGGAGTTTTGAGGACTCGGCTGAATCTCTTCTCAATGTCCTTTCAAAGACACTCAACGGGTCATTTTCCTTTTCCTTTGTAACCAAGACCAGTTTGCTTAGTATTGTGCTTTGGAGTGAATGTGTGTGCAACATTTAGAGTTTTGGATTTTTCAGATTCTTCATGACTTGAAGATCCTTTTTCCAAAATTACTCTTGAGGTTTGACATGACATAGAGGAATTAAATCCTAAGCCTGTCTTATCTCCACATTCTCTTTGACTCATAATAAGATCATCCAATGATTTAGATGCCTTAGTGAATGAGGCAATAACATTCTTGAGGTCATTCTCCCTCTTTTCTATAGCAGCAATCTCTGCTACTAATTTAGCATTTTCAGCCTTTAAACTTTCATTTTCAACAGCTATTTGACTTAGAGTACTCGGCTCCTTAGTCACTTTGAGTTTTGACTTTTAAGTAAATTTGTTTTCCTCATTCAATAGTGTGTGTGAGGATTTAATATGTTCAAAATCTTTCATCATTTTGCCTAATGAATCATAAAGATCAGTAGGTGATGAAGTGTGTGTGTCACAGTCACTATCACTAGTGTCTGAGTTTGTTGAGTTAGATTGTACCTCATCTTCTTGGTCTTGTTCTTTGGCCATCAAGCGGTCGGGCTTCTTCTTCTTGAGTCACTTGAGTAGTCGCCTTCTTTGCTCTCTCAATCATTGTCTCTCTTGACTTAATTGCTTGTTTGTGATCTCTGTGACCATCATTGCCTTTTTCTTTTCTTGTCTTCTTTCTCTCAAGACCTTTCTTTCTTCTTCATCCTCGTACTTTGCCGACTACAGGATATGGGCAATCCATGGCATAGTGACCTGGTTGTCTACAGTTCCAACATAGATATTCAGCCTTTTGATCAGCTCTTTCCATTCTTGAGTTGTCAGCCCTTTGATACTCAATTCTTTGATGATCTGTTCTCTTGGTTGGCTTGTCTTCCTTGATTTGGAGGGAGCCGAGTGTCTTACGGAGGATTCACCCTTTCCTTTCTTGTAGTTCTTATTGAAGAACTTGTTGAATCTTTTGACCATCGGGGCTATTTCTTCCGGGTCAATGACTTCTTTGACCTCGGCTCTCTTCCCATCTTTAACCATTAGAGCAAATTGTTTTGGGTACATTGTCTCTTCCTGGTCTTTCTTCTCACTCAAACTCGTAGGCTTTGAGGTCCGAGAATAGTTCATGGTTGGATGTCTTTGATAGGTCCATGGAATGTCTCAAAGTGCCATGACCTTCATTTCCCATTCATTTGGAAGACTTTTAGGATTTTCATACACATTTCTTCGTGTATATTCCTTTCCAAGTGCAGATACTCATTTGTGATTTTCAGAATCGAGCATCCGATTGATCCAGGTTTTCTCCCGAGATCATTTTGAAGTTCTCAAATTTTTGTACAGACCATCGATAGTTTGTTTTCTTTGATTTGCTCACGAGCCTTCACAAATCAATGTCACTTGTCCCGATTTCCTTAGCCGTTTTGCAAGATTTGACTTTATTGAACATGGCCTTGTCCAAGGTTTTGCAGGATGTCCTTGGCTACATTGTCCAGTTGTACCTTTTTCTATCATCATTTGTCCACTCGGTTCTTGGTTTTTCAACCATGACCGTGATGCGGGAGCGGCATCTTCTTCTCCTTGATTTGCAACTCTTCGCTGTTTGTGTTCACCTTTAATATTTGCGAGAGGCCCATCTTCTATCACTATCCACATCTCATCATGTAATCTTTGATAGATGAGCTCGCATACGAATTTTCCAATCATCAAATTCTTCAATAGTGAACATAGGAATGCATGTTAGATTTGCTTCCATGATAATAACTTTTAATGATAGAAAAGAATTTTGAAATCTTAAGTACTAAAGCGAGACTTTGAAAAGTTTGGAGATCTAGTTCAAGAACCGGTGCGGAGGGTTCAATGAACCAACCGCTCCGATACCACTTGTAGGTCCCAAGGGGTGTAAGTGTAAGGTTTAGAAGGGGTTGAATAAACCTTACCCAATTTTCGATTTAGTCCTTTTAAATCTACTGAGTTCTACACAATTTGTGTCCTTGATGGACAATCGAATTAGTCACTCAAGAGAGTTAATCGCTCAATGCACTCATCAAATTTTTCATTAATAGAGTAACTCAATTTTGTTGGCTATAATTTGACTCAATCGTGGTTTTGTTTTGGGAGACTTAACACCCTTAAGTTTGATTAAGCAAGTTTTTGACTTGATTTAGTACTTATAAATTATCAAAAGGATAGCAAATTTATCGTGAGATATAAGCGTTAAAAGTGCGCAGAATTTAAATCTTTGAAATGTAAATGACACAATAAAATTTTTATAGAGGTTCGAAGATGGGGTAATTCTTCTACTCCTCTCTTCTCCAACTCTGGAGGAATCCACTAGGTAATGATCGTTTACAAAGTGGTAATGATCCCGGATACAAGTCTTGATCACAACAAATGCCCGACTTGATCCTTTGGGACTCGATGAGACGCCTTGATCACTGGTGGCTTCAGACGACTCGCTTTCTTCTTCACAAGGCAATTTGCCTTGCTACTACTGACTCACTTGCTTAAGCACTTTGGATTTGATCACGAAGCCCTCCAAAAGCTTAAGACTTGGTTCACTTGAACCTTTCTACAATCCTTCCGGAATGTAGACCCCTTTGTTTTCAGTATTTTCCTCTTCAACTAATTGAAGTTCTCTTTCCTTCACAGGTAAGTGTTGGATTGATGTACTTGAAATGTAGGCTTGAGGATCGAGAATGTTTCGATTTTTGATAAGCTTGTATATCTCACGTGTGTGTCATTCATCCTACTTCTCAAACAAACTCCTCGGCCTTTTATAGTGAACTTTCAAAAATTTGCCCGTTCAAGAGATAGGCTCATTTTTGAAAGTCACTTTGCGTCGTTGGCTTGCGATTCTTGGAATTGCCATTTCTTGTATGAATTGTTCTTTCACCTTTCGGAGTTCGACACGGTGTAGTGCTTCCCATTGGTTCATTCCATTTGCACGCTTCGGGACCGAGCACGAGAAAGGTGGTATGGAGATATTACTTGTTTAAGTAAATCTCTTGATTTCTCGGCAACGGTTCTTTTCTGATTATCTCGACTTGACCGCATTTCCTTGCTTTCCCAGGTGACTTAGAGTCGAGCTTCCAATCATTGGATGACTCTTTGTCACTTCAACTTGAGACTTGGCTTCTCTTGAGTTGACTTTGTGATGTTCCACTTGCATCTCATTTGCTTCTTGATCGAGTTCTGTCATTTCTTCTTTGCCGTACTCATTTGTCTCTCGCAGAGTTTTCCTTCAAGTCTTGATTGTCTTCTTGCATGTTAGGGCGTGGCCGACTTAACTCGGCTTGGCCACTCTAATTGTTACAATACACTTTACAACAAGAATGGGGTGCCAACTTTCTATTCTAAGTTTTACATGGCATTCATCAAAATCTAAACAATAAAATTCCTAAGAAGGACTGCCAAGCCGAGAAGGGCAGCTGCCTCTAAGACATCTCCGAAGGCCTATACCTTCGAGGAACTGGAGGAAGTGGAACCAGACATTCCTCTGGTGAAGACTAAAAGAAGAAGAATAATCACCAAGCTCTCAGAGCTTAAGAAGATGGCTGAGTATGCCACTCAGCTGGAGAAAATCACTGAGCTGGCTGGAGAAGTGCGGTCTCCAGAAGTTGATGATGAAACAACCAAGTTTGCTGAGGTCGATCAGCAGAGGCAAATTGAAGACCCAGCTGTAGTCAGAACAACTGAGGAACAAGAAGCAGCGGAGACAACAGAATCCCCTATTGACAGGACTGTGTCTCCACCTGCGACAAATGCTGCTGAGGGTGAAGAGCAGCAGAGTTTGCTACCCTCCATTCCTGAAAAAGAAGGGCAACAGGGAGAGGATGAAGATGATGATGTAATCATGTACTCTCCACTGTATCCAAACATCCAAAATCATCTGCGAGAATGGAGGAAATGGAAGCTGAGTCACTCGAGGGATCAGTTCGAACGCCCATAATTCATTGAGGAAGAGGAAGAATTGATGAAATTCCTCGGATTGACCATAGTGGTTCAGGCACTTGATGAAGATATCTTCAAAGAAAAAGAAAAGGAGAGATTAGCAGAGGAGGCTGAAGCTCGTGAGAAAGCCAGCATTTGTCCTCTCACTGGAACCATCAATCACACTCATCCTCACTTCGATGTTTCTTCAGGAAGTGATGAGGACATGGATCATGCTGCTGCGACAGAGGAGTTGGAAATGCAGCAAGCCATGCAGGAATCCAGAATGATGCATGAACAACAGCTGATAGAAGGACCAAGAGAATCCTCTAAATCCCAGCTGGAGATTGATCCATTGGGAGTGGTACAACAGATCGCCACAGTCATTGCTGCAACCACATCCCCAGTTTACTCAGAAGACGGGTCTCGGGGAGCTGGCGATGAAACTTGGAACTTGGGGACCCAAGTCAAGCCAACCCCTGTTGAAGGTGTCTTACCACCTGGCCCCACGGTTGAACACTCAAAGGAAATAGTCGGGAGTTTGGAGCAGAGTGACCCCAACATAAGTCACTCACTCGGTGCGTGCACCGGTGGGGAAACTAACTCCACCGCAACCAGGTCGGAGGATCTTTGCAGATGACTCCACCCTGAATCTAGGAGGCAAAGTGGATAAGAACAAGAAAAGGAACCACAACAAGTTGTCACTGACGAAGCTCGGACAGTTGAGTCTGTCTTAGCTTAAGTGCCAACTGCTCTGCAGGCTGAGGACGCTGCTGATGCAGTCGAGGCACATGATGGATCTACCCCGAGAGTTAACACTCTAGGCAATGAAAGTGCAATCCAAGGAGTTGAGACTCCTGTGGATGCCACCGCAGAAGACCCCAAGATAGCCATGTCGGTCGAAGGAAATGTACAAGGGCTTGCTGCAGTTGAGACTGCAAGAGGTAATGAAGGCCCAAGGGAGGTTGAGACTTTCCTGGGTACAAATCAAGGAGAAAAGAGCATTCCTCAAGTCATCATTCCTGACTCCGAAGAGGAAATCAGTGCTCTTCACGATTCCCAAGAAAATCCAAATATAGCATTCTTGGGTTCTGAAGATGAAGCTGAGTCCACTCCTGCTGCAAAGGACCCGACTGAGGATGTTCTACCAGAAATGAGCGAGCCAGTATTCAAGGATGCTCGTCAAAACTTTAATTTTGATGATGAATCAAATCCCCAGGATTCATCATCTTTCGATGATGCTGATGGTGTAGCCGAGGACCCGAAAATTCATTTAGCAGAAACCACTAAGACCGAAGAAGCTGTTAAGATAGCTGAGGCTCAGTCAGCTGGCCAAACCACTCACCAAGGCCCATCTGAGATCGAGTTATCAGCACAGGCTCCCACAGCTGCAGCAGAATTGACTAAACCAGGCACGTCACAGGCTCAAACGACTGTACATTCCATACCTTACGTCCATGATGATGCTTTCGAAGAAACTTTTCATTTTTCAATCGAGGTGCCTGACCATGTAGAAGAAACAACCCGTGAGCGGAAACGATACCACAAACCGGATCCAGTGATTCCCATTGACTCTATTGTCCCAACAAAGTTTGATTTTGATCTTTGGCCGCCACCGAGGCGAGGTAATTGATTGAGGTGCGTGAAGTCTTTAAGACTATCCTTGGAGAGATTGAGAAAATTGAAAGGCACCAGGCTTCGCTGGATATGCGACTGGACAATAAAGATGCCAATCTCACAGCCGACTTGAGAGGGATTGTGCTGCGGATCGGAGAATGGTGTTAACACCAGAGTACAATACGATTCGAACATGTCAGATACTTCAAGGCATTGTACAACAAAATGTTGATCTGGAGCGCTGATAATGCTGACATGAAGAGGAGGATGCAAGAAAATATTGACAGAATGCATGCCTCCCATACCACTGAAATGGAACTACTGCGAGAATTTCACAAGAAAGAACTTCTGCGCATAGAGGAGAATATGAATACCAATTTCAGCCTACTCATGGCTGAAATGAAGCTGGTGGAAGCCGAATCCAAAGCCACCCGCTCAGAATTTCGAACAGCATACTCCGCAGCAGACTCCAAGCAAAACTCAGCTATCAGCCGCCTAGACTTCATGCTTGCTGGAATGTTTCTAGGGGTTCATCTCTCTTTTGATGATGCCAAAAAGGGGAAAGTGGAATACCTGAAGATGTTGAAAGGGTTAGTGGTTGAGAAGAAAAATGAAACAACTGAAGAACAGAAGAAGGAGAAGGGAAAAGCAGTTGAGGGGGAAGGTTCAAAAGATATGACATTAATGTTTGCTGAAACCCCTTAGCAAGGCCATGTCACAGCTAAAATAATCAGCAAACTTCCAGTGAGTCTGCCACTTCAACACTCCGTTGTGCCTATGTCAGAGAAAAGGAATTCAGTGGAAGTAGGAATAAAGGAAGTTGAAAGAAACATAGATGCCCGTGTGATGAATATATTGAAACAATTCGGCGACATTTCGATAGGGAAGGATCTGCATACCATAAATGCCATTTTAGACGTCGGAAATGAGCCAAGATCAGTTGATGAATTCAAAACGCTCGAATCCGAAGGATACTTCGAGAACATGTCCATGGCCCAAGCACGGGACTTATCTTCGGGAAAAAGGCCTTAAGGCATTTGTGCGAAGAAGGCGATAAGGCGGAAGACAACCCGATCGAGACTACAAAGCGACAAGTCGGTGATAAAAAGAAGGCTCCGTATAATATACACCCCGAGGAAGAGGAAGAAGCCAGTGGATGAAGAGGTTTCAGACCTAGACCTCTACCCAAAAACATTGAATACATAGATCCAGGAAAGAAATGAGGGATCTATTGGGCTGGGTATGATGAAGTGGCCAACATGGAAGTGGCTAGGAAGAATGCTGAGTATATCAAAAGAATTGAAGAAGAAAATAAAAGACAAGATCAACTGTGGGAAGAAAGGTAAGAAAGAAAGTGAAGAGACGATGCTGCAAAGAGGGCATACAAAAAGAAGAAGGCTGCTGAAGAAGAAAAGAAAAGAAACAGAGCATATGACACCAGAAAAGAAGGTGCATCTGTTGAAGAAGAAAAGAAAAGAAAGAGACCAGAGGACGACAGAGCTGAAGAAGAAAGAAGGAGGCAGCGAAGGCGATGAAGTGTTGATGTCCACCACTTCATGTATTTTACTATTGTAAATGCATTTGTATGTAAGTCTTTTGCACGTTGAATAAGAAATCTATAATTTCTATATTTGCATAGATATAGTCTGCTATGTTTGCTCTGATACACATTGCAAACAACTTTGTAAAGGACAAGAATGTTAAGATCAATAAAAAGATTGATTCTACGCATACATTCTCTGTTACTACATTGTCTGTATGTATCATTGATGCTTACATTTTGTTTGTATGTTTTAAGTTTTGGTATCATCAAAAAGGGGGAAATTGTTGGGAAATTTATTGTTTAGATTTTGATGAATTCCATGTAAAACTTAGACTAGAAAGTTGGCACCCCATTTTCCTTGTAATTTGCATTGTAATAGATAGGGTTGTATAAGCTGAGTGAAGTCAGCTATGGATGGATATACAAGAAGTCAACTGAAGACCAGAATGAAGACTCCCCTGTGAAGCAGCTGAGTATGGCAAGGAGGAGAAGTCAAGAACTCGACTGAAGGAGTATCAGCTGGGTTACAACTGTGTGAAGAGTCAGTCAAATCAACTCAAGAAGCCAAGTCTCAAGTTGAAGTGACAGATGAGTCATCCATTGATTGGAAGCTAACTCAAAGTCACCTGGGAAGTTAAATAACTGCAGTCAAGTCAAGACAACTGAAAAGAATCCGTTGCACAAAAGTCAAGAAGTTTACTTAAATAAGTAATACTTCCATGCTGCCATGTCTTAAAGTGTTTAGTCCCAGAAGCGTGTAAAAGGAATAAACTAATGGGAAGCACTGTACCTCGTGTCAGACTCTGAAAAGTTGAACATTCATTTAATACGAGGAAATGTCAACATCAAAAACTGCAACAAGACAGTCCAATGAACACAAGTGACTTTTAAAAATCAGCTTATCTCTTCAATGGGCATATTTTTGAAAGTTCACTATAAAAGGTTGAGGAATCACTTTGAGAATAGGTTACAACTTTGCAGACCTGAAACACGAACATTCAAGAAATTATTCAAATGTAACCTGTAATATATTCTCAAGTTATTCAAGAAAAATCCTCAAGCCTAAATCTCGAAGGAAATTGATCCAACACTAAGTTGTGAAGGAAAGACAACTTCAAACTGTTGAAGAGGAAACTTTTGAAGAATCAAAAGGGGTCTACTTTCCAAGGAGGATTGTAGGAAGGTTCAAGGACGAACCAGTCTCAAGTTATTGGAGGGCTTCGTGATCAAATCCAAGAAGCTTGAGCAAGTGAGTCAAGTAGCAAAGCAGTACCGCCCGTGAAGTAGCCGAGTCGGACGAGAAGCATTTGTGTGATCAAGGCTCGGATCGAGTCCCAAAGGAGCAAGTGAGCTGTGTGATCAAGACTTGTATTGATTGGATTTGTTAACCACTTTGTACTCACGATCAATACTTAGTGGATTCCTCCAGGAGTTGGAGAAGAGAGGATTAGAAGAATTACCCCATCTTCGAACCTCTATAAAAATTATTGTGTCATTTACATTTCAGCATTTCATTTCTGCATATATTTTATATCTTCTGATAATTTGCTTTCCGACTGATAAATAACTAAGTGCTAAACTCAAGTGTTAAAGCTAAGCTAAACCAAATTTAATGGTGTTAAGTCTTCCGCTGAAAATCTCATCACAACCAAGTTAAGTATTAGGCTAAACAACTGAGTTATTCTATCAACAGCTCAATCGAGTCTTTTGAGTGGCTAACTCTGCTGGTTAACTAACTTAGCTGTCCATCAAGGACATAGCTGTGAAATTAACTCTGTATTATTTTAAAAGGACTAAAATCGAAAATTTGGTAAGGTTTATTCAACCCCCCTTCTAAACCTTACTCACACCCCTTGGGACCTACACAAACTCTTTGGCAAGCTCGTTCCACATCGCGAGTAAAGAGGAACCATCAACGGCTATGAATGAAGTCTACCTTACCGGCGCCTCCACCACCAAGCCACCACTATTTGATTCCAAACATTTTATATTTTAGAAAGAAAGAATGGAATGCTATCTACAAGGTTGCGGGTTCGATATTTGGAACACGGTCGTCAATGGAGAATCTATTCCGATGAAAGATACACCTCACACCTCCAAAGTCCTCAAGGAGCTCAATGATGAAGAAAAGAAAATCATCTCCTTGAATGGTAAAGCTCTTAATATTTTGTATTGTTCACTTACCATTTTGGAATATGATCATATTGTAGGAATTAAATCGGCACATGAAGTATGGATAAAATTAGAAGAAGTATATGCAAATGAAAGGAGTAACTCAAAAGCATCTACTTCTCAATGGGATACAACAATATGGGATGAGCTTCCTACAACTTCCGACGACGATGAAAACGAACGTTATCTTATGGGCTTTGAAGAAAACGAGGTAAGTTCTAAACCTTCTACTTCCTATGATAATGCATTACATAATGATTATAGTGATTTGCAAAATGATTATGATGAACTTAAAATTGAATTTTAAAGCTTACTTGTTAAATACAAAAATTTGAAAAAGGAATTCAATGTTTTGAAAAATGATAAGGATAGTTTATTAACTTCCTATGAATCACTTTCATGTTCTCACACCACCACACTTGATAAAGTGAGAAACCTTGAAAAAAGAAAATAGTACTCCTGTTGAGGATATTAATTGCATGAAAAAGGATTTATCAAAATCCAACTTGAGTACCGATAAAATGACCAAGATTATTGATATTCATAAATGTGATAATTTGAAACTAGAACTTAATCATAAGCCTAATGTTGTCAATCATATGAAAAAGGATCAAGTCTCTATCCATGTTGGTCATTATGCTCCAAAAATTATTACTTGCTTCTATTGTGGTAAAAAGGGTCACACGGTTAATACTTGTCGGGCTAAAAATAACTCTAATTATTGTTGGAGAACTAAAAGTCTCAAAGCTAATCCTACAGGACCCAAACACTTGAGGGTACCATAAAACAATGTCGTATTAGGTACCCGACAGAATAATAATCAAGGAAAATTCATACCGCCAAGAAGACATCAAATGAACGTCTCATTTGATCAAATAAGAAGACATCACCACAATGAATTTCCAAGAGAAAGACACTTTCGACAATGAGAAGGCCACAATACTTGGAAATGGAACAATTGAAGAAATTATCATCAACAAAATGATTTTCAAAGGGGAGGATATCATCAACAATGGAAAAGACACTGTAAGTCCAAGCGGCTACGATAATCTAGAGGGGGGTTGAATAGATTATCTCCATCTTTTCAATTTCGCCCTCTTTTTCGATACAAATGCGCCAAGATAATAACAAAGGTGCGGAATGTAAATAGCACACGCTGATTTATAGAGCTTCACCCCACCTAGGGACTACGTGCTCTACCACCCCAGCATATCCGGGATGGATTTCAAAAAGAGAAAAAGATTTTATTAATAATTACCAAAATTATTACAACAAAATCTTACACCAACACCTTGAAGAGCACCACACTCTTCTTCAACACCACCTTTGAGATTACCACAATCTCTTCTTGAAGATTACCACAATCTTCAACGGCACCTTGTGAAGATTACCACAATCTTCACCCTTGAATAGCACCACACTCTTCAACACCTCAACAAGAAGATTACCACAATCTTCTTACACCTAACACCTAGTTCACCCAAGTGTGTTCTTACCACAAGAACACTCACAAGGATATCTTGTGTTGAATGACGACCACAAATTCAAGATTACAACTCGATAATTGATATTACAATAGAGTGCAAGTGTAATCAAGAATAGCCTAGACCTTAAGAATGTGAAAGTGAATAGCTAGGCAAATTACAACAAAAAATAAGACAATGTAAGAACAAGTGTATTCTTGAGTGTATCTTGTTGTGTTGTAGTTTTCTCTCTTGTTGTGTTGCTTCAATTCTTCCTCTATTTATAGAAGATGTCTTGTACATGATAGGCTCCTCTTGGGGACATGAATTCTGTAAAAAGTTGCAAGACAATTGAAGAAAAGAGTCTGTTAGAAATCAATCCCACAAATTAAGGAAAAGATGTCACGCACAACGGTTACATTTTTTTTTGTCAAGCTTAAGGCGACCGGTCGCACACAAATAGACGTTTGAAAAAGAGAATACACATTTACACAGGGCGACCGGTCGACGTCTACCTCGACCGGTCGACCTATGCCTCAACCGGTCCCCCTCATGGGTTTGGAAGAAAGAAAACGTTATGTTTCAATTTTTGCTCCAGTGCACCGGTCTCCTATAGGGCTATGACGACGGTCGACGGCACCGGTTGCCCTATAGGGCGACAGTTGCCCGACCATTTTCTCGCAAACATGAAGTTTTTCGCTTTCCTCAACTTTCAGTGTACGGGTTCCCCTATACGGCGACCGGTTGACCTCAAAACAAAAGTGTTATCCAATTTTATATCGAAAATAAACTTCAAGAAATACTCCGAAAAATAGTGAAAATATTTTAGACCGATCGGGAGTATTAGGACAACATTTAGAAACATTGTTTTGGTGTAAAAATACATTAACAAAAAATCATTAAAAGTGTTGTCCAATTTTGTCGAAAATAAAACTTGAAGAAATACTCCGGAAAATATTAAAACCATTTTAAATCATTTAGGAGTATTTGGACAACCTTTAAAACCATTGTTTTGGTGTAAAATCAAAATCATGATAAAACCATTTATCAAACAACCTCCCCCTTTTTGATGATTACAAACCAAAACAATTTTAACGAGGTCGATTTTGAAAACAAAACAATTTTACCGGTTAAAGAGAACTATCCGTTGTGAGCGACAACATTCCATGCAATAAAAACACAAGGATGGGAGTAGAGATATTCAAACACATATAGCAAATGCTCCCCCTATCAACATGCACATCAATAGTAATATAGAAGCAACTTAAGCATAAGCTAAAATCTTAGCTTTTCGATATTGAGCTTAAGTATCAATAACTTAAAAGCTCCCCCTGTCAAAGAGGCATCATTAGAAACTTATATACATCCATACTACAACCAATGGACCAAGAATCATACACAACATATGGCTTTAGGAAGCCATAGCTTATAGCTTCTATTTGTTAAGCTTATTTTAGCTTCTTTGAGCTAAAGAGCTTATAACCTGTTTCTCCCCCTTTGGAATCATCAAAAAGAATGTTAGCACGATAAATACATCATATATTCTTATCAAAGTGCGCAAGTAAACCAATGTATCAAGCTATTTGAACATTGAAGCTTTTAAACCAAATATGAGGGAAGAGTCGAATCATACGACTTGTAGAAGCTTATGAAAGATCATTTGATAAACAAAACATGATCTCTATAAATATATAAGACTTTTGAAATCGAGAGAATCATGTAGGTGATGAATTTTTTTCATTGAAACATTTTATCGAACACTTGGCGGGCGTCAAAAATTGAAAGAGATATATATAGCCCTTGTAAATGAAATCAAGCCAAGTTTTTCATCACCAAATGCGATTTAATAAAAATCATACATCAACAATCAATAAGCTCATTATAAACATATACAAATCTCATCAAGAAAATACATATATGTCAAGTTCTCAAGGGTTCAACCCAATTGAGATAAAGAAGTAGAATTCTTACCATTTAATCGGTGAATATGAGCAATGATGATGATAATCGAGCCTAAATACATCCAAGATATGAAATGTATGCAATAAAACAAATTTGGAGTGAAATTTGTGTGCAATTGACCAAGGGGACGAAAAATGAACAAAATAAGCCAAAATGGCTAAGTCAGGAAACAGAACCATTTTTAACCAAAAAATCGTCCAGGGCGACCGGTCCAGGGCATGGGCGACCGGTCGAGCTTGTGGGCAACCGGTCGGCCCCTGCCCTGGCAGCCCACTGTTTTGGTTCTGTTTTTGAAATTCCGAATTTGATCCAAAAATCCGATTTTTCGCCCCTAAGTTTTAAAAACGTGCAAAATGCAAACGTAGACCTCATTCAATATACATTATGCCATAATCAAGCTCGAAATGAGGTAAAATACTCGTCGGTGAGCGATTAAAAGATCCGCGAGTTATCCTTGAGACGGAATTAAACACATCTTCAAGTTTTTGTTAAAACATGCAATCCCCTTAAAAAAAATATCGAATCTTAATATGTGTAGTTCGATTATGACGAACCATATTTTGAAAAATAAAAGTTACACCGGACTTGTTATCCCGAAAAATAATAACGTCTTAAAACTTTGGATTAACAAGTCATAAGAATAAGTGCCTTTCAAATATTTGAAAATTTCTTTTAACAGCACTTTAATGAGATTCGTTGGGATAGTGTTTGAAGTCGAGCATATAGACATAAGGCATATGGAATGTCGAGTCTAGAGAAATAATACAAGAAAACATACCTCGAATTTGTTTGTCGCCCGATATGCCTTTCTCAATCTTTGTCAATCTTTAGCCATAGAGGTTAAGATAGTTCTTCTTTCTTCAATGCTTAACTCCTTCAAGAGTTCTTTTGAAATATAACCATCTTCTTGGCATTGAATAATTAGTAGTCCAAGCAAGAAATTGAACTTCCCCATTATGCTCATCTCAAGCTTACTTAGTATCAACTTAGAAAGATATCTTGCACAAATATTCATTAGTAGCACCAAAGATAATATCATCAACATAAATTTGCACAAGTAAACAATATTGCCCTTTTTCAAAACAAGAAGTGTAGTATCAACTTTACTTTTTGTAAAATAATTTTGCGAAGATAGCTAAGTCTATCAAACTATATACGGGGTACTTGAATCAACCGTACAAAGCCTTTTTATGAAAATCATTTGGCCTAAAATTTTAAACTCCGATAGACTTCTATTTGAATAAAACCATTTAGAAAATTGGATTTAACATCCATTTGGTAAAGCTTGAATTTTTCTTAAAACAAGAATGGGCAAGTAAAATGCAAATAACTTCTAAAAGAGCTATGAGTGCAAATATTACATCAAAATCATTACATTCTTCTTGAAAATACCTTCGAGCTACTAACCTTGCCTTAGTTCGACCAATGTTGCCTTGGTCATCGAGTTTGTTCCGGAATACCCTTTTTGTCTTCTTCATTACTATCATCATAGGGCATCCAATTGATCTAAGGTGTTCATAATAGAACATTTACATCCAAATATTTTGAGGTAACAATATTTGGAGTACTTCGTTTCTCATCTACACAACTAAACAAACTCATTGCCGGTATCGCTTATATAAGCAAGAAAAAATAGCCCAAGTGTAAAAATATGCCTCAATCATCAATCACAAAATATCTTGCATAAGAGCATAGTAGAAATAAACACTATATATATAGACCATGAAGCAAGAAACACATACTATGCATTTAGAATATCATCAAGAGTCTAATAAATCATGCAAGTTCAAATAAGCTTAAGAAAGCTATAAAAGGTCTCTTTTGAAATTAGAAAATCCGATAGCATATAGTTGAGACCTCATTTAAAAGAAGTATTTGAACAAGAGTTGACAAAGCAAATATGTGCAATCAAATATCGAATAGTGCCTTTCAAAAAAATCTAAAAATCCTCTTAATGGCACTTGTATGAAATACTATGAAAAACAAGCACATAGGCACATGGCAATACATATATCGAGTCTATAAGAGTAAGAATAACACAAGTAAACGTACCTCGATAATTTATGCCTTTCTTGACAAATAATGACGTAAATGGCCATTTGTGAAAATATGTAAATCCTACACAATTCTTAAAACAAATCTAGCACAAATCATAATGATAAAAGTGTAGGCTAAGAGATATCATAATTAAGCTCATGCCATAAAAATCCATAAGAGATGATAACACACTTTAGTCTACAAAAATGCACAAGAGTTTTAAAAACATCATATAAGGTCTTCTTTTCAAAGAATTTTAAAAACACACATATATATTGAAGACCTTAATTTAAAAAAGAATAATACTTGAAAACTCATGTTGTAATAAAGACACAAAAAAAAACATGCATAATAATAAAATACAATGCGTAATTAACTAGGGAGATACGGGTTACCAATTACGCCATTTCCATGGGTTGTGTCGTTCCCATTGTTGATGATATCTTCCCCTTGAGAAGTCACTTTGTTGATGATGACTTCTTTGATTGCTCCATTTCTAAGGTTTGTTGCTTTCCCATTGTTGAAAGTCTCTTCTTCTTTGAAAATCATCTTGTTGATGATGTCTTTGCCATTTCCAAGGATTGTGTTCTTCCCATTTTTGATTATACCCTCTTCTTGAAATTGGCTTTGTTGAGAATAGTTTCTCCTTCTTTGATCAAATGAAACGGTCATTTGATGCCTTCTTGATTGACGGTATGAATTTTCTTGATCATTATTTCACGGTACCTAATATGACATTATTTTGTGGTACCCTCAAGTGTTTGGGTCCTTTAGGATTAGCTTTGAGACATTTAGGTCTCCAATAATGATTAGAACTATTTCTAGCCCGACAAGTATTAGCCGTATGACCCTTTTTACCGCAATAGAAGCATGTAATAATTCTAGGAGCATAATGACCAACATGCTTAGAGACTTGATTCTTTTTCATATGATTGACAACATTAAGCTTATGATCAAGTTCTAGTTTCGAATTATCACAACAATCAACAATTTCATCGGTACTCAAGTCGGATTTAGATAAATCCTTTTTCATGCAATTAATATCCTCAACAAGAGTACTATTTTCTTTTTCAAGGTTTCTAACCTTGTCAAGTGTGGCGGTGTGAGCACATGATAGTGATTCATATGAGGTAAATAAATTATCCTTATCTTTTTTCAAAACATTGAATTCCTTTTTCAAATTTTTGTATTTAACGAGTAAGCTTTGGAATTCATTTTGAAGTTTATCATAATCATTTTGCAAATCACTATAATCATTTTGTATGACAAAACCATAAGAAGTAGAGGGTTTAAGACATACCTCGTTTTCTTCTTCGATGCCCATAAAACATTTTTCGACTTCATCATCGGAAGTTGTAAGAGGCTCATCCCATATGGTTGGATTTGATGTTGTATCCATTTGAGAAATAGATGCTTTTGAGTTGCTCCTATCATTTGCAAATACTCCATAGATGGCTTCTAATTTTTGCCATACTTCATGTGCCAATCGAATTCCTACAACATGATCAAATTCCAAAGTGGTAAGTGGACAATGTAAAATATTAAGAGCTTTACCATTTAAGGAGATGATTTTCTTCTCTTCATCGTTAAGCTCTTTGAAGCCTTTGGAGGTGTGTGGTGTGTCCTTCGTCGGAATGTATTCTCCATTGATGATGGTGTTCCAAATATCGAACCCGCAACTTTGTAAATAGCATTCCATTCTTTCTTTCCAAAATATATAATTTTTGGAATCAAATAGAGGTGGCTTGGTGGTGGAGGTGCCGGTAAGGTGAGCTTCGTTCGTAGCCGACGATCGTTCCTCTTCACTCGCGATGTGAAACGAGCTTGCCAAAGAGTTTGGCTTTCATACCACTTGTAAGTCCAAGCGGCTACGATAATCTAGAGGGGGGGTGCATAGATTATCTCCATCTTTTCGATTTCGCCCTCTTTTTGATTTATAGAGCTTCACCCCACCTAGGGACTACGTGCTCTACCACCCCAGTATATCCGGGATGGATTTCGAAAAGAGAAAAAGATTTTATTAATAATTACCAAAATTATTACAACCAAATCTTACACCAACACCTTGAAGAGCACCACACTCTTCTTCAACACCACCTTTGAGATTACCACAATCTCTTATTGAAGATTACCACAATCTTCAAATGGCACCTTGTGAAGATTACCACAATCTTCACCCTTGAAGAGCACCACACTCTTCAACACCTCAACAAGAAGATTACCACAATCTTCTTACACCTAACACCTAGTTCACCCAAGTGTGTTCTTACCACAAGAACACTCACAAGGATATCTTGTGTTGAATGACGACCACAAATTCAAGATTACAACTCGATAATTGATAATACAATAGAGTGCAAGTGTAATCAAGAATAGCCTAGACCTCAAGAATGTGAAAGTGAATAGCTAGGCAAATTACAACAAGAAATAAGACAATGTAAGAACAAGTGTATTCTTGAGTGTATCTTGTTGTGTTGAAGTTTTCTCTCTTGTTGTGTTGCTTCAATTCTTTCTCTATTTATAGAAGATGTCTTGTACATGATAGGCTCCTCTTGGGGACATGAATTCTGTAAAAAATTGCAAGACAATTGAAGAAAAGAGCTGTTAGAAATCAATCCCACAAATTAAGGAAAAGTTGTCTGCTGCACAACGGTTACATTTTTGCTGTCAAGCTTAAGGGCGACCGGTCACACACAAATAGACGTTTGAAAAAGAGAATACACATTTACGGGACGACCGGTCGACGTCTACCTCGACCGATCGACCTATGCCTCAACCGGTCCCCCTCATGGGTTTGGAAGAAAGAAAACGTTCGTTTCAATTTTTGCTCCAGCACCGGTCTCCCTATATCGGCCGACGGTCGGACGCACCGATTTGCCCTATAGGGCGACCGGTTGCCCGACCATTTTCGCAAACATGAAGTTTTCTCGCTTTCCTCAACTTTGTGCACGGGTTGCCCTATACGGCGACCTAGGTTGACCTCAAAACAAAAGTGTTATCCAATTTTATATCGAAAATAAACTTCAAGAAATACTCCAAAAAATAGTGAAAATATTTTAGACCGATCGGGAGTATTAGAACAACATTTAGAAACATTGTTTTGGTGTAAAAATACATTAACAAAAAATCATTAAAAGTGTTGTCCAATTTTGTCGAAAATAAAACTTGAAGAAATACTCCGGAAAATATTAAAACCATTTTAAATCATTTCGGAGTATTTGGACAACCTTTAAAACCATTGTTTTGGTGTAAAATCAAAATCATGATAAAACCATTTATCAAACAGACACAACCCATGGAAAAGGCGTAATTGGTAAACCGTATCTCCCTATTTATATGCATTTTGTTTTGTTATTATGCATGCTTTTATTTGTGTTTTAATTATGAAATAATTTTTCAATTTTTTTTAATGAGGTCTCATATACATGTGTCTTCTTAAAATCTTTTGAAAAAGAGACCTTGAATGATTTTTTAATCTCATGTGCATTCTAGACTAAAGGATTTGCATATATTTACGTCATTCGACTCGGAGGCAAGCCCGCCCCGTCTTCCCTTCTGAATCAGATAGATTCATGAATCCAAATACATTTCATACAATGGAAATAACTTTAATTACATTTATATATGAAAAATCGCAATCGATATTTCACGATCAAGGGTGTAATGTTATAATTTCTTTTTTTCATTTTCTTTGAGACAAAAAATTTCCCCTATTTCTTTTCTACATTTTTGTACGTCATAAATTTTCGGTCTGCCTCAATTATTTCTCTCTTTCATTCAGCTTTTCTAACCGCAAGGAGGGGGATGCCGAAGGCAGGGCCCCCCGATGGGGGTTCTTTTCACCCTTCCCTCAGCGGGGATTCGAATTCCCCTGGGGGTAGGGACGTCGATTCAGCGTCTCTAATTCAAAACAGTAAAATCGATTTTCGACGGAATGAATCTTTTTTTGGGAGGATCGGTTAGTAGTGAGAGAGGGGGTCATCCAATTTCCAAAAAAGATCCCAATTGTAAAACAAAGAAAGAGGTGGTAACGTCATAAAGTACTTTCATTTGGTATTTTGGCCGAAATTCCTTAAGCATATTTTGTGCAAAACTTGTCTAATAATTGTGTAGGATTTATATCTCTTCTTCATTGGTTATCTATTCTTATTTCATCAAGAGATACCTAAAACATTGAGGTACGTTCACTCGTATTTTTAACTCATTGTTTCTCATATATTCATGTACTCATATCTTGTATCCACTTAGTGCCATTATATAGTTTTTTGTCAATCTTTCTAAAAAAGGGCACTACTCGTAAAATCTCATTTTGATTCGAGTTTAAATTTTTCTCGTGACTCGTATATGTTGGATTTAGTCCATGATTATCTTTTTGCAAGTTTTTAAAAACTTTTGGGGTGAAAAATCGAAGTTTGAAAATTTTCTGGTTATTGAAAATACATAGGGGGCAGTCTACAGGGGGCCGACTGGTCGCCCTGTACCTCGACCGGTCCCACCCGCTCCAACCGGTCGACCTGCTTAAATGCTTGGTTTAAAACCATTCTGCTCTTTAGTTCGCAGAAAACAGAGAGCAAACCCTTAACAACGAATTTTTGCCCCTTTCTCTAGAAATCTTAAATCTTCACCAAATCTTGTGATTTTTGCTGCTAATCCACTCTATTTTGCGAGAATCTTACTTCTATGGCACCACCAAGGAATTCTACCGATCGAAATCCTAATCCCAAGCGAAGAAAATCTAGAGAGGGTACCTCGAGAAATCGGCAAGAGGAAGCCGAACAACGTGATATTCGAGCTACCCAACGGAATGTAGCTCAAGAACACGAGGATATTCAAAACTCTCTACTTTCCCGGCCTCAAATCACCGAGCTTCACGGGACCATTTCGCTCGACAATTGTCGTTGGACCAGAAGTAAGAAATCCCTTATCTCTCGAGCTCCTCGCTCCGTGAATATCTTAAATTTTATCAATAAATATGCGGAGTGGTATTATGAGTGTTGGGAAATTTATTGATTAGATTATGATGAATGCCATGTAAAACTTAGACTAGAAAGTTGGTACCCCATTTTCCTTGTAATTTGTATTGTAATAGATAGGACTGTATAAGCAGAGTGAAGTCAGCTATGGCTGGATATACAAGAAGTCAACTAAAGACTAGAATGAAGACTCCGATGTGAAGCAGCTGAGTATGGCAAGGAGGAGAAGTCAAGAACTCGACTGAAGGAGTACCAGTTGGATTACAACTGTGTGAAGAGTCAGTCAAATCAACTCAAGAAGCCAAGTGTCAAGTTGAAGTGACAGACAAGTCATCCATTGATTGAAAGCTAACTCAAAGTCACCTGGGGAAGTTAAAGAACTGCAGTCAAGTCAAGACAACTGAAAAGAATCCGTTGCACATAAGTCACGAAGTTTACTTAAATAAGTAATACTTCCATGCTGCCATGTCTTAAAGTTTTCAGTCCCAGAAGCGAGTAAAAGGAAAAAACCAATGGGAAGCATTGTACCTCGTGTTAGACTCTGAAAAGCTGAACATTCATTTAATACGTGGAAATGTCAACATCAAGGACTGCAACAAGACAAGCCAACGAACACAAGTGACTTTTGAAAATCAGCCTATCTCTTCAATTGGCAGATTTTTGAAAGTTCACTATAAAAGGCTGAGGAATCACTTTGAGAATAGGTTACAACTTTGCAGACCTGAACCACGAACATTCAAGCAATTATTCAAACTATAACCTGCAATATATTCTCAAGTTATTCAAGAAAAATCCTCAAGCCTAAATCTCGAAGGAAATCGATCCAACACTAAGCTGTGAAGGAAAGACAACTTCAAACTGTTGAAGAGAAAACTTTTGAAGAATCAAAAGTGGTTTACTTTCCAAGGAGGATTGTAGGAAGGTTCAAGGTCGAACCAGTCTCAAGTTATTGGAGGGCTTCGTGATCAAATCCAAGAAGCTTAAGCAAGTGAGTGAGTCAAGTAGCAAAGCGCCGCCCTGTGAAGTAGTTTAGTCGGACGATAAGCTAGTTTGTGTGATCAAGGCATCTCCGATCGAGTCCTAAATGAGCAACTCGGCCTTTGTGATCAAGACTTGTATCCGGACCGCTAACCACTTTGTACTCGATCAATACTTAGTGGATTCCTCCGGGGAGTTGGAGAAGAGAGGATTAGAAGAATTACCCCATCTTCGAACCTCTAAAAAAATTGTTGTGTCATTTACATTTCAACATTTTATTTATGCATATAATTTATATCTGTTTATAATTTGCTATCCAATTGATAATTAACTAAGTGCTAAACTCAAGTGTTAAAACTAAGCTAAACCAAATTTAAGGGTGTTAAGTCTTCCGCTGAAAATCTCATCACAACAAAGTTAAGTATTAGACTAAACATCTGAGTTATTCTATCAACAGCTCAATCGAGTCTATTGAGTGGCTAACTCTGCTGCTGAAGAAAGACCAGCCCTGGTTGAAAAACCAAGAGCTGAATGGACAAATGATGACAGAAAAAGATACAACTTGGACAATGTAGCCAAGGATATACTTTACAAGACTTTGGACAAAGCCATGTTCAACAAAGTCAAGTCTTGCAAAACAAGCAAAGAAATTTGGGATAAATTAACCTTAATTTGTGAAGGATCTGAGCAAATTAAAGAGAATAAGCTATCTATTGTTGTACAAAAAAATTGTAAAATTTTAAAATGCTTGTAGGTGAAACCTTGGATCAGTTGGATGCTAGATTCACAGAAATTACCACTTGGGAAAGAATATACACAGAGGGAAATGTGTATGAAGATTCTGAGAAGCCTCCCAGCTGAATGGGAAATGAAAGTCATGGCCCTGA
Organism: Rehmannia glutinosa; assembly: GCA_016081115.2. NCBI lineage: Eukaryota > Viridiplantae > Streptophyta > Magnoliopsida > Lamiales > Orobanchaceae > Rehmannia > Rehmannia glutinosa. The sequence goes on from CM071926.1 coordinate 151,048,199, forward strand.
GACATTCAATGAATCTCACAACAACATCCAATCATGAGCTATTCTCAGATCTCAAAGCCTACGAGTTTGAGCTGAGAAAGAAAGATCAAGAGGAGACAGCTGTACCCAAAACAACTGCACTTATAATCAAAGATGGGAAGAGAGCTGAGGCCAAAGAAGTCATTGACCAGGAGGAGATTGCCCTGATGGTTAAAATATTCAACAAGTTCTTCAACAAGAACTACAAAAGAATCAAAGGTGAATCCTCCAGAAGACATTCAACTCCCTCCAAGTCAAAGGAGGATAGGCCACCAAAGAGTGTTGAGCATCAAAAGGTCGAATATCAAAGAGCTGACAACCCAAGAAATGAAAGAACTGACCAAAATGTTGCAAACCTGTGTTGGAATTGCAGACAACCAGGACATTTTTCCATTGACTGTCCATATCCAATAGTCAACAAGTACAGGAACGAAGATGAAAGAAGGGTCTTCAGAGAAAGAAGACAAGAAAAGAAAAAGGCAATGTTGGCTGCTGAGACAGCTAAGTCAAAGGAAACAACAGACTCAGGGAGTAGTGAAGCTGACTACTCAAGTGACTCTGAAGAAGAAGCCTTAATCTGTCATAGCTAAAGAACAAGACCAACCTGACCAAGAAGATGAGGTACACTCCAACTCATCTCACTCAGATTCTAGTGATAGTGATTGTGACACACACACTTCATCACCCACTGATCTTTATGACTCATTAGGCAAAACGATGAAAGATTTTGAGCACATTAAATCCTCACACACACTATGAAATGAGGAAAACAACCAACTCAAAAGCCAAAACTCACAGCTGACTAAGGAGCTGAGTACTCTAAGTCACATAGCTGATGAGAGAAAAGAGTTGAAGGCTGAGAATGCTAAACTAATAGCAGAGATAGCTGCTATAGAAAAGAGAGAAAATGATCTCAAAAATGTGATCGCTTCATTTACTAAGGCATCTAAATCATTGGATGACCTTATTATGAGCCAAAAAGAGTGTGGAGACAAGACAGACATAGGATTCAATTTCTTTGTGCACAGTCAAACTCCCAGAGTAATCTTGGAAAAAGGATCTTCAAGTAATGAAGCATCTCAAAAACCCAAGACACAAAATCTTGCACCCACATTCACTCCAAAACACAATCACAAACAAACTGGCATTGGATATGAAAGAAAAGGAAAACAGCCAGTTGAGTATGCTGAGAGGACAGCTTAGAAGAAATCCAGCAGAGTTCCTCAGCAAACTCCAAACAGGAAGTACTCTGTGAAGAATAAACAGAGCTACCAAAAACCCCAGAAATTTCATCAAAGAAACACATATGATGGGAATGGTAGTAATTACCCAAGCCAAGCTATCAGCAAAGACCTACGGAATATAAGCCCAAATAGCAAAGGTGTAGAACTCAGCAAAGGCCATTCCAAAGGCAAAAGAGCTATCATCAGCACACACACATGCACCCAGGCAGTACACTCAGAAATATCACAACTACCCAAAGAAGGCAATTTCAAAAACACACAAACAAGCATACAGACAAAAGAGACAACTGTACGAACCTAAAGCCCCAAGCAATTTGCCAAAGTGAGTTATGATTATGGCACAGATAGATGGCAACCTCTTAGAGTCAAATCATTTGGCTATAGGTTGGTTGGATCATCTTACAACACTAACCCCTCAGGACCCAGATAAGCATGGGTACCTAAAAACTAATTTCCTTGATTGCAGGTTCAAGGAACAACTGAGTGCCAAGGAACCTGGTACATGGATAGTGGGTGTTCCAGACATATGACAGGAAACAAGAAAAATCTATCAAAATTCAAGGAGATTAGAGGCGCAAAAGTCATATTTTGAGGCAATGAAGCTCCAGGAGAAATAAGAGGCACTGGATCCATCAAGAAAAATGGTTTAGAAATCACAGATGTTCCATACGTTGAAGGCCTCAACTTCAACCTGCTAAGCATCAGCCAGCTATGTGATAAGGGCTATAATGTTGGATTCAATATGGGAGTGTGCCAAATTAAAGACACTGAATCAAATGAAATTGTGCTTTGCAAGGATCCGCAGAAGAACATGTATGTGGTAGATTGGTCAATTTGCCACACCAAACACTTGTCTCATTAGCAAAGAGTACAAAATTTGAATCAAGTTGGCGTGGCACAAGAAGCCGAGTCAGTCCTGAATTTCAAGACAATTAACAAGCTTGCAAGGAGTCATTTAGTAGAAGGACTGTCAGACTCTGTGTACAAGAAGGAAAGTGTTTGTGATGCATGCCAGATGGGAAAGCAGATCAAATCATCATTCAAAGAGAAGTCTAGTCCATCTTCAACAAGAATATTGCATCTGTTGCATATGGATTTATTTGGTCCAGTTGAGCCAGCCAACATAAGTGGAAAGAAATACACCTTAGTGGTGGTGGATGATTATTCAAGATATACATGGACAATCTTCATAAGCAAAAAGAAAGAAACCTTGCAGAAGTTACCTCAGCTGATGAAAATAATTCAAAATGAGAAGAGTCAATCCATTATAAAGATAAGATCTGATAGAGGAACTGAGTTTGTCAATGGGATAATAACTCAATATTGTGTTGAAAATGGTATTGCTCATGAGTTTTCTGCAGCAAGGACTCCACAGCAGAATGGAGTAGCTGAAAGAATAAACATAACTCTCAAAGAAGCTGCAAGAAGAGTTGAATCAGTTCGAAAGGAATAAAGTTTAGGAATTGGTACAAATACCAACCCATCAAAATGTCATTGGGACAAAATGGGTCTTCAGAAACAAGATGAATGAGGAAGGTTCTGTGGTAAGAAATAAAGCAAGATTGGTAGCCAAAGGATACTGCGAAAAAGAAGGAATAGATTTTGATGAAACATTTGCACCTGTTGCAAGACTAGAAGCAATAAGGATGTTTCTTGCCTATGCTGCACACAAGAACTTCATTGTATATCAAATGGATGTGAAAAGTGCATTCCTAAATGGATTGTTAGAAGAGGAAATTTATGTTGAGCAACCTCCAGGATTTGAGCAGAAGACTCTTGGGGACAAGGTGTACAAGCTCAAGAAAGCTTTATATGGTTTGAAACAAGCACCAAGAGCATGGTACGATACATTATCTCAGTTTCTGACAGATAATGGATTCACCAAAGACAAAGTGGACAGAACACTCTTCTGAATTCAAGATGGGGAAAGTATACTGCATGTTCAAATATATGTGGATGATACCATTTTTGGATCCACAAACAAAGAGCTTTGTGATAAGTTCTCAAACCTCATGCAAGGCAAATTTGAAATGAGCATAATGGGAGAGCTGACATTCTTTCTAGGACTTTAGGTTAAACAGCTGAAAGATGGAACCTTCATAAGTCAAACAAAGTACACCAGGGATTTAATGAAAAATTTTGGTATGGAAGAGAAGTCTTCTGTGAAAATGCCAATGAACACATCAGTCAAGATGGATATGGATGCAGATGGCAAGCCTGTGGATCAACACAAGGTATAGAGCACTCTTTGGATCTTTACTCTATCTAACAGTAAGTAGGCCAGATTTCACTTTTGCAGTAGGTGTATGTGCAAGATTCCAATCTGCTCCAAAAGAAAGCCACACGACTGCAGCTAAAAAAATCCTAAGATACTTGAAGGGATGCTAAGAAGTTGGTTTATGGTATCCAAAGGAAGATGGATTCAAGCTAATTAGCTACTCGGACTACGACTATCTTTGGATGTAGAGTTGATGAAGAAGAGTACTTGGTACATGTCAAATGCTTGGAAATATATTGATTTCTGATTTAGTAAAAAAACAAAACTCAATAGCCACATCCACAGATTGAAGCGAGTACATATTGCGGGCATTTGTTGTGCCCCAAGTCTTATGGATGAGATAGCGGTGAGAGATTATGAAATTGAAGAAAAAGATATTCCAATTATGTGTGATAAACAAGTGCTATTGCAATCACTCGAGTAATCTGTGTTGCATTCGAGAATAAAGCACATTGATGTCAGATATCATTTTATAAGAGATCATGTTGAAAAGAAAAACATCACCTTGGAATACATCTCAACTGATAAACAATTACCTGACATATTCACAAAGCCATTATGTGAATCAAGATTTGAAGAACTTAAGCATGAGCTAGGGTTAATTGAGCTGAGTTGATACTCAGAAGACTCAAGGAGAAGGGATGGAACGTGAAAAGATGAAAATAGAGCATATCTTATGAATCAGCCAAGCAAACAAGCCGTATCGGAAAGTTAGCTGTATCGAGTTAGCTGACAGTTGAGTCACTATACGAATAGAGAGAAGAAGAGTGGAGTCAGTTAAGGAGTGAGCTGAGTCATTTATGAGCTAAGTCACAAAAACGCAGTCCTTTTTAATAAGTGGGAATGTTTTAAGGATGACGTCAGCGTAATAATGACAGATACAGTCAAAAGCTGCACAACAAGCATATAATTGGATATTAATGCTGCCGCATTAAATACGAGAAATTAAATGCAATGAGACGTGCTAAATCTGAGCTGTTGATCTTGATCAAAATTTCAAAAACTAAAAACACGTCATTTTATAACCCTTATATACTCTTTTGTTCAGTTTTTCCCTCTCACTTAAATTGTTCATCTTTCCAAAGAAAAGAAAGCAATTATTTTTCTCTCAAAACCCTACCAGTCTTCAAAGCAAGTTTGTCAAGTTTCGATCGGTAAAAACTCTCAAAATTGGCATCAATTTATGATTTCACTAAGCTCGGTAAGCAAATCCACACCGGTTCAATAGTGGATTTCGAAAGGATGATTAAACAGGGTTCCGATGAAACCCTCGTGAAGAAGATTGCTGATAAAATCAAGAAATTCGCACTAAAACCCTTCCTCTCGATGGAGTTTCAGATGACATATGTTGAAGAAGTAGCACAGTTCTACGTGAACGCTGAAGTTCATGACGAGGGCATCAAGTCCTCTGTTCACGGGAAGGATCTTAAACCCACTGCTAAAGTTTGTTTGCTGCCGTCGGAAGGTATGTCAGAGATATTTGAGGCTGATGTAAATTTGACCGTTGCATGGAAGGAAGTGGCGAGGACCGAATATCTTTGCGAAAGTGGTTTACACAACTGACAAGAAGCTGCTGAAGGACGATTATCACAAATTAATCGATATCGTCGCAAAGTGCGTGGATATGAAGTTTGGAAGCTTCAATCAGCTGTCCAAAACGAAACTGATCGTCATGGATGCGATCATGGAAGAGAAAAAATTAATTGGGCTGAATTCATTTACAGCAGACTTTGCCAGAACATTGGCAACAAGTCATTCAAGGAGGATGGATCCTTTGGAGGATCACTCGGCTATGGCCTAGTCATCAGCCATCTCATGGAAGTGAAGGGTGTTCCCCTTTGACATGGAAAGTCATTCCATGTTAACAAAAAGATGTTTCGGGCCAACTTATCTAGAGCCCAGAAGATAGCATACGCCAAGCGGGTGTACACCAGTGAGGGGGAATCAGTTGACCTCGAGGAAACAACTGTTGTCTCCCCTCCGAAGAAGAAAGTTGCCCCTGCAGCCGCGAAGAACACAGATGCCCCAACAGCAAAGAAGGAAACCGCACCTGCCCCTGCTGCCGAGTCACCTGCCCCTGCAGCCGTGTCTCCTGTCCCTGCAGCCGTGGTAGAAAAGGAACCCTTAATACCTTCTCCAAGAATAAAGAAGAAGAGGACTACCAAGGCGAGAAAGGCAGCTGCCTCTAAGGCAACTCCAAAGGCCTTTGCCTTCGAGGAACCAGAGGAAGTAGAACCAGACAATCCTCTGGTGAAAACCAAGAGAAGGAGAAGACTCACCAAGCTCTTGGAGCTTGAGAAGACGGCTGAGTGTGCTCCTCAACTGGAGAAAATCACTAAGACTGTGGAAGAAGTGCAGTCTCCAGAAGTGCTTGATGAAATAGCCAAGTCTACTGAGGCCGATCAGCAGAGGCAAATTAATGATCCAGATGTGGACAGAACAACTGAGGAACAAGAAGCAGCGGAGACAGCAGAATCCCCTGTCGACAGGAATATGTCTCCACCTGCGACAGATGCTACTGAGGGTGAAGAGCAGCAGAGTTTGCTACCCTCCACTCCTGAAAAATAAGGACAACAGGGAGAGGATGAAGACAATGATGTGATTATGTACTCTCCTCTGTATCCAGATATTCAAAATTGTCTGCGAGAATGGAGGAAATGGAAGTTGAGTTGCTCGAGGGAACAGTTCGAACGACCTGAATTCATTGAGGAAGAGGAAGAATTGATGAAGTTCCTCGGGTTCACCACAGTGGTCCAGGCACTTGATGAAAATAACTGCTTGGATATCTTGTATATCTTCAAGGAAAAGAAGAAGGAGAGATTAGCAGAAGAAGCTGAAGCTCATGAGAAAGCCATCATTTGTCCTCTCACTGGAACTAGCAATCACACTCATCCTTACTTCGATGCTTTTTCAGGAAATGATGAGGACATGGATCCTGCTGCTGCGATGGAGGAGTTAGAAATGCAGCAAGCCATATGGGAATCCAGGATGATGCATGAGCAACAGCTGACGGAAGGACCAGGAGAGTCTTCCAAATCACAACTGGAGATTGGTCTGTTGGGAGTGGTGCAACAGATTACCTCGGCTATTGCTGCAACCACTTCCCCAGTTCACTCAGAGAACGGATCCAATGGACTTGGCGATGAAACTGGGAATTTGGGTACCCAAGTCGAGCCAACCCCTATTGAAGGTGTCTTACCACCTAGCTCCACGGCTGAACACTCAAAGGAAACAACCGGGAGTTTGGAGCAGAGTGACCCTAACATAAGTCACTCAACTCGTGCGCCAACTGAGGGGGAAACTCACTCCACTGCAGCTAGGTCGGAGGATGTTGTAGATGACTCCACCTTGAATTTAGGAGGCGAAGTGGAGAAGAAAAAAGAGATAGAACAACAGCACGTAAACACTAACGAACCTCGGACAGTTGAATCTGTCCCAGGTGAAGTGACAATCGCTGCTCTGCAGTCGAGGACGCCGATGCGATCGAGGCACATGATGGATCTGCCTCGGGAGTTAACACTCTGGGCAATGAAAGTGCAATCCATGGAGTTGAGACTCCTGTGGATTCCATAGCAGAAGACCCTAAGACAGCTGCGCCTGTCGAAGGGATTATACAAGGCCCCGCTGCAGTTGAGACTGCAGGAGTTAATGAAGGCCTAAGGGAGGTTGAAACTTCCCTAGGTAAAAATGAAGGAGATAAGAGCATTCCTCAGACTATAATTGCTGATTCAGAGGAGGAAATCATCGCTCTTCATGACTCCCAGGATGATCTTGATACGACCTTCTTGAGATCTGCAGATGAGGCAGAGTCAACCCGTGCCAAAAAGGACTCAGCTGAGGGAGGACGCTCTACCAAGTACGACCAAGCCAGACCTCAAGGCTGCTCGCCAAACATTCAATTTTGATGATGAGGCAAGCCTTCAAGACTCATCATCTTCCGATGATGCTGATGGTGCAGCCGAGGATCCGAAAATTCATTTAGCAGAAACCACTGAGGCCGAAGAAGTTGTTAAGACAGCTGAGGCTCAGTCAGCTGGCCAACCCCCACACCAAGGCCCAGCTGAAACCAAGTCCTCTGCGCAGGCTCCCAAAGCTGCAGAAGAGTCGACTTAACCAGGCCCATCACAAGCTCGAACGACTGTACATTTCATATCTTACGTCCGTGATGATGCTTTCGAAGAGACTTTTCCTTTTTCAATTGAGGTGCCTGACCTTGTAGAAGAAACAGCCCGTGAGCGGAAACGATACCACAAACCTGATAGAGTGATTCCTACCGACTCTATTGTCCCAGCAGATGTTGATTTTGATGCTGCTTGGCCACCAGCTGAGACAGAGGTAACAATTGAGGTGCGTGAAGTCCTTAAGACTATCATTGGAGAGATTGAGAAAATAGAAAGGCACCAGGCCTCGCTGGATATGCGGCTGGACAATAGGGATGCCACTCTCACAGCCGACTTGAGAGAGATTGTGCTGCGGATCAGAGAATGGTGTCAACAGCAGAGTACAATGCGATTCGAAATAGTCAGATACTTCAAGGCATTGTACAACAAAATGTTGATCTGGAGCGCTGATAATGCTAACATGAAGAGGAGGATGCAAGAGAATATTGACAGAATGCATGCCTCCCATACCACTGAAATGGAACTGCTGCGAGAATTTCACAAGAAAGAACTTCTGCGCATAGAGGAAAGTATGAATGCCAAGTTCAGTCTTCTTATGGCTGAGATGAAACTGGTGGTAGCCGAATCGAAAGCCACCCACTCAGAATTTCGAACAGCATACTCCGCAGCAGATTCCAAGCAGAACTCAGCTATCAGCCGCTTAGATTTTATGCTCGCAGGGATGTTTCCAGGGGTTCCTCTCTCCTTTGATGATGCCAAAAAGAGGGAAGAGGAATAACTGAGATGTTGAAAGGGTCGGCGGATGAGAAAAAGAAGGACGTAGCTGTTGAGAAAAAGAAGAATAAAACAGTTGAAGAACAGAAGAAGGAAAAGGGAAAAGCAGTTGAGGGGGAAGGATCGAAAGATATGACTAATGTTTGCTGAAACCCCTCAACATGATCTTGTCACAGCTAACATAATCAGCAAACTTCCAGTGACTCTGCCGCTCCAACACTCTGCTATGCCTATGTCTGAGAAGAGAAAAATTGTAGAAGTAGGGATGAAGGAGGTTGAAAGGAAGACATATGCCCATGTTCTAGAAGTATTGAAATAGTACAGAGGCATTCCGGCAAGAAAGAACACAGATGCCATTCAAGATGACGGAAACGAGCCACGATCAGTGAAAGAATTTAAAACGCTTGAATCCAAGGGATACATCAAAAATATGTCCATAGCCCAAGCCTGGGACTTGTACTGGGAGAAAGGTCTGAAGCTATGTGATGAAGTCGACAGCGGCGAGACTACAAGCAGCCATTGAGCTGGTAAGAAGAAGACTCCAGTACAATATACGTCCAGAGGAAGAGGAAGGAGTGGTGGAGGCAGAGGTTTTCAACCTAGACCTCTACCCAAAAATATTGAATATGTAGATCTGGGCAAGAAGGGAAGGATCTATTGGGCTGGATATGATGAAGTAGCCAATCGAGAAGTGGCTAAGAAGAATGCTGAATATGTCAAAAGAACTGAAGAAGAAAATAAAAGACAAGATCAGCTGTGGGAAGAAAGGCAAGAAAGAAAGCGAAAAGACGATGCTGCAAAGAGAGCATACGAAAAGAAGAAGGCTGCTGAAGAAGAGAAGAAAAGAAAGAGACCAGAGGACGACTTAGCTGAAGAAGAAAGAAGGAGGCAGCGAAGGCGATGAAGTGTTGTTGTCCACCCCTTCATGTACTTTACTATTGTAAATGCATATGTATGTAAGTCTTCTATACATTGAATAAGAAAATTGTAGTTTCTATATTTGCGTAGATATAGTCTGCTATGTTTGCTTTGATACACATTGTAAACAGCTTTGTAAAGGACAAGAATGTTATGATAAATAAAAAGATTGATTTTACGCATACATTCTCTGTTACTACATTGTCTATATGTATCTTTGATGCTTACATTTTGTTTGTATGTTTTAAGTTTTGGCATCAACAAAAAGGGGGAAATTGTTGGGAAATTTATTGATTAGATTTTGATGAATTCCATGTAAAACTTAGACTAGAAAGTTGGCACCCCATTTTCCTTGTAATTTGCATTGTAATAGATAGGGTTGTATAAGCTGAGTGAAGTCAGCTATGGATGGATATACAAGAAGTCAACTAAAGACTAGAATGAAGACTCACATTTGTGAAACAATTTGAGTATGGCAAGGAGGAGAAGTCAAGAACTCGATCAAGGAGTATCACCGGTGGGTTACAAGCGTGTGAAGAGTCGGTCAAATCAACTCAAGAAGCCAAGTCTCAAGTTGAAGTGACGATGATGAGTCATCCATTGATTGGAAGCTAACTCAAAGTCACCTGGGAAGTTAAATAATCGCAAATCAAGTCAAGACAACTGAAAAGAATCCATTGCATTTAAGTCAAGAAGTTTACTTAAATAAGTAATACTTCCATGCCGCCATGTCTTAAAGTGTTGACCCCGTAAGCGTGTAAAAGGAATAAACCAATGGGAAGCACTGCACCTCGTGTCGATCAAAAGTTGAACATTAATTTAATACGAGGAAATGTCAACATCAAGGACTCGCAACAAGACAAGCCAACGAACACAAGTGACTTTTAAAAATCAGCTTATCTCTTCAATGGGCGTATTTTTGAAAGTTCATTATAAAAGGTCGAGGAATCACTTTGAGAATAGGTTACAACTTTGCGGACACTCAACCACGAACATTCAAGCAATTATTCAAATCAGAACTGTAATATATTCTCAAGTTATTCAAGAAAATCCTCAAGCCTAAATCGAAGGAAATCGATCCAACACTAAGTCGTGAAGGAAAGACAACTTCAAAAGTTGAAGAGGAAACTTTTGAAGAATCAAAAGGGGTCTACTTTCCAAGGAGGATTGTAGGAAGGTTCAAGGTCGAACCGGTCTCAAGTTATTGGAGGGCTTCGTGATCAAATCCAAGAAGCTTGAGCAAGTGAGAAGAGCAAGACAAATTCGCCTGTGAAGTAGCCGAGTTGGACGAGAAGCTTGTTGTGTGATCAAGGCATCTCCAGATCGAATCCCAAAGGAGCAAGTGAGCTGTGTGATCAAGACTTGTATCTGGACTGTTAACCGCTTTGTACTCTGATCAATACTTAGCGGATTCCTCCAGGAGTTGGAGAAGAGAGGATTAGAAGAATTACCACATCTTCGAACCTCTATAAAAATTATTGTGTCATTTTATTTCTGCATATAATTTATATCTGCTGATAATTTGCTATCCCATTGAGAATTAACTAAGTGCTAAACTCAAGTGTTAAAACTAAGCTAAACCAAATTTAAAGGTGTTAAGTCTTCCGCTGAAAATCTCATCACAGCCAAGTTAAGTATTAGACTAAACATCTGAGTTATTCTATCAATAGCTCAATCGAGTCTATTGAGTGGCTAACTCTGCTGGTTAACTAACTTAGCTGTCCATCAAGGGCATATCTGTGAAAATAAATCTGTATTATTTTTAAAGGACTAAAATCGAAAAGTTGGTAAGGTTTATTCAATCCCCCTTCTAAACCTTACTCACACCCCTTGGGACCTACAATGAGAATTTGAACTTGGGTGCTAAGTCTATTGCTCGTACAAAAATTTGTCGGTTTGTTTCTTTTTCGAATGATTATCCGACTATACGTGGATTTTTTGTAGAACAAGGTTGGATGTATTTGTGGGAGCATCCTTATGTGTTGTATGATGATGATGTAATATTACATTTTTATGCCAATTTATGGGTTGAGTATGATGTTCAGAGGAAGTCTATTGCATTGAACTCGTTTGTGAAAGGTCATCATTTTAGATGGACTCCTAATGAGATTTGTCGATTGTTGCATGTGCAAGAGGTAGGTTGGGATTATTTTGGGTGTACAAATTGGAATGTTGATATGTTCGGTGTCACTATGGATGAAATTAAGACCTTTTTGGGCGTTTGGCCACAAAATTCGTTATTAGCCATGACTCTTGAGCATAGAGTTATCTCCATAATTGTCGCCTATTGTATTTGTGGTAAAGCAGGAAAAATGCCTAGCAATATGGACTTCTTTTTGTCATATAAAGATGCTAGAAGGGAACCGCTCAATTTTGGTGCAATCCTTATTCAATGCATCATTGAGTCGATCACTCAAGGGACGAAGAAGTTTGTCATGGGGAATTGGATTTGCAAGCTTCTAATGCACTCGGGCTTACCTTCATCGGAGTGTAATTCGGAGATGATTCAAAATGATTTCGACATTGATAACATATTGCAAGTAGTCCGAATGCACAATAATATGGAAATTCACCCAACAAAAATGGCAAAAGGGAGAAGCCAAGAATCTACATCACAAAACCTCAACGACATATTTGATGATGGCGAAGCCGAAAAATTGGCGGCGGGTGACGGACTAAGCAATCCAGAGGGTAATACCGGTGCTCAACCGTCTCGGGGTTCTTTTCAAACCCAACTTGATGAACATATAGTCCTTCAAGACCCTCGGTATGAGGCCTTGAGTCAAGAGAACTCGAAATTGAAAAAGTCAATTAGGAAATTAAAGAAATTCATCAAAGACCACTTTCCTAACACATGCTTCTCATCTGACAAAGAATGACGACCTTATCACTTTTATTGCTTTATTTTTCATGTCATTTCTTCTCTTATGTAATGAACTATTATGTACAACTCTTTGGTCTAATTATATTTGCTTGGTTGTTTTCCTTAAAGGGGATGAACTAGAAAGAATGTTAGTAGCTTTTGATTGCTTATGGTAATGATCTTAATGGAGTATTTGATGGTAAAAATGCTCTAATTTATGCATTGTTTGATTTTTTTGATAAAAGGTATGAAGTACTTGATGGTAAAAGTGTTTCTTTTACTTTTTGTTTGATGGCATTTGTAATGCCTTGATTTTATTGCTTTGTTGGTTATCTCAATTGGGTTGAACCCTTGAGAATATATCTCTATATTGATGTTGTTGGATAATATTGGTTGAATGATGTGTTGTGCAAAATGGTGATGATATATTAGCTTGGCAAAATTTTTCAAAGGGTTACACATCTTCTTTTATACTTGATGCCCGCCAAGTGTTCGATAAAATATTTCTAAGAAAAATTCATCACTTACATGACCCTCTCACTTTCAAATGTCTTATATACTTATAGAGATAATGTTTTGCAACTTAAATGAGGTTTCACAAGTTTTTTACAAGTTTTTTGATCAACTTTTCCTTTGTTTTTGGAATTCTAAGCTTAATGATCAATAGCTCGATATACTACGCACTTTGATATGGATTTATGATGTTTCTATCGTGCTAACATTCTTTTTGATGATTCCAAAGGGGGAGAAACAGGTTATAAGCTCATAAAAGCTAATATAAGCTCATGAAAGAAGCTATAAGCAATGGCTCTTTAAAGCCAAAAGATGTGTAGTATACTAGTCCATTTGTTGTTTGACTTATTTACATGACTAATGATGCTTTGTTGACAGGGGGAGCTTATTAGCTCTTAATTCTTAAGCTCTATTTGTATAAGCGGAGCTTTTAGCTTTTGGTTGATTACATCTATCTTATTCTTGATGTGCTTGTTGATAGGGGGAGCTTGTGCTAATATTTGGAAAATATTTACTCCCTTATTTGGTTGCTATTTTATTTTGGAAATTTGGTCGCTTCTAAACGATTAGATGTTTTTATCGGAAAATTGTTTTTGGATTTTAAAATTCGACCTTTCAAGATTTCTTAAAATTATTTTGGTATGTAATCATCAAAAAGGGGGAGATTGTTTGATATATGTTTTTTTCATGATTTTGATGATTTTGTTTTTACATCAAAACAATGTTGTTCAAATACTCCTAAATGATTCAAAATATTTTTACTATTTATTCGGAGTATTTCTTCAAAGTTATTTTCGATAAAAATTGGACAACACTTTTGGTGATTTTGAGTTAGTGAGTTTTTACATCAAAACTATATTTCAAATGTTGTCCAAATACTCTCGATTATTTTAAAATGTTTTTACTAATTTTTCGGAGTATTTCTTGAAGTTTATTTTCGATAAAAATTGGACAAAACATCTGTCTCGTGGTCGACCGGTCGCCCTATAGGGCAACCCGTAGCTGAAGGTGTAAGTTGAAACAGAAAAACAAGATCGAAGTTTAAGATAGCGACGATCGGCCGGTCACCGGGGTCAACCGGTGCACCGCTTGTAGTTGTTTCTTCTGTTTCTTCAAAAATGAAAGAGGGAGGGTGAGCACAGGGTCGATTTGGCCGGAGACCCCCATCGATCGACCGGCCACCCTATGTAAAAATCGTGTTATTTTCTAACGTCTATTTTTACGCGACCGGTCTCTTAAGTTTTGATAAAGAAATTCCGACCGTTCATTGTGCGGCAGACCAACTTTCCTTAATTTGTGGGATTAATTTCTAACAGACTATATTCTTGATTTTAGTTGTATTTTTCTGTAGATTTTCAATCCCCAAGAGGAGCCTATACATGTTCAATCATCTCCTATAAATAGATGAAGTTTTGGAGCAACCAATACAATAATTGAGATACAACACAACAAGATACATTCAAGCAAACACATTGGCTCTTCATTGTTATCATTCTTGTTGTAATTTGCCTAGCTTATCACTTTCACATCTTGAGGTCTAGGCTTTTATTTCTTGATTACACTTGCACTGAAATTGTAAGATTCATTATTGAGTTGTAATCTTGATTTTGGTCATCATTCAACACAAGACATCCTTGTGAGTATTCTTGTGGAAAGAATACACTTGGGTGATCTAAGTGATAAGTGTTTCAAGAGTGTGGTGCTCTTGAGGTGTTGAAGAATTTGGTGTTCTTCTAGGTTGAAGATTGTGGTGAACTTCACAAGGTTCCGTTGGAGATTGTGGTAATCTTCAAGAGAGATTGTGGTAATCTCAAAGTTGATGTTGTAGAAGAGTGTGGTGCTCTTCAAGGTGATGTTGTAAGGTGTTGTATTAATTTTGGTAATTAATAAAATTTCTTTTTCTTTTTGAAATCCATTCCGGATATACTGGCGTGGTAGAGGTTTAGGCCCTAGGTGGGTTGAACCTCTATAAATCGACGTGTGTTATTTACTTCTCGCACCTTTACTATTGTCTTAGCTTGTTTGTTTCGAAAAATAGGGGTAAATCGAGAAAATGGAGATAATCTTTTCACCCCCCTCTAGATTATCGTAGTTGCTTGGACTTACACTTATAACTTCTATTCCCGGGATATATTGAGAATGTTAAGGTCTTTGATGGTAAACTTTGAATGCAAATGTGACTTTATGTCTTGTATCCCCTTAATATTGTTCTCAACTAGTATCACATCATCTACATATACACAGAGAAAAGTAAGAGATGAAACATTACAAGTGCACTATCCACAAGAACACTTTGCAATAGGCCTAAAACTTATGTATTCATCCCAGATAGTCTTGAATTGGTTATAGTAGGCTGTGACAGAATTTGATCCTTGACATATAGAGCTCAATGATTTCTCAAGATGAAAAACCCTCGGGCCATCACTTTGTACATAACAAATTTTAAGCTCCTCCCACACTTCTTGAGTTGTGTTAAAGTGTAAGAGACTTTGGCAAATTTCCTTGGATATAGAGTTGAGTATCCAAGATAACACTAGATTGTTAGCATGGTGCCAACATGAAAACAATATCAGGGAAGAACTAGGAGGAACATGGATTGAACCATCAATGAAACCTGTTTTATTCTTTACATTAATAGCCATCAAGACTGAACGACTCTAAGAAATATAATTCTCACCAGTAAGTTGTTCATAAACAATTACAGCACCTGGATTATTGCTCAGATGAAGAAAATATGGCGATGTAAAGTCATCAGCAGGGTTAGAAGAAGGCCTCATGCCTGTAGTGGTGTTGATTGTTTCTTTGGCTGAAGCATTTGAAGAACTTTAACAAAAACCGCATCAAGAAATCTTGATAAAGAATGAGAAGAAAAACTTTGTGTGGTGATGAGAAATCACACTAAACTGATACCATGTTGAATTTGATATCAAGAATCAATAAAAAAATCTGTAACGAAGTACAACAGACTTCACAGCAGAGTTGAGAGATGGAAGAAACTTTATTATAGAATTGTAAATCTTAACTTGATGATACAGGATGAATGTAAGTCAATTGATACAAACCATTGAGAGATGTTCAATCTCAGCCTTCTATTTATAATGTGTAATCAATGGTATAGAACATAACTAACTTAACTGAATAGTAACTAAAATACTAACTGACAACTATTTATCTGGTTTTGATCCTTGACAGGAGCAAAATTGGCATTTGTAATTAATATATATTTCATCTTATATATGATAAATTACAATTATGATTCAGGGGTTAAATAATTATAAATGTGTGTAGGATGTGAAAGAAAAGTTTGAACTCTGCTTTTCTTACCCTTGTCATTGGTTTTTTCAGGAATCTGAATGTTGAAAATTGTAATCAAGCACCAAAGTTGTGCTTCTATTCGGACAACTTTCATTTCTTGGATGATGGTATAGTATTGTCATATGAAGTTATAGACCATTTAGGTCTTGTGATTTCACTTGCATCGTTTTGTGCTTTTGAGACAAATTAATTTTTTTTGTTTCTCTATAAACATTCTAGACTATGATCGGGGTTTGTTATGTGCAGATGCTATATCGATCAATCTAGGACAAGTTGGGTATGTACTTCAAAAGCCATTGGAGTATATTCAAATACTGCTGACAGGTTTTTGAAAATAGCAATTTAACGAGGTGTCTTCTTCTTATTTTAATCTCAACACTAAATTTAATCATGTAAGTTGAAGGCTAAGATTTTGCTAGATTTTATATTAGTTATTTATTTGTCTGAATACAAGATCTAACTCTTAAACAAGCTGAAATAATGGTTGTTTCCATCCTAAGGAATTTATTTTTCAGAGAGGTTGTAGAGAATTTTCTTTTGATGAATTTATTAACTCATTAACAATTTGCTCATCCTCATTGGATATTATTAGGTTACACCCAAGAAAATTGTTATTGCGAAGTAGAGCCGATTCTGTAGTTTTGAAAGCACGAGGCGACACATAAACACAACGAATTTTTTAACGTACTAGAGTTACTTAGAAATTGGATGTTAGAAGAGAGATTATTTTTCTTGGTAGGAAGAAGGGGCCATTTAGGCTAAGAAATAAAAGAGAGCTTTGGTGGAAGAATATTTGTTTCTATTGACTATTCTTCTCAAATTTTATTGGCTGGTTACAAAATGAACAAGACACCTCTATTTATACTAAGAGAACTTCCTAACCAATGGCTAGGGTTTATTTGATATAAAGGCTATAATTTATCCACTAGAATTTTCTTCTAAAATATCTAGCAACGTATAAGTTTCTACAAGCTTTCTTCAACTAATATCTAAAATATTTTAATAAGATATTTCTAGAGAAATTCTAAAACTTGGGACATTTGGGCTTGGGCTCTTATTTTAATTTTTAACTAAAAAATATATTTTCAAAATCAAGTTTATATTCCAACAAAAAGATAAAAAAAAATATAAGTCAATATGGTCACATTCATATAAACCAACAAGGCCAACAACGAAATTCATATATATATTGACATGATCACGATTATATATGCTAACAAAGAAAATATCATATAAGCTGACAAAGATAATGATATATCAATATACTTGCCTTTTAACTAGTGAATTATTCTTTCATTGTCGTTTTCTATTTGAGCTCTAGACTTTTTTTTATCATACCTAAGTTATTAAGTCACCAATTTTAACTCTTTATTATAATTGAAAAGTATAAATTTATAAATATATTATCATTAATCCATTTGTATTACTAAACACAAGATTTATTTAGATAACAATTATTTTGAATATAAATTATATGATTAAATAATAAAATAAATAAATTATTATAAATTATAAAAAAACTATTTAAAATACAAAATATTTGGTTGTGTGAACATAAATTATATAAATTTATAGCACATGCCAATCTATAAGAAATTAAAAGTTTGGAAAAAGTTATAACTACCCAATGTTGATTTTTTTTTTTTACTATTGTACTTTCAATACAATCAATAGTAAAATCACTTGAATTTTTAATATTTTTTGGAGTTTAGAAAGCTAAACAATTGTCAAAATTATTAAATAAATTAAACAAAAATTATTTTTTATATTTAGCAACACAATTTTAAGGATTAATTATTTCAAAAAGAAACTATTTTATTTTTATATATATACACATATCAAAAAATTATCAAATAGATAATTCATATCTAATTCTAAATGTACAAATTTCAAGCTTGAACATCAAAATTTGGTGATAAATAGAAAAAATAATTTATATTAAAATGAAGGCAAAAACTGGTTTATTTAAACCAAATCCTATTGTGATGGAATGGTTGATGATGATGTGGAAAAATTGGTTCATGTTTATGAAACAGATTATATCAGCACATCACCCCACACATGGTTTTTTCTTTGATATTGCATTATTATCCAATATTATATTCAATAGTTGAAACTTTCATTTAAGTGTTATGTTTATATGCAATAGTTTGATTTAGTTTTTCGTATTCAATTCTTTTATTCGTATGTTACATATTACTGAATTATCATAATGTCTAAAATTATAAGATTTTAATAATATTTTATTAATTTATATGAAAATATAAAATTTCATGCCAATTTAATTTTGATATTTATTAGTAAAACTTTAATAAATTATATAAATTAAATAATTACAAGAATATATATTTTTTAAGGATATTAAATGAACATATATAATTAAATAAAATATAATTATTAATTATAAATTGATGGTGGGATCCATAAAAAGTGGTTGAAAAGATTTATAAGATTGTGGAGAAAGATTTATAAAATCGTGCACGAGGTTATTATTTGGTTTAAGACTTGAGATGCTCTTAATTGTGAATTGATGGTGGAGTGCATAAAAAGTGGTTGAAGAGGGTTATGGATTGCGGAGAAAGACTTATAAAATGTGTGAGGTTTTTACTTTTGATGTGACAATGATGTGTCACATAAATAACAGTGTATTAGGTTTTTGTTTGGTTTAGGATCGGAGATGCCCTCAATTGTAAAATGATGACGGGGTCCATAAAAAGTGGTTGAAGAGGTTTATGAATTGTGGAGAAATATTTGTTAAATGTGTGAGGGTATTACTTTTGATGTGACACGAATGTATCATATAAAAAACTGTGCATGAGTTTTTGTTTAGTTTAGGACTGTAGATGCCCTTAATTGTAAATTGACGGTGGAGTCCATAAAAAATGATTGAAGAGGTTTATGGATTGTAGAGAAATATTTATAAAATATGTGAGGTTTTTACTTTTGATGTGGCACTGATGTGTCACATAAAAACATTGTGCATGAGATTTTTGTTTAGTTTAGGAATGGTGATGCCCTAATTATAAAAATATGATTCCCACAGGCGCACATTTTCTTTCGGCTCTCTCTATCTCACATGGCGAATCAGTCCACTTATGAGCTACATCCATGCGGCGTTGACAAGGTCCGATACTTTATCCATGTCATTGAACTTTGATATCTCTGTATACTTAAATGTTTTGTGTCTTTCTCTTATTGGTCGTGGGCTATAAAAATGCGGACCCTTAACGATAACTGGGTATGACTGCTTATGGGCTGGTTTTGGTTAGCAATATGATAGGGGAGTAAATATTTTTCCCTTGATGGCCATTGTATGTCACTGAGGATAACAATGTTATTTTTGTCTTTTCTTAAAAAGAAAAAGGTTATTTTCAAGGTTTTATTATATTTGAATAGATTGTTCTCGGTACCCTTAATAAGGTTTTCTCGTATTTGAATAGCAAGTAATAAACAATAACTATATACTACAAAAGCAATAAATATACACTACATATGTAAATAGATATGATTAAATTACACATGCAATATGATTATATTACATAAGTAGTTAACAACAAAATATGCTGGAGAAAAAAAAAACATGAATATGAAAGATATGGGTTATTCAAAAACTGAAAGCACGTGTCGCGTGAAAGGGGGAAGAAAATATGAAAGTGATTGTGATCTCATCAAATCTCAATAAATGATTCTATATTGTAAAATGACCACTCCACCCTTCTTAGTTGTTGAAACAAAAAAATTAATATAAAATCCCCTAAAAAACGGACCACCTAAAATTATTTATCTATGGTTAGAATGTGTCCCCATGAACTCACACGGTAGGAGGACTCATTTGATCCATATCCTATTAATATATATATATATATATATATAGGATTTGGATCGGTGAGTCCACATATCTTAGTTAGTACACGAGATCAACGAGACCTTGATTTAATTTTTAAACGGTTGAGATTAATTAGATTTTACCATTTTTTAACGTATAACTTAATAAAAAAAAGGGTTGTTTTGGTAATTTAATTAAAATCTGATTTTGGGAGGGAAGTTATTTTTGGGAGTGGGCTATAATTTAGGAACGGTTTTAGGAAACGTGTTTTATCCCAAATCTTCCATATCTTCTCCAACTTGGTAAATGAAGAGTCAGAAGAGTTCTTCTCCCTGCAAACATCAGAACTCTCTCTGCAAACCGTCTCCCAAATAATCCCTACCGTGAGAAAATCCATCTCCATTTTCATTTTGAAGGGTTTTTCTCCCTGCAAACCGTCTCCAAACTCATCCTTACCACGAGAAGTCCTTGGTCATCCCTACCGTGAGAAAATACCAGCAAAGTGAAAAACCACAAATTGTCGTAAAACCTTTCGTTTGAAAATCAAAAACTCAATCTCATCAATTGGTTAAAAATCAAGTAGGAGTTGAACATCACTCAGGGCATCTTGAAATTTCCTCAGAAGAAGCGGCCCAGAAAACCGGGAAAAAATCAATTCTTCATCCCCATTTTTTTGTATATTTACCCAGAAAGTTGTTTATGCGTGTCTATAATCTTGCTTATTTGTTATGCTTATAATTATTAACATACTTACGAATCCAGGAAAAATTCAATTCTTCATCCCTATTTTTTTGTATGTTTACCGAAGAAAATTGCTTGTTCGTGTCTATACATAATATTGCTTGTTTGTGCCTATGAATATGCTTATAAGTATGAACAAACTTGCGAATGCTGAGAAAATTCAATTTTTGAAGAGCAATGAGTCAAGAGTCGACTTGAGTTAGAAAGAGAAAGCAATCAAAGCCCAACAGAAATTGAAGTGATGCAAGGGACAAAACTGGGGCAGGGGGCTCCGAAAAAACGGCGAGGCGCAACTATTGATGATGCGTAGAAAGTATACAGCTGCAATATGTTTGGATGCAATGAATTAGCAGAGGAGGCGGTCTTGTGTGAGGCGAAGGAGTTTGCCAAAATGAAATAGGATCATTCTCAAACGTTTGTTGATTCGTACTTTTGATCAAAGTGTTGATTATTGGAGTGTTTTATAGCCACTTTAAATTTAGTTGGTTTTTGATGTACTTGTAGTTGATGTTGAATTTTTTTTTATTATTACCGTTGTGTTAGTTCATGGTTGTTATATTTCTGCAAAGCAGAAATCAGTTGCTTATGTAAGCAAAATTCAACTCGTCTATAAGTAGAATTCAACTTTATTGTAAGCAAGAAGTCAATTGCCTTACACACATTTTTATCTTTTCAAGTATCTTATACTTTTAGCAGTATTCAAATATTTTGTAAGCAAGATTCAAATGCTCTGTAAGCAGAAGTCAATTGACTTGTAAGCAATTATCTTCATGGCAATTTATACTGTTAGCAATATCAATTATATTCATTTTTTTCTTTTAGTCGAAAAGCATTACAACAGTAACAAATAAGCAAAGTACAAAGTATTAAAAAGCATTACAATAAGAAATCATATGCAATTTGTAATATGTGAATAAGTGGTGTTAAAAATAAATAAACAGGCAGTCACAACATTTTTTATCGAGCACATGTCCTTTTTTCATTTGTTAGGAACAATTTTTACGATTGTACCAAACAAATAATTACAAAATTTGAAATAAACATAAATATTAAGCGGTAAAATATGCCTTAATAATCAGTATCAAATGCTTCAATAAGCAGTATCAAACATGCACTTCAACAATAACGTCAATAAGAGTGAATTCCACTTGTCGCACGCTCGCTATTGTGCGAACCTATTTCTCCACATTTCCCACAACATCTCTTCAATTTTTGATGGGCCTAGATTGTTTTCTCTTTCGACTCAAGTCGGCTCTTGACTGATCGCTCTTCAAGAATTGAATTTTACGCATTCACAAGTTTGTTCATACTTATAAACATATTCATAGCCACAAACAAGCAAGATTATAGACACGAATAAGCAACTTTCTGGGTAAACATACAAAAACAACAGGGATGAAGAATTGAATGTTTCCTGGATTCGCAAGTATGTTCATAATTATAAGCATATTATTTGGCACTAATAAGCAAGATTATAGACACACATAAACAACTTTCTGGGTAAACATACAAAAAAAAATGGGGATGAAGAATTGAATTTTTCCTGGATTAGCAAGTATGTTCATAATTATAAGCATATTCATTGACACAAATAAGCAAGATTATAGACACGCATATGCAACTTTCTGGGTGAACATACAAAAAAAAATAAAATGATGAATCGAATGATTGTTTTAGAAAAATGCGAATCAAATTTTAATTGGATTCAATAAAAAATGGACAATATAAACAATCGAAAGGTGAGAAAATTGGTTACCTTGTTGTTTATTAGTGTTGAAGCATTCTTCATAGGTGTCATCCATTTTTTTTCTTGCTTGAACTCTCAAAATGTCGACTTTGTGTACTGTGGGAAAAGATTTTCGTTTCAGATTCGTGGAGAAGATGATTATGGCTGAAACGATTTTCCAATAACAGATTTGGTGGATTGTGATTGCAAATTTGATGGTAACTCATCCTATTTTAATGGGATTTACTAGATTTAGCCAACAACTCTTTTCTTATGTGGACTGATTTACCCTCACGTTGACTTTATCAATAATTTATCAACATTAATCAGGTTTAATCTAAACCATCGAAATTAGTAGATTTGTGGCTTGGATCTGGTCCTATGTACTCATATAATAGATGGGTCCTATATAACCCTCCCCCTATATATATATGTATACAAAGTTTTATAACCAAAAAGCCAAATAAATTCCTAGAAATAGAATACTAATCTCAGAAAAGGAAAAACAATATCCCAATGAGGAAATAAAAGAATTAATACACATGCAGACCGAGAATTTCCAATTCGGAAGGACGAATTTTTATTAAAATTTAATACAAATATTTAATATTAATGAGCAAGGCTTTAGGAATGTGAGGTCATGCTATACTAGGAAGACTTCTTGATTGTTTGTAGAGACAATTCGCGTAGCTGGGGACTATAAGAAATGGGGCTATTTGCAACAAAAGTTTTTGTCTCAATAAGAACTCTCTAGAATATTTTTGTCGCTTTATCCTTCTTATTAGTACCGACTTTATTGTCATCGCAAATGTAGTATTTATTTACTGCTCTTATTTTATTCCTCCTAACTTTTTGGCTCCAATTTTCTGCTACCCTACGCTGCCCATCACGCCATCATCACTTCTCCCTCTTTGGCTCATTTTCTCTCTGGTAATCACCTCTTCTCCTACTGATAATCACCCCTTCTCCTGCCGGTTGCCACCACCTTCTCCCGCCATCGCCGTCACCACCAAATAGTTGTTTATGCTTTGAAGCCTTGAATACCTGACAGGATATAGTGACCCTGCGAAACCTGATCTTCTCTTTGATTTGATTTCTGGTTTGAATCCTTGAATACCTAATAGTTGTTTATCTAACTGACAGGATATAGTGACCCTGCGAAACCTGAGCTTCTTCGGCTTCACGAGTGGCATTTTAGGTCTGGGCTTTGTTGTAAAGTTTTATCGATGAACAATAGCAGAATCACAATTGGAAAAAAAGGGGTTTTAGCGACGACACTATGTCATCGCAAATATATTTATATTAGCAGCAACTTGTTGATGCAAATAACATAGCCACATCAGCCAAAGAGGAAATGCGATGGACAAATTATCATCGTAAAAAACTATTTTCGCAGTAGTCGCCCTCCACCCCCCTTTAATTCTTTTTCCTATGTAATTTTTTTTAACTTTTTTTATTTAATTCTTATATGATTTTTGTTTAAATTTTTTATCTGGCCCACACCAATTTTGTGTATCGGCTTAACCCATTTTTTTCCTGGCTACGCCATTGTCAGAGACGATACCTCGTTCTCAACCAGTGTCACTATATTTTTTTTATGAAAAAATATTTGGGTATGCAAAATTCAGCAAATAAAAAATAATATGAATACAAAACTTAAATCATAGTTGAAAAGATTGGGCATGGTACAAAATAAATACAAATATATGAAAGATAAAAGAAGCTGGAAAACACTGGATTTACTATCCTCCAAATAATAGTGTATCAACCTGTGATCAGTTTCCATATTACCCCGCCCGCTAGCGTCGAATAGCCTATATGGCTGTTGGATGTCCGCACTCTGACAGATAACCACAAAAGGATGGTGGCACATTGCCTTCTGTCATGTCATTTCATCGGCTAGGATCCATCGTACGGTTAGGTGAACGGCTGAGATTTATTTCTTTTGCTAAACCTCTCTTTCTCCCACTAATCTATCCGATTATTTTTCTTTTTTAAAAAAGAACAAAAAATTTAACAATAATTATTACACATTATTCTATAAATTTAACTATTCCACTCATTCACATAACTATCAATCATATTTAATCATTATTTTACTATTTTTATATCAAATTAACTTTCATCATTTCATTTTCAACTCATATCCAATCACACTTAAAAGATCTATTTTTCTTCTTTCAAAAGTGTTTCGATCACTTTCCTAAAAAAATAAAATAAAAAAATTCCATTATTATTTTCTAGTTGAAAATATATTCAAAATGCATCCAATCACAACCTGTACAGTCTTATGAGGGTGTCCCCAACCATAGAATTTAATGGAATTTAGAATTCCATAATAATTCAGGTGTCCTCAATTTGGATTTTTATGGAATCCATTAAATCTAGAGGTCCTCAACTTGGATTTTAATGGATTCCATGAAAATCCAGTATCCTCAAATATTTAAGGAATTCCATGGAATTCTTTTATAAATGGATTTTGGTGGATGTTAGTGGAATTATAAGCTAGATTAATGAAGGATAAATTCTCACCTTCCCCCTTCGGAATTCAATTTCCATTTTCCAATAATAATAATAATAATAATAATAATAATAATAATATATTTTGGCTATGGTATAGAAAGAAAAATAACATATTTTTCTCTCATGTACATCTCCTCACGCATCGTTTTATAATCTCAACAATTCAACACGTTCTACCTCAATTTTGTGAATAATCACTGTAGAATAACTAGAGTTGATTTGTCGTCTTATTAATTTTATCGATAAATTAATAAGAAAAAAATATTATTATAATAATACTTTATTGGGAATCATTGTTGACAAATTTTTATGCATTCATTCATCTTGATAGACACATAATTTTTATGTTAGAAAATGTGGTTTTAAAATTATTTGGTTAGATTTTCATCATCAATGTTGTTGTTGTTGTTTGTTGAATAAATATTTTAAAAATAGTTGTTTACGGAACTATTCAAAATTCTGACAATTTTAAATTATATTTTTGCAAAATTTATGAAACTTATTTTTTTTGTTAATGACTTTTTTTTAATATTTTCATTTCATATTTTTAATGATTATGATGTTATGCTACTAGTTTCATAGAAATATATTAATTATATTTTTTTTATAACATCCAACAAATTCCATTAAAATCCACATAATTCCATAATCCATAGTATAAAATTCCATTAAAAACTACTGAAATCCATATGGAATCCATTAGAATCTCCAAATAATAGTGTCTCAACCTTTGATCAGTTTCAATATTACCCCGCCCGCTAGCGTCGAATTAGCTTATATGGCTGTTGGATGTCCGCACTCTCGGACAGATAACCACAAAAGGATGGTGGCACATTGCCTTTGTCATATCATTTCATCGGCTAGGATCCATCGTGCGGTTTGGTGAATGGCGAGATTTTTTTCTTTTATGAACCTCTCTTTCTCCCACTAATCTATCCGATTAATATTCTTTTTTAAAAAATAACAAAAATTTAACAATAATTATTACACATTATTCTATAAATTTAACTATTCCACTCATTCACATAACTATCAATCATATTTAATCATTATTTTACTATTTTTATATCAAATTAACTTTCATCATTTCATTTTCAACTCATATCCAATCACACTTAAAAGATCCATGTTTCTTCTTTCAAAAGTTTTTCGATCACTTTCCTACAAAAATAAAATAAAAAATTCCATTATTATTTTCTTGTTGAAAATATATTCAAAATGCATCCAATCACAACCTGTACAGTCTTAGATTTTTCTTTTGTTTGTCGCCATCCGCCACCACCCCGAGTCGCCAACAATAAGTAGCGAACAGCCTGCCCAACCCACTCTGACACATACACACATCAAAACACGCGCTACAATTCAAAGTGGCGACACACACCCCTCACGACACTCTCAACGATGACGAGAGAGAGGGGTGAGAAGAGATGGCATGAAATGAAGAGAGGAAAAAGGAAAATCCACCGAGCTTCAAACTCTAATTCATTACGGGATATCCCGATCATATAATTGATTGATCGAGGGGTTTTAAAATCCTTGAATAGACAAACAAAATGGTAACAACCCATCAAATTCGGACAGGTGGATCACCAACAAATGGGCCATTGAAGTTTGCAGTCAGCACGCACACGACTATAGTCAACATGCCTGTTTAACGAATTTCCTGCTTGTGATGTAAATCACAAATTAAGAATTATTCATATTTGGCTCCAAATAAATATTGCTTGAAATCACATGTTATAAATGGAAAAATAATATTTGAAAAAGAATTATTCATATTCGCAATAACAAGTTTATAAAATTTAAATATTTTAAGATCTAAATTTTAAAATAAAACTATGATAATTGATACATGTAAAATATACGTGCATTTAGCGGCTTAAAATGGGATATAATTTATACATTTGCATGTGTATTTAATGTATTTTTACTTGGTTTCCTTAGAAGCGCACGATACTGCCCCATTTGGATGGAGGGATTTGAAATCCCAAGGGATTTCAAATGAATGGATTTCAAAGTCTTGGATTTCAAATCAGGGAAAATTGCAATTTTGGTCCCATAACTTTGGGGGTGTCAAAACTAGTCTCATTTCGATTTTACTTTTTCAAAAACACCTGTAATTTATAAATTGTATCAAAACTAGTCCCACTCGATTTTAATTTTTCAAAAACACCTGTAATTTACAAATAGTATCAATTTGAAGACATATCCCCGCCGATTGAAATTTTCGTCGAATTGATCACGTGATAACCACGTGGCACGAATTTTGGGGATTTCTCACCTCTTTGACACGGTGGAAATAAAATGCTAACATGGAAAGAGATTTGGAGGGAAAAAAACTCGTCACCACCATTTCCCCCAAAAAATATGCCCAATTACGGGGTATTGACGAGTTTTTTCCCCTCCAAATCTCGGTGACGAGTTTTTTCCTCCTCAAATCTCTTTCCATTTGGCATTTTATTTCCACCGTGTCGAGGAGGTGAGAAATCCCTAAACTTTTAGGTAACGTACTTATCACGTGACGAATTCGGCGAAAATTCCAATCGGCGGTGGGATTTGTCCTCAAATTGATACAATTTGTAAATTAGAGGGTGTTTTTGAAAAAGTAAAATCGAGTGAGACTAGTTTTGATACAATTTGTAAATTACGAGGTGTTTTTGAAAAAGTAAAATCGAGTGGGACTAGTTTTGACACATTTTCAAAGTTATGAGACTAAAATTGCAATTTTCCCTTCAAATCCACTACTTTGAAATCCCTTGTTTGGATTTGTGTGGATTTGTGGAAGGATTTTAAAATCCATGGATTTGAAATCCATTATTTGGCAAATCATTTGAATTTTCAATTTTAAAAATGAAACTTTTAAAATGTGTTGAAATCAAATACCAATAAACATCCTAAGGAAGTGTTTGCAATCACTAAAAAAGTGCTTTTTATTTATTGGCTTAAAAAGACACTTTTTTAAGGGATTAAAGAAGCACTTATTTTAGGGGATTAAAAAAACACTTTTTTAATATTTGCAATTGTCAACTTATACTCATTGAAATGAAGAGAAGTATAATAATAAATCTACACCAATATAACCCATAAATGCAATCAACATTCAGCTCGGCCAAAACGAAAGAAATATAATAATCGGTTTCAAGTTGCTATCAAAGCATTCACTAAACAAAATAACAGACTGCTACCAAAGTAAGTTGTCAGCCATTTAGCACAATTTAGAACAAGTAGATTCAAACACAATTAAGAATTGATAAGAAAATAAATCCACTCCTTTTTCTTTTCATCTGCAAGGACTTTCAACAACTTGAACTCCTCTGAATCACCATTCATCGGTTTTCGTACATCTTTAAAAACATCATCACTACTAAGCTCAGGTATACTCGACACAACATCATGTATCTCAATTCCACTTGGTTTCTCTTCATGTTTCTTCTTGCTAGCCAAAAACTCCTGAAATGAAGTAGCAATTGCACCTACGACTTCAATTAGAGAGTCTTTCTTAAACTTTTTTTCTTCTCAAACATGGAATCGTTGAGCTTGATGGTCTTGCCCGTCTTTTGAATAACGATATATGAATTTGAATCTACTTCAATTTCCACTTCCTCACCCATTGCTTCGCCACCTTCTTGAAAAGTTTCAAAGACTTGACTGTTGCTCTATCTTTTCCACACAAAAGAACAATCTCATCCCAATTCTCTATCATTTTATTTTGCATGCCTTTTGCATCTGGATGTGACTACACACAAATCAAACAAAACAAAGTATGAAAACTAGTAAGCAGTAAACAAAACACAAATCTCACTAAAAAGATGAGCATCTTACATGTAGACTGATATGCAAAAAATAGAAAATTTGTCATCTATGTGAATTTTTCATTCATATACAACGAATAAAAAAACCAGAAAAACTAAAAAGGCTAGTACAATGTGTAAACAATTAACACTCCACCATAGACAGATAATTTTAAAAAAATACACTTCCCAGGTTTCACATTGTAATTATGACTACAAATTAGTTCTCTTGAGAAATAGGCCAATCACAAGCAATAATACAAAGTGACAATTATGCAAACATAAAGTTGTGATGTTTTGAAGTTTATATTTTCAGTTTTATGTTTATTGGAGATATTTTACTATTCACAATAACATATGCAACATATATATAGGCATAAAACGAAGTGATATATATATATATATATATATATATATATACATAATAAATTTCTAACCTCAACATATGCAGCCCAAGAACTCCATTCATCTGTTGTGACGACAATCATTTTTCTCTCTTCATCCCATGCAAAACCACTTTGCTTGGTTTGGATATCGAAACAACGTCAAAATGCCTCTTCCAATTTTTGAGTCATTTTTTATGTTGTCTTTTGTCAAGTTCGGATGCAACTTTGCATTTAAATACGCCACGTGACTTGCAAAGCTTGGGGCTTCCAAGTATCACCATCACACTTGTATCCTAAAGCCATTTGCTCAGTTAAGATAAGTGCTAAATGGCTGTCCATCTCCTTATTCCAAGATACGTATGGTTGTTTGTACTTGAATGTTGAAAATATACATTTAAAAGAAAAACTATAATATAAGAAATGTCAATTAATTAAGATAAAGATAAAGATAAAAAAGGTTACCTTCAACATGCTCCGTTGAAGCATCACATGTGAAAAAGTTACCCTTAGATGCTTGCATATCCATGGACATAGCTCTGGCTTTATCTGAAGCTTTTACTCCCCTTTTCATCTTGCTAGTCATACTCATTTCTTTATCATTTAATTTCAAATTTGTCAACATAAAACATTAATAATATAAAGTAAGAACTTCTTCAAGGATAAATATGAATGACTAACAATATTATAATTGACTATGCATATTAAAGATAATTTCAATATCCATATAATCAAAATAGTACTAAAATTCACATCACAATAGAAGACAAATTATGCCATAACTTTTTAAAAAACTCGAAATGAACTATTGTCGTCGAGCTTGATACTCCCAATACATTTGTTGAGCAAGATTGTCACGAAATGCTGTCCACTCAGGTGTAGGTCTGACAATTCTTATTTGGTCTTCATCAATGGAATCGTCATCTTCCATTCCAGAACGATTGGCTAAATCTCGGTCCACTTCGATCAATAGAGGATCAATAGGCATCTCACCACGCACAAAATTATGCAAAATACAACATGCATTGATGATTCTTATTTGAGTCTTTAAACCATAGAAGCTTGCAGTTCGCAAAATAGCCCATCTTTTTTTTAGCAAACCAAAAGTTCTTTCAATTGCATTTCTCGCAGAAGAGTGTCGAAGATTGTACAGCTCTTTGAAATTTGTTGGAGTATTTCCTTTCCACTCATTCAAATGGTAACGAGTCCCCCTATATGGGGCAAGAAAGCCGGACCATTTGTGTAACCCGCATCCACGAGATAATATTGGTCTAACAAAGTTTACAAGAACAAAAAATCAAATACTATATTTAAATATTATAAGATAGGACTTACTAATAATAAAAGTTTAACCTACCCTTGAAAACTCTTAAGCCATTAGGTCTCTGTAAAGCATCACGTAAGACTCGTGCATCAGAAGCAGACCCCTCCCATCCAGGTAGTGCGTAGAGAAATTTCATATTAGCATCACAAACTCCTAAAACATTTGTACTTATCACACCCTTCCTATTTCTATATCTGCTACGATCTTCTGCTAGAACTATGAGCTCAACAAATGTTCCATCTAAGGCCTCCACTGCATTCTACAAGAAATTATAAATAAGCTAAGGCATAAATTGAAAATTATATTTAATAGAGTTAATAATATATTATTACGGAAACCATTTCCATCTCTCAAAGATCTCGTTCATTATATATCCAATCGCTTTGTTGCTTGAGATAAAGCTTTCCAATTTTCAACACCGCACGCAATAATCTGAGAATGAAGCTGTCTACTTACGTTTCCCGACCATACAAATGTAGTTGTGTGATCTTATTTTTTTGATCATGTCCAAGAATATGCAAGAAGAGTGCCACAATTTCTTTTATTGTAACATGTCTTGAAGCAACAAGTGCACCCGCACCCTCATCACATAACACATCACATAATTTATTAAATGTTTTTATGTTTACTCGTGATTCGCTTAAAACATGCGGGATCATGACATAAGGATCTCATCCAAAGCTCCCTTTGGTGAGCCCTTTCATCATAACTCATTGGCAACTCTTTGATCAAATATTTGTCATGGTGCCAAGCTCCAAAATAGCCATTAGAGAGGCCAACAAAGATATAATGATTTTGTCTCTTCTTCGTCATTTTCCAAATTCTCTTAAACGTTTTCTATTACCATTATCCATCTGCGGAAAGAGATTAGATACTATCATTGTCACTTTGTAAGATTTCTTTTGATGCTAATTATTCGATGAAGGGATGATGTTTGAATTACCTTCAAAATATATAAAAAGAAGAAAAAAGAACACAATGTTGAAATTTGGAATATTCAAGCCCCATATAATGACTCTGTCATATTCCTAGTTACACAAACTACCCCTGAGGTTGGGTTAGTTACATAAAAAAAACTGAATAATCATTTGTGGAGATGTTGAGGGTTGCGATAAACCAAAGACAAAGATTCTTTGGATAGCATATAACCAACAACTTAATTAGAATTATTATGGTGTGTTTTGCCATATATCATCTAATTCTTGGCAGAGACAAAGAGAACAAATGTTGTGTTATAAAAAGAAAAAGAAAGATGATGGGTTGATAATTCTGTGAGAAGAGTTGGAAGGCATCATGATTGATAACTTTAATCAGTGTGTGTGAATTATTTTGTTGATCAATTTTGACTTGAACACTCTACTACTTGATCTGCTTCTATTTTTAGTTTGTTCCCACTCTCCAACTCTCAACTCATTTTGATTCCCATTATGGTCTGTCTCTCCACTAAAAGGTTTAGGATTATTGCAGTACAAGTGTCAAAAATTAAATGTTAGAAGACTCATTATTCTATCCAATATTAAAGTAACATGATACAGACATAAAGTAGTCAACTAGCAGTATTTTATTAAGCAATATTTATTAATTTCCAAATAGGAAGATTAGTTACTAAATGCTTAACCACAAAGATGCTAGCAATAAATCTAATATGAAGAGAAAACGCATTAATATGGAACAACATCAGCTATATCACAGACATCAGCAAGTTATATATGCCATATATTCTACTCAATATATATATATATATAGGTAAAATCATTAATATGGAACAACAAAACAGGTTGTAAACAAAAATTTGGGGGAAAACAAAAAGGAAGAAAAAAATACTTCTCTGAGTATGTTTCTTGTAGAAATTGAGTTAGCTAAAACTATGAATCACATCACCTAGCTTCAGTTTTCTCTTGTTTGCAACCTACAAAACCCACAATTGAGTTTCACAATCAAACTAATCAAATGAATAAAAAAAAATGAAGAAATAGAAAATCAAACTCATAATCATACATACATGCATAATCATGAATATGATAAAGTAAAAACAAAGGGCTTGTATGGTTATGTTTCCATGGACTATTTCTAGTTTTAGTGTTGGAAAATGAATTTTCGAATTTATTGGTTTCGTGTGTGAAAACCGGAATTATGTTTGGATGAGTGAATGAGAATGAGTTTTATGTAGGTTTGGAAATGAGATTATGTTTGGTTAAGTAGTTTTGAAATAGTATTTTATGTATATAATAATTTGAAAAGTTGATAGTGGTTGAATATTTTAATTTAATATATAATAGTATTTTAAGTAGATAAAGTTGGTAATGGAGGGTCCCACGTATATAATTGGATTATAAAATAAGAATAGTGATTGATAAGTGATGTAGGGTAGTGTATAGGGTTGAGAATTGAAATTGTATGTTTGAGATGATGTTTTATGTGAAAAGTGGAAAGTGAAAATGATGATTTCCATTTGGAAATTTTAGAAACAAACATGATTCCATTTCTATGAATAGTTGGAAATTGGAAATGGGCCTTGGAAACATAAACAAACAAGGCCAAAGATCCCTGCTATTATGAGAAAGCAAAAAAAAAATCAAACTCATAATCGATTCCACGTTCTTAGATTTTACTGTTCGATTTTCTTCTAAAATGTTTGTTTTCAATCGATTAAACTGAGATTGATAATGATTTTTCGATTCTATTTTTACTGCAATTTTCGTAGTTCAATGGAGAGAGAGGGAGAGAGAGATATAGAGAGGGAGAGAGAGAGAACCTGAATGGCGTAACAGTGAAGCTGGGTGTGAGTTCACGTGTTGGTATGAAGAATAGAAATTACGTATGAAGAATAGAAATTTGGTGGAGTGGATTTGAAATTACTAGGTTTAACAATGGATTTGAAATCCATCAAACTAATGAGCAAAATCCATCCGGCTTCTAGAGTGGATTTGAAATCCCATGATTTAAGTTTACATCAAAAAAGGTGGAGGGATTTGGGCCTGTGGATTTGACTCCATCCAAATGGGGCCTTAGATTTTTCTTTTGTTTGTCGCCATCCGCCACCACCCCGAGTCGCCAACAATAAGTAGCGAACAGCCTGCCCAACCCACTCTGACACATACACACATCAAAACACGCGCTACAATTCAAAGTGGCGACACACACCCCTCACGACACTCTCAACGATGACGAGAGAGAGGGGTGAGAAGAGATGGCATGAAATGAAGAGAGGAAAAAGGAAAATCCACCGAGCTTCAAACTCTAATTCATTACGGGATATCCCGATCATATAATTGATTGATCGAGGGGTTTTAAAATCCTTGAATAGACAAACAAAATGGTAACAACCCATCAAATTCGGACAGGTGGATCACCAACAAATGGGCCATTGAAGTTTGCAGTCAGCACGCACACGACTATAGTCAACATGCCTGTTTAACGAATTTCCTGCTTGTGATGTAAATCACAAATTAAGAATTATTCATATTTGGCTCCAAATAAATATTGCTTGAAATCACATGTTATAAATGGAAAAATAATATTTGAAAAAGAATTATTCATATTCGCAATAACAAGTTTATAAAATTTAAATATTTTAAGATCTAAATTTTAAAATAAAACTATGATAATTGATACATGTAAAATATACGTGCATTTAGCGGCTTAAAATGGGATATAATTTATACATTTGCATGTGTATTTAGTTTATTTTTACTTGGTTTCCTTAGAAGCGCACGATACTGCGTATTCTTGTAACTTTTTATAGGAAACATAGATTAATTGAAGAAATATCAGTTGGAAAGTCTGGATAGGATTGACGAGTGAAAAGAGAAAATCGAAACGACAAAGAAATCGGACAAAAACAAGTCACACGGTCGGACCGTATGGGACCACACGACCGTGTGACCTACCCGATGATATGTCCGTGTGAAGTTGGGAAGAAACAGAGGATGAAAACAAGTCGCAAAATCGAACTTTCGGTTGGTTTAGTTCGGTTTCGACCAAATGTGCACCCCTAGTGTGGAGTGACCATGTGAAGCTACACGGTCGGACTGAGTGACGAGATGTGGCGGATTTTTGTGTCTTTTTCCCATTCAAACTCTACAAATGATCTCTCCAATCACCTATATAAGGGACCCAAGGGCTGCACGAAAATTCATCCATTCATACACCATACAACACACAAATCTCACAGGAACACAAGATCAAAGGTCTTCTGAAAGAGAGAGAGCAGTGCGAAGAACACCACAAAGCATTTCGCATCTACGGATGCACTCGAGCTTCAAAAGCTTGGAAGAAAAATCTATCCTGACAAGAAGAATTTTCTTTCTTAGTTTAAATCTCTTGTTTGTTCTTAAACGATGTCACAATGTTGATTTCAAGTTTGTCTATTAATTTGTTATCAATGTTTGGCTAATATTTAGAATCTTAGGGCATAATCAAAACTGTAGATTCATGTTAAATCTTGATTAATTATTTTCTTAGTTGATTCATGTGTTATATTTTATGAATTCGAGTGCTTATTTATAATTATCGATTATCTGATCAATAATTTGTATGTCATACTTGTTAGTCCATATTAGAGGTGAGTTCTAACGTGACGAAAATCAAATTGGACATAAACAGGGTAATATATCGGGAGACTATTTCTATTTGTGAGGAGTATTTCAATTCAAAGATCTTTTCGGAGTTAATAATAGTTGTGATGGATCGGGAGAGCTCAATTATTATTAATCTACTGTTTATGCGCCACACGCGATGGGGAACAAACTATTTTACGAATTGAACCCATAGAAATGCATGAATTAGTTTTTGAAACTTTAATTGAATTTAATATTGAAGAATCTAAGGTTGATTCCATGGTTGTTGAAAATACTCCTGGGCTTCGCAAATTTATTTATTTTTTATTTTTATAACTCTTGATATTCGGTCACTTCAATAAAATTAGAATGCGATGTTATTATAGCCTAAGTATTTCGTAGTCAATCTCTGGGGAATACGACCTTGCTTACCATTATTCTATAAACTATATTGTACACTTGCAGTTGTAAAATTCAAATATTTTTGGCTAACAATAATACATATTGAACATTATATATCCAGCGAAAATGGAAAAATAATTTTTTTTCTTATAATATTGTCCATTTTTGCCCCTTTACTTCTTTATTTTTGCATGGGTGAACTTCTTTGAAACAATTATTTGTTTTTTTTTGTAGTGTTGATCTTTTCCTTTTAATAGGTTATTAATTTAGATACAAGTATTTTTAGATTAAATTAAAGCAAGTATATTTTGCAATTATGTACTAGATGGTCATTTTCGAATTAACAATTTAGTATATATTGTCAAATAAATTGCTAAAAAGTGTTGAACTCGACTTGTTCAATGATATTTTTGTAAATTTTAGTGAATTAAGAATACTTTGGCATAAGTATAATAATTTAAATTTTGTTATTATAAATAATAAATAATTAAATATTTTATTGTGCGACTTTAAGTTGCATACCAAATAATATATATTTTTAATATAATTTTATATCATCTTACATTATGCTTATCTTAAAACTAATATGTAAATAATATTTTATGTAACATTAAAGCTTATACAGTTAACTTTTTTAATTTTTAATTCGATATTTTACTGTAAGTATATATATATATATCCTTATTATTTTCTCCAAATTCCTCCTTTAATTTGATATTCATTCATTCAAATGCAATTTAATTGGAATCAGATATAATAGCAGCAAGACTACATAACAAATAGACTATAATAATAAGAATTATATTTACTCTTAGTTATATATTAGGATTATCTAATACCTCATGTTGTTGATCAAGAGACTGCAATAATTGAAATTGATCTTAACAATTTTGTTTATATAAATATATTATATATAACTACCAATATTTTGAATTTAATATGTCATGCTTTTTCTGAAAAGTATGGCAATATGGCTATTAATCTATAACAAAATTGTCATATATATTTTCTAAATATGGGGACGTGGTTGACAAAGATTCAAACATTAAGTTAAAAATAATCCTATATTTATTTTGCATAGTTCAACATAGTAAGTTAATTTTGGCAATAAAAATAGTGTATGGTTTTTGTCTTTTCTATTTAAATCAAAATAATCAAAATAAAAAAATATTACTCTTATTTAGTTCAAAACACCTTGAAATTTAAAATCCTCACTTCATTAATTTCAAACAAATAATTGTACCATTTTTTTTTGAGGATATTCTTATCATATGTTGTTTTCATGGTAAGCTTTTCATTACCATAATTTGATTGAATTTATTTAATCTAAAGAATATATGAATTAAATAGATTGATAATTAAATCCAAATTTTGTTAAATCGTATATCTATTAGTACCAAAAAAACATAGATAAAGATTAATGATCAAAGATTGGAAAATAGGAAATTATTTTTTCAAGATTTTAGTAACAATTTATATATCACTAATCTTAAACTAAATATTTTTCTATGAGAAAATTCATAAACTCAATGGTTGGAAACTTCTATCTTTCCTTACAATAAAATGTGTCATATACTCCACTGCGAATAAAATACTATCCCACAATTTAGTGAGAATGATAGATGATAAGTTTATTATTTTATAATTGCAACCAAAAGTGAAGTTTAAAAAATATATTTGTCTTGCTATTTATTTAGAATCAAACTAAATTAATCTTATCCATTTATTTTCTCTCTTCTTTCCACTATAAATTTACACTCTCTTTTCTTTTGTTGTAGATGCATTTAGTTATTGAGAAAATTAAAAGAAAAATATTATACATTTATATTTTTTGCATTGTACTCAACTTTAAACGGTTAAAATTCTCTTATATAAAGTCTTTATATATGCTTATGACATATAGTTGGTAAGCTTTCGATATGCAGTTTAATATGAAGCGAACATTTTTTAAAAATTCAAAATATTCGAAGAACTACAATTGAAATAATGTAAATAAAAAGAGTTTGGAATACAAAGAGACATTTATCATATTATTATACAAATCAAAACGAATCAATATATAAAACAACTTAATTGCTCTTAATGGTAACTTTACGATGAAGATATTTTTGGAAAATTAAATTTTTCAAGAAACCTTGAAAATTATTCACACTTTTATAGTTAGTATAAATATAGATATAGATATTTCATCTACAAGTTTCTGCTAGAAGGTCTAAGTTTTTTATTTTTTGGATTTTTTTAGTCTATGTTGCCACGTTGGGTTGGCCGCTAGTATATATTTTTGTTACTTAGCTAAGTATTAAATGTTAACATATTCTTTTAATTTTTTTCCTTTTAGTTCGCGCTCTCTCATGGCTAGTCTTCGTAGAATAAAGCCATCAAAACCTTAATATTTGGTGTCGAAGGAACTGAGGAACCTCATTTTTCGGAGTCTTTACTAGAAAAAAGAATGTTGCGGTCAAAAAAATGAAATAAGTAAAGACTTGTTCACGGACAACGTATTGCGACTTCATTGTAACGGGGCTTTGAAGAATTTTATATGACTTTGGGCTTAAACCATGAACCCAAGAATTTATTTGACCCTTATCTATTCTATGGGCTTTAATTAAACCATTTAAACACCATATTGACATTGATGTGTATATCACACATCTTTTAAATTCTTGGTCCATGTGCTTATAAGAAGCCAATACTTTACATTCAAACCCACTTAGATATAAATCAATATGTGGGATGTAAATTTGATGACCAACATAATGTAGAATTTCGAGAAAATTCATATTCTTCTGCAAGCATTTGTTTCAGTAGGGTTCACATAAAATTGTGATATATGTGGCCTTGGCATGCTAAATTGCTCTCAAAACATATCAGACAACATATATCAGGATATACAACCAAGCAGATATAAAATGGATTTTTCTTAGATTTAAACAATATCTTCTGGATTGAATCAAACTCCTCTGGGGCTACTTCATGACACATAATCCAAATGAATAAAAAACTCCTAGCACATATGGATAATTCCCGATATCCTGTAAACAAAATTCTTTGGCTTATTGGATTTCGTCACAATGTGTAATTTGCCAGAAATCTAATGCGGTCATAAATCGAGAAATCCTTCTTATGATGAAACTCAAACTCGAATATTTCCGACTATGAGAAATCTTCTATCTCTACCCAACTACAAGCCTTCCATCAACTATAAAAAGGGGCACCCGGTAACTTATTTGTTTCATATCTTAGACGACAAAAACGAAGTCTGCAGCTTTGAGTACAAATTTTTTGTCGCTGTTTTGGCTTGATTATAGGTGAGTTTTGGTTAGTATATCTTCATAAGCTATCTCTAAAAGCCATCTCCAGATTATGTCCACCAAGTGCTTGATGAATTGCTTCTTACATCTTCAACACTTGAATCTGCAGCTTATCGTATCTTTTGCAGATGGTTGCATTGATAAAAGACTACATTTCTTCTACGTTAGAGTATTCAACGTAACTTATTTACTCTTTCAAAAACACATGCTCATATTTATGCCTCTTGAATTAACACATTTATCTGATGGGATTTTTTTTCTTTTTTTTTTTGAAGCAACTTGTGAACTTGTTTCAATTCCTCCAAATTGCACGAGGTTGTCAATAAATTGGTGAGTCCATCAATATATTTCTGA
Organism: Rehmannia glutinosa; assembly: GCA_016081115.2. Lineage (NCBI taxonomy): Eukaryota > Viridiplantae > Streptophyta > Magnoliopsida > Lamiales > Orobanchaceae > Rehmannia > Rehmannia glutinosa. The sequence goes on from CM071926.1 coordinate 151,087,183, forward strand.
ATTTTCATCAATTTTAGGACTACGACACTCTATGGTATTGCTCATTGAAGTTAATATTAGATGATGTCCAATAACTTCGAGACTAAATTATGGCAGTACTCCTATAACTACTGGTTTATTTTCAGTCTGTAATCCCTTAATGAGGCTGTACACTTGTCTTTGTTTGAATATGTATTTAATCACATATATTAACTCAACCCCTTGACAGATATCCATGGTGCACTTCAAAGATATTTCTTCTTCGCCTAGCTTGCAACACTTGGTTATTCTTGATGACGAGAGTCACGACATAGAAAAAGGTACCATCTTGGCAGTTTATGATCCACTTGTTGGTCGATGTGCAAAGCAATGACCAAAGTTGACGAATCACTGGTCTCATGAGATTCTAGTCAAGGATTCCAAATCAAAGATGTGGGCTCTAGAAGCAACCTATAACCAACAGCCTGATGAACCAATTTCATTACCAACTTCGGGGCGTCGTATCATCAAAGGCGAATCCAAATGGGGAGATCCAATCCAGATATTGTCAAGGCATTTTGTGAGACATGGTGTTCATCTACCAACACATTGCTAACATTTCATGTAGAATTATCTATATCACTATGGGATCTGCATACTCTAGTTGGCTTGCCTATGACTAGGTTTTTGTATGACAAAGTTGTTCCGAGTGCCAAGGAGCTTACCGATGTTGACGAAGCGGGACATAGATTCCTCCCTCATTCATGCAAAAACTTAGTTCACGGGTATCACTGTTCACAAGTTTCTATCGATGACTGGGTCAACTTTTGGTTCAAGAAGGCTATGAAGTATAATCCACCTCCCGTGTGGAAATAGAAAAAGACCTCACGTAAATAGAAGCAAATTGAATATCCTGAGTTAACTCATAACCCACTTGGTGATATCGGCATCCATGGTGAATGGTCCCCTGATGAAAAGACTTTAATTTCCAAGCTCGGTATTAAGGAGAGCTCAATGGAGAAAATGTACTTGGCGACTACTTGACTTCTTTGGCTATGCTTATTTATTCTTCCAAACGATGATCTCAACTCAATACGCTCGGCATTTTCAAGATGGGGAGTATCATGGCATATGAGCAAAAGCGGTGGGCCTTGTTGTTCTGTTATAGCGAGTATCTTGAGGTTTAAACAAGATTGCAAATTTTTGAAGCCATTTTAAGCGTATTCAACGTTTCCCATCCACTTTATCTATGGTTGGTTGACTCATTATTTTAAAACTCATAATCAAGTTTGGCAAGGGACAAGTGGCCCGAAAATGGCTATCTTTTTGGACGAGGGATATGCAAAAATATTATGACCCCAAAGAAGCTCACAGAAGAATCCACAAATGGGATTGGATTTCTTTGACTTGTACTATGATCACGAAGAACAATGATTTCATTATGTTGACAATGAAAATGCACAAAGATTTGAGCAAGAATACTTCATCGCCATTCGTTCAAGTCATTTGCGAAAAAATATGGTTGAGCCTTACAATCCCCATAGATTCAGTCGCTAGTTGGATTTCATCAAATAGTACCGGAAATTCTCAAAGAGGATGTGCATGGAGCTTCAGTAGAAGAAGGGTTTTACCATTGGCGTGTGTCATATCATCTAAGACCTTTTCTAAAGCTTGGATTCCTTGCATGCCCCCAAGTACAAAGACGTTTTCTTCAGAGGAATACAAACAATGCTGGGCCCGAGTTCATGGAAACTACTTTGAAGAAAACATAGAGAGCTTGATTAATTTGAAGCCAAAGAAAGTTTTGTCGACGGGAAAAAGGCATAGACATGGTCCACTTGGTGAGAATATTTGAAGCTCTCCACTTGTGCATGTTGTTTCTTCTCCTAAGAGGTGCGATGCCTTAGACGTTGAAGCTTGCGAATCAAATAAGGGAAAAGTAATCTTTCCTTCTTTCGAAGAAAGTATCAGCGGCGATGCGGGCATCATCAGAAGAGACTTCAAAAGACTGCCAAAGGTGTTGCGAATAATAAACCACTTACGAAGAATTTTGTTGAAGAGGTCAATAACCTTTTTTTTTTTTTTTTTTTTTTTTTTTTTTTTTTGATTGGTAATCCTTTTTCTAATTTGATATTGTGATGTTTTAGCTGGAGAAACAAATATTCAATAATGAGTGTGAGCATGGATCACAATATAGCCAGAGATTGATCATGGGGCCCAACTCGTCAACCGTGAATCCTCAAAAGGTTACATCAAACTCCACTGAGGCCAATACGTCTCCTTGTGCGGTATTTTTAATATTTCAAGGTGAGAAGTTTATTTGTATCCACCAGCAGTAATACCTTCAAAAGTTATGGAGCGATCTCCGTGAGAAGATATCCAACATTCCAAATGACCCCCTTTCTTCTATTCAAGATGAAGTGATGATTGTGCTCAAATCTATGAAGAGTTTTAATATTATTGACATATATTTTGTGGAGGGATCATTGAAAGATATTTTTGCCAAAGCTATTGCATATGATGAAATAATTTTGCCATCTTTAGAGATTCTGTCTAAAGAAATTATTGCACGACAATTGAGCGAAGTTGAAGGTCGTTTGCATCATGCCAAGGCTAAAGAAGCTAAAGAGTAGGCTGCAATGAACCAAGCCCCTCGTGAGCTATTCGGGTCTCGGTTCAGAAAAATATTCGTTCGAGATTATTTGTCAAGTTTAACGAGCCGAGCTCAAGCCTAAAATCTGAGCTTGAAGTTTTAATCGAGCCGAACTCGAGCCTTCAAACATTTGGCTCAAAATCTCACAAATATGTTCATTTACAGGCTCGCGAGCCTAGATTTGAGTTCGGCTCGTTTACTGGCTCACGAGCCAAGTTTCGAGCTCGCTCGTTTACAGGCTCACGAGCCTAAGTTCGAGCTCGGCTCATTAGTGTAGCTCGTGAACATGTTTCTTTACATGCTCGTGAGCCTGTCTTCAAAATGAGCTCGTTTAGTTGAGTTCGGGAGGATATACATTTATAGACTCGTGAGCCTATGCCAAAGCTCGTTTAGATTGTAAACTAATACCATTCTTACATAACATATTGATCAACCCTACAAAACCAAAACCGAGTAAATTCAGTAGTATAATATATATACATATATAACTATTTAATAAACCAAATCAAACTAAAAATATAATATATAGTTACATAGTCTATATATAAGCACAAATATAATATCAACCATATATACTAAAACAAAAAACAAAGATAACACATGTCATCACTTCATTAATCTTGGATATGTGTCAACTTCTTATTCTCTCAATCCTACGTGGCCACTTCACATTTATTCATGTGGCATTCTATGTACAAATTTAAAAGATAATAAAAAATCCAAAAATCAGAATTCATCTTTCAAATTTGATTTTTTTTTAATATTTACCATATTAAATAAACTACAAAAAAAACAAGCAAGAAAGAAAAATAATGGACATTGATAATTTTTTAATAATCGAGAATATAAAGAAAAAATAATCCAACTCTAATTTGTACACAACTCACAAATAGTTTGGAAAAGTCAATGTCGAGTCATTCATCTCCTTTGCATATTTTTATTGACAAAGATTTTATTAGTTCAACATATATATTTTTTTATAGAAGATATTCTCTCATTTAAATTGATAATATATTTTGAATTAGATGACAACAAATTTAAAAGACAAATATCCAAAAAACAAGGATTCTATCTATACTATTTTTAAATTAGCTACCTTTTCAAGCTTAAATATTGGTATTAGATGTATAAAAATATAGAAAACGAGCAAAGAAAAAAAATGATTTTATTAGTGCGAAATATATATTTTTTGTTGAATATATTCTCTCGTTTGAATTAATAATATATTTATAAATTTAAAAGAGAATAATTTTAAAAGATAATAAATAATTCAAAATCAAGGATTCTATCTACGCAATACTTTTGTTGAAAGCCAAGAATTGGAATAAAGACCTGTTAATGCAATACTTTTGTTTTAAAGATGTTGAGATTATTCTTCAATCTCTGATAAATGGATATGGCATTGGGATAAAAAGGGGCTTTTTTCTGTGAAATCTACTTATTGCCAACTTCTGTAGCCAAGCAGTGGAGGAGAGACTTACCATAAGCTAGTAATGGAGTAGGGGGTGCAACAGATTATGTGGAAAAACTGCTGGAACCTCAAGGTGAAGAATAAATTCAAACACTTCTTGTGCAAAACTATACATAACATCTTACCAACTGCACCTTTACTTGTGAAGAAAGGTATTAATTTAAATCCTAAATGTCCTATCTGTGGGGATGAATTGGAGATTGTGGAACACCTTTTCTTTCAATGTGGAAGAGCCCAACTGGTTTGGAATTTGGCTCCCCTACAGTGGAATTCTACACTTCAAGCTGATTTTGATATGGAGTTCTAGTGGCAGCAGGTCTGTGGTGGCAAGAATGGGCCTTGGTTCAAAGATAGATTGTAGTTAACTACATATATTTTATGGTGGTTATGGAAAACCAAGAACTTGTGGGTGTTTCATAAGACTCATTGGAAAGAAATGGATATTATGAATCATGTGGTTCTTGAATGGCAGGAATTTCAAGTTATTTCTGGGATCAGAAGCTGGATAAGGGAACTTCCAGCTTTCCTCTGTTGCTTGATCTTAGAACTCTGATTAATCCATCTTTAGTAGAACAACATGCAATGGTGATTAGTTCTGGGAATAGGTAAGATCAGAGGACGGTTTTTGGTGGTTGGATTTCTGATGGGAATGGCAGGTTGATTAAATCTTTTAACATCCAGTGGAAGCTATTCTAACTTGTATCAGGCTTGCTATATGTACTGGTGCTGAGGCTAAGGTTCATTGTTTGAGCATTTTAGTATATGATAAGGATATTTTGTGCATCCTCAATAATCAAATTGATTCTGAAGATGAATGTGCTCAAATAGCCAAAAGATATCTACCTCTTATGCTTTCTCTTTGATCATGTGATGTTTGATGTCCAAAGTAGTATTTGTATTTCGACATGTGTTAGACTTCTTAGTTTGATTTCTGGTAATAATTTGAATTTGAATTTGAATTTGAATTTGAATTGGGAGGACCAATCCCCCTGTTTGCTCTTTTAAATGCTAATTTGGATTCTAAGCCCTTTGGCTTCGTTGTAGTTTTAATGTTCCGATTGAGTTTTTTTATATTCGTTATGAATTAAATGCTATCTTTTAGAAAAATAAAAAAGGATTCTATCTACGCTATCTTTTGAAATATATTAATGAACAAATCCCATGTAATACACAGGTGTTCCTCTAGTTGAGAAATATTTAAAATAGTGTTGGTTTTGGATATTTTTAAATTATTTGATTTTGTTAAAAATTAATTTTTTTTTAAAAAATTGAATAGTTTGGTGAGATCTAAAAAATATTTAGTCTAAAAAAACCTAATATAACTCGTGTATCATATGAGAGTTACCTAGTATAATTATACATTTAGACATAATAATTAATATAAGTAATCATCAACTAGTATTATTTTATCATAAAGATATAAGCATATTACAAATGTTTAAAACATCACATATAAATTTTAAAATTTAATGTTATTAATAATTATCCAAAACTATAATTTATTTGTTAAATATGATTCTAAAAACTTATGGTAATTTAATTTAGTAATATGTACCTAACTCTTATGCATTTGATTTTTAATTTTGTAATGCTATAACAAGTGATTTAGTCTTAGTATGAAATTTGATTAAAAAATAAGGGCAATTTAGCATATATTTTAAGCTTTAACGAACTCAAACTCGATCTTTAACGAGCCCGAGTTTGCTTTGATGAGCTTAAATTTGAGCTTAAGCATGTAACGAGCCTATATGAGCCGAGCTCGAATTAAGCTCGTTTAAGCCAAACTCAAGCTAAGCTCGTCGAAAATGTTAAACGAGCTGTTTACGAGCCAAACTTGAACAATTCGAGAACTAAATTAAATGAGTCGAGCTCGAACTCAATTAGGAAAGCACAAATCGAACTCGAGCCGAACTCAAGCAGATCCAAAAACTAAACGAGTCAAACTCGAGCCTATTACTGTTCGACTCGGTTCGACTCGTTTTGCTTGATGAAGAGTCTTCCTAGATTTCATTCACTAAGGAAGAGTTAGAGTTCATTAACAAAGAGCTTGACAATTTGAGGAAACGAAAGAAGAATTTGACCGCCTCACTAAAACGACAAGAACTTTTTCACATTGCTCATACTGAAGTTCAACAATTAAAGAAGAGATTACTGCTATTCAGAATACTTCGCCTTTGAATGATGAAGTACTAGAAAATTTGAAGCTTTCAACGGCGCGTCTAAAGGCTGCTAAGGAAGAATTGAAGAGCTTATGTCATTTTGATTAGTTTTTTTTTTGCTTCATGTATGAGATTTTTTTTGAGGATTACGTAATAGAAATTGATCATTTTCTATCTTGCAATTTATTAAGTACTTATTTTTATGAAGTCTTTTTTTTGTCTTTTTTTTATTCAATAACTATAATTCATCATAAACTCATGTCTGGACTTAGAAAATTCTAAGCTACCTATGTACCTAAGAAAAATGATCAAGTTATAATGTAGTTCAAGGGATATTGTTTTTTTGGGGGTGGGGGTCGCATACGAGTTTATACTCGTGCGGGCTAGTAGTATCTATTGCTTAATCGTAAGTCCAAGCGGCTACGATAATCTAGAGGGGGTGAATAGATTATCTCCATCTTTTCGATTTCGCCCTCTTTTAACAATCGAATGCTCAAACAAAATAATGAAGGTGCGGAATGTAAACAACACACGTCGATTTAAAGAGGTTCAACCCACCTAGGGCCTAATCCTCTACCACCCCAAAGATATCAGGGATGGATTTTGAAAAGAAAAAGAATTTTATTAATTACCAAAATTAATACAAATTTAACTTACAACACCTTGAAGAGCACCACACTCTTCTTCAACACCACCTTTGGAGATTACCACAATCTCCTTTGAAGATTACCACAATCTTCCTTCAACGGCACCTTGTGAAGATTACCACAATCTTCAACCTTGAAGAATACCGAATTCTTCAACACCTCAAATAAGAAGATTACCAAAATCTTCTTCACCTATCACCTAGATCATCCAAGTGTGCTCTTACCACAAGAACACTCACAAGGATATCTTGTGTTTGAATGATAATCAAAAATCAAGATTACAACTCAATAATGAATAATACAATTTGAGTGCAAAGTGTAATCAAGAATAGCCTAGACCTCAAAGATGTGAAAGTGATAAGCTAGACAATATTACAACAAGAATAATGACTATGAAAGACCAAGTGTTTGCTTGAAGTGTATCTTGTTGTGTTGTATCTCAATTGTTGTATTGGTTGCTCCAAAACTTCCTCTATTTATAGGAGATGATTGATCAAGCATAGGCTCCTCTTGGGGATTGAAAATCTCTGAGAAAAATACAATTAAAATCAAGAATATAGCTGTTAGAAATCAATCCCACATTTTAAGGAAAGTTTGTCTCATTGTCAAACGGTCATATTTTTTTTGTCAATACATAGGGCGACCCGTCGCAGAGAGATAAGAGTTAAAGAGAACACTTTGAAAAATACAACAGGCGACCGGTCGACGAGGGTTGGACCGGTCGACTGTTTCAACCGGTCCCTCTTGTTTCAAAAAGCAAGGTTTTGTTCTGCTTTCAAAACGAAACTTGCAGTGCGGTCGACCGACAGGCGGCCGTCGGCCGACCGGGATCGACGCCGAGCGGCCGACCGCTTGTTTTTCTTTCCGTCTCATTTTCTGTTTCTAAAAACATCTTCGGTATGGGTTGCCCTATAGGGCGGACCAGGTCGACCACGAGACGTAAATATTGTCCAATTTGTGTCGAAAATAAAACTCAAGAAATACTCCGAAAATTTAGTAAAAACATTTTAAACCGATCGGAAGTATTAGGACAACATTTAGGAACATCGTTTGAGAGTGAAAACCCAATAACGTAAAATCATTAAAAGCGTTGTCCAATTTAGACGAAAATAAACTTTGAGAAAATACTCCGGAAAATATTAAAAAAACATTTTAAATCATTTAGGAGTATTTGGACAACCTTTAAAAACATTGTTTTGGTGATAAAATAAAATCATCAAAATTAAGATAAAAACATGTATCAAACAATCTCCCCTTTTTGATGATTACAAACCAAAACAATTTTTACCCAAACTAAAGAGAGCAATTTTAGAAATGATTTTCCGGTAAAAACATTTGACCGTTTGGAAGCAACCAAAATTTCCAAAAATATTAAAGCAACCAAATAGGGAGTAAATATTTTCAAAAATAAGCACAAGCTCCCCCTATCCACAGGCACATCAAGAATAATGTAAGAGCAATAATCCATAAGCTAAAAGCTTTAGCTTTTACAATTTATTCAAGAGCTTATAAGCTCCCCCTGTCACAAAACAACATTAAACAATAATATAGGTCCATCAAGCAACAATTGGACTAAAAAATAAATCACAATTTATGGCTTTTATGAGCCATAGCTTATAGCTTTTATGACAAGCTTTTATAAGCTTCTTTGAGCTAATGAGCCAATATCCTGTTTTCTCCCCTTTGGAATCATCAAAAAGAATGTTAGGATGGTAGAAACATCATAGAAGTATATCAAAGTGCACAAAGAAATGGTTTATCAACCATTGAGCAATTTAGGCTTAAAACCAAGGAAAATGGGAGAAATATATCATGAAGAGTTCATACGCTCGTTTTATTTCCCAAAACATGATTTCAATGAGTATAGAAGACTTTTGGAAGCGAGAGAATCATGTAGAAGTTGAAATTTTCATTGAAACATTTCATCGAACGCCTTGTGTGCGTAAAAAATGTAAGAGGTTGTATATAACCTTTGTAAATGGTTCAAGCCAAAAAAAATTTTCATATCATCAATCAACCTCATTTCAAAGCTCAAAAAATCATATGCACCATATGCAATAATTTGTTCATCAATTTAAGAAGCTCAAAGTAGATTCTCAAGGGTTCAACCCAATTGAGATAAGCTAAGAATGATCAAGGCATTACAAATGTCAAAAATTAGAGCAACCATCAAGTAATAAGTCATGCTTTTAACAATACATGTATCAAATGTCCCAATATATTCAACAAAGTAAATAGAAGAAGCACTTTTACCATCAAGTACTTCATACCAATTATCAAACAATGCTTTAGTAGTTTTTACCATCAAATACTCCATCAAAGTCATGATTATCCACAAGTCATTATCAACTTGCAATATTAACCCTTTTAAGAAAAACAAGCAAATATCATTAGTACAAATGAGTTTTACAAAGATTCATCAAAATACAAAACATCATTAATGAAAATGCTAGAAAGTAAAGGGGGTGGGGTAACATCATTCCTCATCCGAGGAGAAGCAAGTTCCGGGTATGAGGTCCTTTATGAATTTCTTCAATTTGCCAATTGACTTCTTCAAACTAGAATTTTCCTTTTTCACGACCCGGAGCTCTTTTCTAAGAGAAGCCACATCTCTAAATGTTTCCCTTTCCACTTTGGCCATTCTCTCTTTGATATTTAGATCTTCAACATCCAACTCGTCTTCCTCATTTTCTTCTTCCCTAATTTCTTGTTCATTTCCCACATTTTCTTCTTCATTTTCCTCTTCATCCCCCACATCATCTCCTTGTTCGTCAAACTCACCTCTTCCAATATTTTCAACCTCATTGTCATTAAAGAAATCATCCCGAGGTTGTTGTTGATGTCGGGCACGTCCCCTAGCGGCTTTGGTAGGAACCCGTGGTAAATGTCGTCGCATTCTTACCATTTGTAGAATGTTGGCATTATCAAAATCATTGTGACGAATTTGGTATTCATTTCATTTTCGGGTATCCCGATAAGTATAAGAGTCGGCAAATCAAATTTCCCAAGGTATATTTCTTCTTGGTAAGCTTTCTAGATTCTAACAAGCAATATACAAAAATTGCCCCATAATTTACTCTTTCTCCTCGAACAATCTTATAGGTGAGAAAGAGTTCGAGATTACTTGGAAGTTTTACTTCCTTTCCACAAACACAATAGGAGCAAATGATAGATATAATCCGATAATTTGGTGGCATAGCCGAGTATGTCACTTCGGGATATACTCCTAAAAAGGTTTTCACATCATCTAGTGAGACACCGAAAATGTTATCATCCCAATGGGTGCAATTCACATTGACTACTCCATCATTTGGCACGTTAAAGTGATCACAAATATCGCCAATGTCCATGAAAAATGCCTACCATTAACAAAAGTGTGAAGTTCCAAAGGATTATCTATCGTAGCATCAACAATCCACATATTTGCATAGAAAAGTTTTATAAGCTCGTCATCATAGTGCAAACACGGATTATCCCAAAGTGAAACCCATCCTTGAATTTCAAAGTAAGCTCTAATATCCGGAAATTCATCATGAAATGCTTGAAAACGAACCATACGAGTGCACGCAATTTTCTTATCATTCAATCCAATATTCTCATAATGTTCCTCCCAAGTTTATTTAAAAACGAAATCTATTAGCTCTAGATGGAGGCTCGTAGAGGAGTGATAACTTACTAGAGTCCCAATGAATGCTCGATTTTGAAACCCGGCTCTTAATTCGACAATCTCCTCTTCGTAAGCCGATTTTGTTGATCTCTTTGTAGAATATCATCTTGTTGGGGATTGGAAGAAGATTCACCCTTTGCCTCCTTCTCCTCTTTTGAGGATTTCGTTCGGTAGAATTTCTTGGAGGTGCCATATAAGAAAGATTCTTGCAAAAAGAAGTGAATTAGCAAGAAAAATTTCAAGGATTGATGAAGAATTGAAGATTTTGAAGAAAGAGGGGAAAAGCATTTGAACAAGGGTTTGGGGATGTTTTTGAGTCATTTCACGAATCAAGACAGAGTGTTTTAAAGTGCAAAAATTAACACGGGCGACCGGTCGAGGTGGGGTGCGACCGGTCGAGTGCGGAGCGGCCGTCGCCCTACTATGACCGCCCCAGGTGATTTTTCCTTCTCCCCAGTTTTCCAAAATTCGATTTTTCACCCCAAAAGTTTTAAAACTTTGCAAAAATATAAGTTTGGACTATATCCAACAAATATGGGTTTTGGAAAACATATAAACGATAAAATCGAGACTAAACACGTAGTGCCTTTTAAAAGAAAATATTTGCAAGTTCAATTTGGGGCACTTAAGGGGTCAAAATGAAATATCTTGAAAGATATGTGCATAAGCATAAAATCGAGTTTTAAGGAAAAAATACGAGTAGACATACCTCGATGGTTTAAGAAACTTGATGACGTAATGAGTATGAAATATGTATCCTACACAATTCTTAGACAACATATGCATAGAAAATACAAGTGTAGGCAAGTAATATGAGATATCAAAAGAGCTTATGCTATAAGATTTCATAAGAGATAATAAGCCACATAAGTCTAATGAAAAGCTCAAGAGTTTTTAGAAAAACATGCAAGGTCTCTTTCAAAAAAAAAATTGAAACTCATAAATATATAAGAGACCTATTTTAAAAAAATAAATATTTGAAAAATCATCTTGCAATTAAGACACAATTAAAAACATGCATATAATTAAAAGAAAAATGCATATACAAATGGGGAGATACGGTTTACCAATTTCGCGTTTCCATGGGTTGTGTCTTTCCCATTGTTGATGATGATATCTTCCCATTTGGAAGTCACTTTGTTGATGATGACTTCCTTGATTACTCCATTTCAAGGTTTGTTACCTTCCCATGGTTGATGGTTTCTTCTTCTTTGAAAATCATCTTGTTGATGATGTCTTTGCCATTTCACGGATTGTGTTCTTCCCATTTTTGATGATACGCTCTTCTTGGAAATTGGCTTTGTTGAGAGTAGTTCTTCTTTGATCAAATGAAGCGTTCATTTGATGTTTTTTCTTGGTGGCATGAATTTTCTCCGATTTTTGCTTTGCCGGGTACCTAATAGTGCATTGTTTTGTGGTACCCTCATGTGTTTGGGTCCTTTAAGATTAGCTTTGAGACTTTTAGGTCTCCAACGATATTTAGAGCTATTTCTAGCCCGACAAGAATTAGCCGTATGACCCTTTTTGCCACAATAAAAACAAGTAATAATTCTAGGAGCATAATGACCAATATGCATATTGACTTGATCCTTTTTCATATGATTAACAACATTAGGCTTATGATCAAGTCCTTTATCACAATTATGAATATCAACAATATTGGACATTTTATTGGTACTCAAGTTGGATTTTAATAAGTCTTTTTCATGCAATCAATATTCTCAACAAGAGTACTATTTTCTTTTTCAAGGTTTCTAACCTTGTCAAGTGTGGTGGTGTGAGCACATGATAGTGATTCATAGGAAGTAAATAAACTATCCTTATCATTTTTCAAAACAATGAATTCCTTTTTCAAATTTTTGTATTTAACAAGTAAGTTTTGGAATTCATCTTGTAGCTCATCAAAATCATTTTGCAAATCACTATAATCATTTTGAATAACAATATCATAAGAAGTAGAGGGCTTAAGACATACCTCATTTTCTTCATTGATGCCCATAAAACAATATTCAACTTCTTCATAATTGGAAGTTGTAGGAGGCTTATTCCTTAGATTTGAGCTTGTATGATCTTGAGAAGTAGATGCTTTTGTTTGACTCCTTTCATTTGCAAATACTCCATAGATGGCTTCTAATTTTTGCCATACTCCATGTGCCGACTTTATTCCTACAATATGTTCATATTCTAAATTAGTAAATGAACAATATAAAATATTTAAAGCCTTACCGTTTAAGGAGATGATTTTCTTTTCTTCATCATTGAGCTTTTGAATCCTTTTTGAGGTGTATGGTGTATCTTTCGTCGGAATGGATTCTCCATTAATGACGGTGTTCCAAATGTCGAACCCGCAACCTTGTAGATAGCATTCCATTCTTTCTTTCCAAAAATTAAAATTCTTGGAATCAAATAGTGGTGGCTTGGTGGTGGAGGTGCGGATAGATGAGTTTCGTTCAGTAGCCGTTGATCGTTTCTCTTCACTCGCGATGTGAAACGAGCTTGCCAAAGAGTTTGGCTTTGATACCACTTGTAAGTCCAAGCGGCTACGATAATCTAGAGGGGGGGGTGAATAGATTATCTCCATCTTTTCGATTTCGCCCTCTTTTAACAATCGAATGCTCAAACAAAATAATGAAGGTGCGGAATGTAAACAACACACGTCGATTTAAAGAGGTTCAACCCACCTAGGGCCTAATCCTCTACCACCCCAGTATATCCGGGATGGATTTCGAAAAGAAAAAGAATTTTATTAATTACCAAAATTAATACAAATTCAACTTACAACACCTTGAAGAGCACCACACTCTTCTTCAACACCACCTTTGGAGATTACCACAATCTCCCTTTGAAGATTACCACAATCTTCCTTCAACGGCACCTTGTGAAGATTACCACAATCTTCAACCTTGAAGAATACCGAATTCTTCAACACCTCAAATAAGAAGATTACCACAATCTTCTTCACCTATCACCTAGATCATCCAAGTGTGCTCTTACCACAAGAACACTCACAAGGATATCTTGTGTTTGAATGATAACCAAAAATCAAGATTACAACTCAATAATGAATAATACAATTTGAGTGCAAAGTGTAATCAAGAATAGCCTAGACCTCAAAGATGTGAAAGTGATAAGCTAGGCAATATTACAACAAGAATAATGACTATGAAAGACCAAGTGTTTGCTTGAAGTGTATCTTGTTGTGTTGTATCTCAATTGTTGTATTGGTTGCTCCAAAACTTCCTCTATTTATAGGAGATGATTGATCAAGCATAGGCTCCTCTTGGGGATTGAAAATCTCTGAGAAAAATACAATTAAAATCAAGAATATAGCTGTTAGAAATCAATCCCACATTTTAAGGAAAGTTTGTCTCTTTGTCAAACGGTCATATTTTTCTTTGTCAATACATAGGGCGACCGTGCGGCCGCACGGAGATAAGAGTTAAAGAGAACACTTTGAAAAATACAACAGGCGGCCAGGTCGACGTGAGGCCGACCGGTCGACCCTTTCAACCGGTCCCTCTTGTTTCAAAAAAGCAAGGTTTTGTTCTGTTTCAAAAACGAAACTTGCAGTGGTCGACTGGCCGACTGGCGGCCGGCCGACCGATCGGCCGTCGCGCCGAGCACCGGTCGACCGCTTGTTTTTTTCTTTCCGTCTCATTTTCTGTTTCTAAAAACATCTTCGAGGTATGGGTTGCCCTATAGATGACCAGGTCGACCACGAGAGAGAAATATTGTCCAATTTGTGTCGAAAATAAAACTCAAGAAATACTCCGAAAATTTAGTAAAAACATTTTAAACCGATCGGAAGTATTAGGACAACATTTAGGAACATCGTTTGAGAGTGAAAACCCAATAACGTAAAATCATTAAAAGCGTTGTCCAATTTAGACGAAAAATAAACTTTGAGAAAATACTCCAGGAAAATATTAAAAAACATTTTAAATCATTTAGGAGTATTTGGACAACCTTTAAAAACATTGTTTTGGTGATAAAATAAAATCATCAAAATTAAGATAAAAACATGTATCAAACATTAACCACCCTAGACTAGGTGAAGTATTTAATATTTTAACCACATAAAATACCTTTAGTGGGAGAAATTAATAGTTTAACCACATGTATTCACTTTGGTGGGGGAGTTAGAAGTTTAACCATGTACTTTGCCTTTAGTGGTTATCGTTCACATTGTATACTCGTGCGGGTCAGGAGTAATATGCATTTTAGGCTCATGCATCATGGAGCTTTATTCCGTCTTTAAGGATAATAGCGTTTTCTGAATTTTCATCTATGAGTCCAATTCTCAAGCCATCTTCGGTGACCAATTTGTAAGCGCCATTAGAGTAGACTTCTTTAACAAAATAAGAACCATCCCATTTTGATGTGATTTGTTTCTAGTTCGGTGAGTAATAATGGTGGGTTTTCTTACAGCAAGCACCAAATCACCAACTTGAAAGGAGGGTGATCGACCTTTTTTTGTTGAACGCCCTAGAAAGACGAGATTGGTAACATTCAAGTCTTTGTTGTGCTTCCAATCTCTTCTCATCAAGAGCTTCTAATTCGTCAAGGCGTAATCGTGCATTCTCTTCTTCGGTTAGTCCTTCACTACAAGAAATTGGAGTTTTACCCACACATAAAAGTATTTTGACTTTTATAAAACGTTATTATAAAAACATGATTTTTAATAAAATAATTTAATAACACAAAATATTTAAATATAGATAAATACCAGTCACATTACCATTGAAATATTATCAAAATGTTCCATGACATAAAATAAATTAATTCAAAATCCAAAGTTAAATTTAGTCTTCATCCATCACTGACGTATCTTCAGCACGACTCCTTAATCTGAAAGATTATAAAAATGAAGGGGTGAGCTGGGACCAACTTTTGTCAATACATAATAAATCATTCAAGCATAATCACTTATAATAAAACATGTAATTTCCTCTATAATTTTTCCTTTGTCGCCGATAATTAAATTATAAAAAGGGCTTAACCCGATGATCAACATCGATCCGAGCCTATTTACGGTCCCCTGGCTAATAATTTATAATTCCTCTTGCATATCACATATAATCAAAAATACTCACATAAAATACAAGAATTAAAAAAATCCTTACCTCAATTAATTACTATTAATCCGCGTAGTAACTAAAACAATTATTCTAATCCTCTTGATTCTCGATTCCTACATAAATTATAAAATTATAATTAATAAATTTATTTAAGAATTTTGGAGGGTTAGAAAAGAATTGAAATATGGAAAAAAAATTTAGGATTTTGGGTTTATACTTAAAAAAAAATAGATTAATTAAAAATTAAGGGTTAAAAACCCTAAATTGAATCTGCCCTAATTATTGAATTAGGCATTTGAATCCCCAATTGTGAACCCTAATTGAAATTTTTACACCTAATATTGTGGATATTACATCCTACACCCCTTTATTTTCGTCCTCGAAATTCGTTAACTTACCTTGGATAATAAAATTTGCATACGTGGCACGTATATCTTGTTCTCGCTTCCATGTGGCTTCCTTTCTGCCATGGCGTCTCCATTGAACATTGATTAACGCAACATCTTTATTTCTTAGTTTGTGGATCTTGCGCTCTAAAATCGACTATGGTCGTTCCTCGTATGTCAAGTCCTTGTTAATTTCTAAATCCTTATAGTTTACGATTTGACTTGGATCATGAACATATTTTCTCAGCATCGAAACATGAAAGACGTTATGCACACTTGACAAACTTGTGGTAATGTCAATTGATAAGCCAAATATCCAATACGAGTAAGGATCTCGAATGGTCCAATATATCTTGGCTTCAATTTTCCTTTTTCACCAAAACGAATAACATCTTTTATAGGAGCCACTTTCAAAAACACTTTTTCTCCTTCTTCGAATTGTATATGTTTTCTTCTTCTGTCAGCATATGACTTTTGTCTATCTTGAGCCATTCTGATTCGATCTTGTATCTTGGCTATCTTTTCTACAGTTTCCTGAATCAATTCAGGCCCCAAAACTTTCATTTCACACACCTCATTCTAATACAACGGCGATCTACATTTTTGTCCGTACAATACTTCATACGGAGCCATCCCAATCATCACCTGATAACTATTGTTATAAGCGAACTCCACTAAAGGCAGTAAAGCCTCCAAGTTACTTCCCAAATCAAGCACACAAGCTCTCAACTGTTAGATAAATGTTTTTATCAAGATTTTGATGATTATGCTTAAATAAGTTTTTATACCAAAACAATGTTTATGTATGTTGTCCAAAATACTCCTAAATGTTTTAAAATGTTTTTACTAATTTTTGGAGTATTTCTTAGAGTTTATTATTCGATAAAAAATTGGACAACATATTTGATGTTTTTGTGTTAATTGGTTTTTACACCAAAACATGTTTATAAATATTGTCCAAATACTCCCAAGTGATTTAAAATGTTTTTACTAATTTTTTGGAGTATTTCTTGAAGTTTATTTTTGATAAAAATCGGACAACATTTCAAATTTGAGGTCGACCGGTCGAGCAAATGGTCGACCGGTACCTGAAGAACGCAAAACTTGAAACAGAACATTACAGTCTTGAAAAACTGAGCAGGGGGACCGGTCCAGAGGAGGGCCGACCGGTCGCACGCGCCCAGGGTTGCGTCCGGTCGACCCCCCTGCAACCCGTACCTGGATCGCACTATTTTCTTCCAATGTTCAAAATTTTCTATAGGGCAACCGGTCGCCCTGTGCAATTTTGTGACAGAAAAATTGTACCGTTTGAACTATTTGACAACAAGATTTACTTTTCATTTTTGTACAATATTTCTACATCTTGTGATCCTCTTTTTGTAGACAAAAAGTGAAGAAGAAGGAGCCTATGTTGGTGAAGACCCTCATATAAATAGCGAATGATTTGAAGACACAATATAGAACAACACAAGCAAATACACAACAAGAAATCTGCAAATTTCCAAGCTTTCATATTCAACACTCTTGTTGTATTTATAGCCTAAGTATTTCACTTTCACATCTTGAGGCCTAGGCTTTATTTCTTGATTACACTTGCACTCAAGTTGTAATATTCATTATTGAGTTGTAATCTTGATTTTTGTCATAATTCAACACAAGACATCCTTGTGAGTATTCTTGTGGAAAGAATACATTTGGGTGATCTGGGTGATAGGTGTTTCAAGAGTGTGGTGCTCTTGAGGTGTTGAAGAATTTGGTGTTCTTCAAGGTTGAAGATTGTGGTAATCTTCACAAGTTGCCGCTGCCGTTGGAGATTGTGGTAATCTTCAAGAGAGATTGTGGTAATCTCAAAAGGTGGTGTTGAAGAAGAGTGTGGTGCTCTTCAAGGTGATGTTGTAAGGTGTTGTATTAATTTTGGAAATTAATAAAATCTTTTTTTCTTTTTGAAATCCATCCCCATGAATCTTTGGGGTGGTCGAGGATTAGGCCCTAGGTGGGTTGAACCTCTATAAATCGACGCATGTTATTTGCTTCCTGCACCTTTATTATTGTCTTGGCGTATTTGATTCGAAAAAGTGGGCATAATCGAAAAGATGGAGATAATCTATTCACCCTCCCTCTAGATTATCGTAGCCGCTTGGACTTACAAGTGGTATCAGAGCCAAACTCTTTGGCAAGCTCGTTCCACATCGCGATTAAAGAGGAACAATCATCGGCTACGAACGAAGTCTACCTTACCGGCGCCTCCACCACCAAGCCACCACTGTTTGATTCCAAAAATTATACATTTTGGAAAGAAAGAATGGAATGCTATCTACAAGGTTGCGGGTTCGAAATTTGGAACACGGTCGTCAATGGAGAATCCATTCCAATGAAAGATACACCACACACCTCCAAAGTCCTCAAGGAGCTCAATGATGAAGAGAAGAAAATCATATCTTTAAATGGTAAAGCTCTTAATTTTATTTATTGTTCACTTACCATTTTGGAATATGATCATCTTGTAGTAATTACATCGGCTCATGAAGCATGGAGAAAATTAGAAGAAGTATATGCAAATGAAAGGAGTCACACAAAAGCATCTACTTCTCAAATGGGTACAACCTCAAACCCAACAACATGGGATGAGCTTTCTACAACTTCCGACAATGATGAACGATGTCTTATGGGCTTCAAAGAAAACGAGGTAAGTTCTAAACCCTCCACTTCTTATGATAATGAATTACAAAATGATTATAGTGATTTACAAAATGATTTTGATGAGCTTCAAAATGAATTCCAAAGTTTACTTGTTAAATACAAAAATTTGAAAAAGGAATTCAATATTTTGAAAAATGATAAGGATAATTTATTTTCCTCTTATGAATCACTTTCATGTGATCACACCGCCACTCTTGATAATGTTAGAAATCTTGAAAAAGAAAATAGTACTCTTGTTGAGAATATTAATTGCGTGAAAAATGATTTATCAAAATCCAACTTGAGTACCGATAAAATGACCGATATTGTTGATGTTCATAGTTGTGATATAGAACTTGATCATAAGCCTAATGTTGTAAATCATATGAAAAAGAATCAAGTTCATATGCATGTTGGTCCTTATGCTCCTAGTATTATTACTTGCTTCTATTGGGGTAAGAAGGGTCACGCGGTTAATACTTGTTGAACTAGAAATAGCTCTAATTATTTTTGGAGACCTAAAAGTCTCAAAGCTAATCCCAAAGGACCCAAATACTTGAGGGTACCACAAAACAATGTCGTATTAGGTACCCGGTGGAATAAGAATCAAGGAAAATTCATACCGTCATGAAGACATCGAATGCCCGCGTCATTTGATCAAAGGAGAAGACACCACTATGATAAATTTCCAAGAAAAGGATATAATCAAAAATGGGAAGGACACAACATTTGGAAATGGCAAAGTCATCATCAACAAGATGATTTTCAAAAAGGAAGATACTATCAAAAATGGGAAGGACAAAACTCTAGAAATGTGCAAAATTGGAGAAGACATCATCAACAAGATGATTTCCCAAGAGGAAGATACTACCAACAAAGGGAGAGACATAACCCGTGGAAATGGCGAAATTGGTAAACCGTATCTCTCCATTTAAATATGTATTTTATTTTGTTAATTATGCATGTTTTTATTTGTGTCTTAATTGCAAATGAGTTTTCAAATATTTTTTTAAAAGAAAACCTTGCATGATGTTTTTAAAACTCTTGTATATTTACAATGACTTGTATGAACATTATCTCTTATGAATTTTTATGGCATAAGCTTACTTGTGATATATCCTATTGCTTTAAGCCTACACTTGTATCATATTGTTTTGTGCTAGTCTTACTTTAAGAATTGTGTAGGATTTGTATATCTTCGACAATGGTTATCTACTCATTATTTGACAATAGAGACATAACTATCGAGGTACGCTCATCATCGTTATTCATCTCAAAGACTCGATTTATTTTTGCCATATCCCTATGTGCTTGCTTTTCAAGATATTTCAAAGTATTTCATATAAGTGCCATATTTTAGAGGATTTTTCGATTTTTGTGAGCACTATTTGATAAAGCTTGTTTTATCCTAGACTTGTAAAGGATTGTATTTTGATTTGATAAAACATTTGATTTTCATTCTTATCTTAGAATTATGCATTTGACTGCTCATATTCATTCTTGTCTAAACTTTTGTTCAAATGCTTCTTTTAAATGAGGTCTCACCTATATGCTCTCGGATCTTCAAACTTCGAAAGAGACCTTATATAGCTTTCTATAAGCTTATTTGAACTTCGTGTTTTATGAAACTCTTGATGATGTGTTTTTAAGCATAGTATGTGTTGCTTGTTATAGTGTTTCTATTATTCGATATTATTATGCTCTTGTACAAGATATTATTCTTAAGATTTTGCAGAAATTTTTGGTATTTTGGAACAAGCTTGATGACCAAGGCAAGGTTAGTAGCTCTAAGGTATTATCAAGAAGAAGGTATTTATTTTGATGATACATTTACTTCCGTGTTTTTTTCACATTTTGCTTGCCTATTCTTGTTTTAAGAAAATTTCAAGCTTTACCAAATGGATATTAAATCCACTTTTCTAAATGGTTTTACTCAAGAAGAAGTCTATGTAAAACCTCCGGGGTTTAAAATTTTTCTAGGCCGAATGATTTTTTATAAAAGGCCTTGTATGGTTTAAATCAAGTACCCCGTGTATGGTATGATAGACTTAGCTATTTTTGCTAAATGGTTTTACAAGAGGTAAAGTTTATACTACTCTATTTGTTTTTGAAAAAGGGCAAGATTGTTTACTTGTACAAATTTATGATATCATTTATGGTGCTACTAATGAATTATTATGCAATTTATTTTCTAAGTTGATGCAAGGCGAACTTAAGAAGATCATGATGGGGGAGCTAAAATATCTTCATTGGACTTCAAGTTAAACAGTGCCAAGAAAGTGGTTGTAATTCACAATCAAAGTATACAAAAATATCTTTGAAGAAGTTAGGCATTGAAGAAGGAAGAATCATCTCAACCTCTATGACTACCAATGTAAAGTTTGACAAAGGTTGAGGAAGACATATTGATTGACAAACATATTCGAGGTATGTTCACTAACTTCTTTTATTCCTTTAGATTCGACATTTTCTATGCCCTATGTCTATATGCTCGAATTTTAAAACTATCCCAACGAATCTCATTAAAGTGCCGCTAAAAGAAAATTTCAAATATTTGAAAGGCACTTCTTATAACTTGTATATCAAAAGTTTAAAACGTTCACATTTTTTTGGGATAACAAGTCCGATGATAATAATTTTTCAAAATATGGTTCATTATAATCGAACTATATATATTTGAGATTCGATATATTTTTCTAAGGGATTGTGTTTCTTAAACAAAAATTTGAGATGTGCTTAATTCCATCTCAAAGATAACTCGCGGACATTTGTTTTTTAACCGCCGAGTATTTTACCTCATTTCGAGCTTGATTATGACATAATGTATATTAAATGAGGTCTACGTTTGCATTTTGCACATTTTTAAAACTTAGGGGCGAAAAATCGGATTTTTGGTTCAAACCTCGGATTTTGGAAAACAGAATGAACCACTGGGCTGATTGGGGCAAGGCCGACCGGTCGTCCATGCCGTCCGACGTGGCCGCCCATAGGGATTTTATGGTTAAAATGTCTTCTGTTTTCAGACTTAGCCATTTTGGGGTTTTTCTTCAACATTTTGTCCCCTTTGCAAATTTCACACACAATTCACTCCAAATGATTTTTGTTGCATAAATTACATATTTTTGGGGATTATATTGCTCGTTTTTCATCTTTGTTACTCATCCTCACCAATTAAATGGTAAGAATCCTACTCCCTTATCTCAATTGGGTGGAACCCTGGAGAAAATGCTTATGTATTGATTCTTTGTTGGAATTTTTATATAATTATGTTGTGAATGATGATTATTGTTGGATGATATTTACAAGGGTTATTTATATATTCTTCTATTTTTGACGCCTGCCAAGTGTTCAATAAAACGTTTCAATGAAAAATTCATCACCTACATGATTCTCTCGTTTTCAAATGTCTTATATATTTATAGAGATCATGTTTTTGCAAATCAAATGAGTTTTCATAATCTTCTACAAGTCGTATGATCGACTTTTATCTCATATTTGGCTTATAAGCTTCAATGTTCATATAGCTCGATAAATCGGTTACATTGCGCACTTTAATATGGATATAAGATGTTTTTATCGTGCTAACATTCTTTTTGATGATTCCAAAGGGGAGAAACAGGAAATAAGCTTATTAGCTCAAAGAAGCTAGAAAAAAGCTTGCAAAGAAAAGCTATAAGCTATGGCTCTTGTGCAAAAAAAGTTGTTAATGATTCTTAGTCACTATGGCTCTTGTGCAAAAAAAGTTGTGAATGATTCTTAGTCCAATCGATGTATTATGGACTTTTATGATTGACTAATGATGTCTTGTGATAGGGAGCTTATAAGCTCATGAAATTCAAACTTTTAGCTTGTAGTTGTTTGCTTATACTTATCTTTGTTATGCATGTTGATAGGGGAGCTTGTGCAAAAATGATTTTGAAAAATCTTTGCTCCTATCCTTGTGTGTTTGTACTTATGATGAATCTTGCTTAAAATGGATTGATGTTTTAGACCAGAAAATTAGTTTTGTTTTAAAATTATCTTCCTCAAATTATTTTGGTTTGTAATCATCAAAAAGGGGGAGTTTGTTAGATAAATGTTTTTATCAAGATTTTGATGATTATATTTAAATAAGTTTTTATACCAAAACAATGTTTATGTATGTTGTCCAAAATACTCCTAAATGTTTTTACTAATTTTTGGAGTATTTCTTAGAGTTTATTATTCGATAAAAAATTGGACAACATATTTGATGTTTTTGTGTTAATTGGTTTTTACACCAAAACATGTTTATAAATGTTGTCCAAATACTCCCAAGTGATTTAAAATGTTTTTACTAATTTTTTGGAGTATTTCTTGAAGTTTATTTTTGATAAAAATTGGACAACATTTCAAATTTGAGGTCGACCGGTCGAGCAAATGGTCGATCGGTACCTGAAGAACACAAAACTTGAAACAGAACATTACAGTCTTGAAAAACTGAGCAAGGGAACGGGTCCAGGGGAGGGCCGACCGATCGCACGCGCCCAGGGTTGCGACCGGTCGACCTCTCTGCAACCCGTACCTGGATCGCATTATTTTCTTCCAACGTTCAAAATTTTCTATAGGGCAACCGGTCGCCCTGTGCAATTTTGTGACAGAAAATTGTACCGTTTGAACTATTTGACAACAAGATTTACTTTTCATTTTTATACAATATTTCTACATCTTGTGATCCTCTTTTTGTAGACAAAAAGTGAAGAAGAAGAAGCCTATGTTGGTGAAGACTCTCCTATAAATAGAGGATGATTTGAAGACACAATATAGAACAACACAAGCAAATACACAACAAGAAATCTGCAAATTTCCAAGCTTTCATATTCAACACTCTTGTTGTATTTATAGCCTAAGTATTTCACTTTCACATCTTGAGGTCTAGGCTTTATTTCTTGATTACACTTGCACTCAAATTGTAATATTCATTATTGAGTTGTAACTGGATTTTGTCATCATTCAACACAAGACATCCTTGTGAGTATTCTTGTGGAAAGAATACACTTGGGTGATCTAGGTGATAGGTGTTTCAAGAGTGTGGTGCTCTTGAGGTGTTGAAGAATTTGGTGTTCTTCAAGGTTGAAGATTGTGGTAATCTTCACAAGGTGTCGTTGCAGATTGTGGCAATCTTCAAGAGAGATTGTGGTAATCTCAAAGGTGGTGTTGAAGAAGAGTGTGGTGCTCTTCAAGGTGATGTTGTAAGGTGTTGTATTAATTTTGGAAATTAATAAAACCTTTTTTGTTTTTGAAATCCATCCAGGATATCTTTGGGGTGGTAGAGGATTAGGCCTTATGTAGGTTAAACCTCTATAAATTGACGCGTGTTGTTTACTTCCCGCACCTTTATTATTGTCTTGGCATATTTGATTCGAAAAAGAGGACATAATCGAAAAGATGGAGATAATCTATTCATCCCCCCTCTAGATTATCGTAGCCGCTTGGACTTACATCAACATATTCTCTAATATCTGTATCATCCTTTCGGACTGTCCGTCTGTCTGTGGATGATAAGTTGTGCTGAATTTAAATCTTGTGCCCATTGCACTTTGCAGACTTCTCTAGAATTTCAAAGTAAATCTTGTGTCTCTATCTGATACAATAGATACTGGCACTCCATGTAATTTCACTATCTCTCTCATGTAGATCTGAGCATATTGTTCCATACTATACGTCATTTTGACAGGTAAAAAATGAGCCAACTTAGTCAACCTATCTACTATTACCCAAACAGCCTTATTTCCTTAAAGTGATCTCGACAGTCCTACCACAAAATCCATATATATATGTTCCCATTTCCATTCTGGGATTTCAAGTAGTTTTTAACAAACCGGGGGGACTTTAGTGCTCGACCTTCACTTGTTGACAAGTCAAACATTTCTCTACAAAATTTCCAATATCTCTCTTCATACTTCTCCACCAAAATATGCCCTTTAGATCTCTGTACATCTCTGTACCCCCAGGATGAGCCGTGCACGGCGTACAATGAGCTTCTTCAAGAATTTCCTTTCTAAGTTCCTCTTGTTTAGGAACACACAATCTTTTTTCATAAGTTAAAACACCTTCGTCTATTAAAAGAACCCCTTAACACTCTTTTTTTTGGCTCGTTATTTCGTTTTGTTCAGAAATTTATCCCGAGGTTGAGCTTATTTAATTCTCTCATTTAAAGTAGGTTGCACCACTAAAGATATTAATATCGGTTTCGTACTCCTTGGTGGTACGACTATCTCAATCCTCAATTTGGCAAACTCCTTACCTAGTTCTTCTTGTTCAGTTATTAAACTCGATATTTCTCCTTTGGTTTTATGACTTAGAGCATCAACAACTAAATTAGATTTCCCAGGATGGTAGTTGATTGTACAATCGTAATCTTTAACCAATTCTAGCCACCTCCTCTGCCTCATGTTCAACTCTTTCTGAGTAAACATATACTTTAAGCTTTTGTTGTTAGTGAAAATTTCACACCTTCCTCCATACAGATAATGCCTCCAAATCTTTAAGGCGTGAACCACAACAACTAGCTCCAAATCATGTGTTGGGTAGTTCAATTCATGTGGCTTCAGTTGCCTTGAGGCGTAGGCAATCACTTTGCTATGTTGCATCAACACACATCCCAATTCTTGTTTAGATGCGTCACTATAAATGACAATTTCCTTAGAAGGGTCAGGAATTGTCAAAACTGGTGCAAAGGTCAATCTTTGTTTCAATTCTTGAAAACTTTCCTCGCATTTCTCTGTCCAAATAAAATTTTCCCCTTTTCTAGTCAGTCAGGTCATGGATCCAGCTATTTTTGAGAATCTTCGATGAATCTTCGATAATTCCCTGCTAAACCCCAAAAACTCTGAACTTCACTCGCATTCTCAGGGGCTATCCATTCATTGACTGCTTCGACTTTAGTTGGATCTACTTCAATTCCTTGAGCAATAATCACATGCCTAAAAAATATAACTCGATTAATCCAAAATTCGCACTTTTTAGACATTGCATACAACTTTTCTCTGTGAAGTGTCTCCAACACTATTCTCAAATGTTCTTTATGTTGTTCCTCATTCTTAGAATACACCAGTATATCATCTATAAATAATATGACAAATTGGTCCAAAAATGGATGGAACACTCGATTCATCAAGTTCAAGAACACTGCTGGGGCGTTGCTCCAAAAGGCATTACTACGAATTCATAATGCCCATAACGAGTTCTAAAAGCCTTCTTCGGAATATCACTTTCCTTAATTCTCAATTGGCGATATCCGGATCTCAAGTTAATTTTAGAAAAAGTACTGGCACCCCTTAATTGATCAAATAAGTCCTCAATTCTTGGTAACGGGTATTTATTATTCACGGTAAGTTGATTAAGTTCTCTCTAATCGATACACATCCTAAATGTCCCGTCTTTCCTTTTGACAAAAAGGACTGGTGCTCCCCATGGAGAAACACTAGGTTGAATGAATCCTATATATATGAGTTCTTGTATTTGCATCTCGAGTTCTTACAATTCTTTTGGTGCCATCCTGTAAGGTGCCTTAGATCTTGCGCCGCTCCAGTGCTAAATCAATTGAAAACTTAACTTGTCCCTTTGGTGGAGTTCTTGGAAATTCCTCTCGGAAATACATCCAAAATTCAGAGAATAGGTACATCTACGGTGCGTCTCCATCATCGAGGTACCAATCAAGTTTACCGGATAACCTTGGTACTTTTCTTTTCAAAGCATTTTCAATGCTTTCATTGTCGTTAAATTTTAGGCATATCTGAGACTTTACATCATAAAATTTTATTTCATTATTATCGATGATCAAAGAGTTATTCCTTTCTCTCGACACTTAATGTCGGCGTTGTGCTTGCTAAGCCAATCCATACATAAAATTAAATCAAAATCCTTCATCCCAACAACATATAAATTAGCTTCCAAATATTTTCCCCAATATCCAAATTTACACCTTTATCCATGGAATCGGTGAGTTCTTGAATTCCTAGAAAGGTAAACTAACTTCAATAGATTCATCTACTTTAGCATGCTAATACCCAATTATGGCATGAAATTTAGCAGATATAAGCGAGTGTGACGCTTTTGAGTGTCAAATAGTACTAAAGCGGTATTCACGATATTGTTAACATACATATCATCACACTTAGGTTACGATGCTTCCTCTTGAGTCAGCGTACATCCGAGCTTTTCCTCCACTAGTCGACCATTTATGTTCCCAACATCCTTTAAAAGAGGACAATTAGCGGTCACATGTGCGGGCTTCTTACATTTGAAGCATTTTCCTTGCCTTGACCAGGACATTCGCTATAATGGTTTTCTTGCAATTATGACATAGTAGCTTATTATTTTGAGTATTTGGGTGGACATTCCCATTAGTCTTACCTACTTGTTCTGATTTCCATTCTTATTTTGTTTTGTCCCATCCCACTTCCGCTTTTCAGATACCATAACTGATTTATGCCCGTCATCATTCTCAACAAGGTTTGCCTCTATTTCTTGTGCCCTTTTCACCATCTCAGAGTATTCCAAATTACCCTGAGCAGATAGGATACTGATAGGTGTGAGTTTTGCATGTATTTTGAGGCGTATTTCTAGCTATAACGATGGGTAAACATGCACATACTCGCGTTAAATGTTACATATTAACTCATTGTGGAAAAGATATTACACTTTGCTTATTTTGTAGGAATTTCATGATATTTGAAGCAAATTGAATATGAATACGAGGATAACAAAGTGGAAACACGGAGGATTGAGTGGATATACGAAAAGTGAAGCCTAAAAGAGCGAACGTTGAGCGTACGAAAAAGGCAGGGGGGCACACGGGTTGGGCGTGCCTCGAGACACCACCCGTGCACTGTATAAATATAATTGGAGGCTGCAAAGACATGGCGCACGGGCAGCCCATGCATCGGCATGACCCGTGCCTCCTAGAGAATGACTGATTTCAGGGGTGGCGCACGGGTAGGCGTGCTCGACGCACCACCCGTGCGCTCTCTGAGAGACTTGGATTATTCCATCGGGGTGGGCGACGGGTAACCCGTGCTCCGACGCACCACCGTCTTTGTGGCGCTGAATCCCATGTCTGCAAAGATTATGCCCTAAACTTGATGGTGGGTATAATCTGCGCACACAAGGATATTCTAGCATTTTTGGGATCTACAACACAAGACAAGGTCAACTCTTGGAAGGAGATATCAAGGAGACAATCGTGTTGCATCGGAGCTTGAAGAAACGGAGATATATCGAGAGATTATCGGCGTTCCTAAGTTTTCTTGCTTCTCTTTTAGTTTCAATCTTTCATTTTCATTTGTAATGGCTTTGAACACTTTGTTTATAAGTTGTTTAATCATGTGTAGCTAATCTCTAGAGATTTCCGGATTTTGGAAGTAGATTAATGAACTCTTGTTGGATGTTTTAATCTTAGTTGAAGTTATTATCTTGAAGCCTATTTGAGTATTTTGAGCTTATTCTTGTTTTATCACTTGATCAATGATTTAACTTGTTTGATATATTGATTCATAATTCGAGAGATGAGTTTCAATATTAGACCTTGAATACCGACATAAATATTTGCATGAATCGAGAGGTTTGTAAATATTTGTGAGGACTTTTGATCTTTTAAACTTTTGGGAGTTGAATGCTTCATGTTGAGTAGAGATGCTAACATAAGTATTTCAATCTACGTTTATATGCATCTCGAGAGGGAGGATAAAATAGCTTTGTGATCGTCTTATAGGAATATTGATAATAACGTAGCTTGATTAACTTTAGGACAACAAAAGGATTATTAATCGAAACCTTAATTCGAAATCCATTTCATTTTCTTGATCTTCTATCATTTGTATTATCTTAATTTTGTGTTTTAGTGATTTAAATTGTCTTAATCTCAATACAACAATCATCAAATTTCGATCGTCTAAATAAAAATAAGACTATCTTGGATCAATACTTAGCATATTAATTTATTAGTCTCCGTGGATACGACCTTGCTTACCCTATTCTATAAACTATACCGTACACTTGCGGTGAAGCTAAAAATAAGGCGAACAAGTTTTGGCGCGATTCTTGAGGGACTAATACAATTTTTGGTGCTAATATTGCGATAGATAGAATTAATTTTAGTTTAGACAATTTTATTTTTACATTTTGGATTCACTTTAATTCTTCATTATTTGACTTGTTTCTTTTAGTTCGGTCAGGTAGTGCATGAACACGCGCTCGATGCAAGGGGACTTAATACCACTTATACCGGAAGTCGAGGCTTTCGCGAGAAGAATCAGTGCTACCACTAGATGGGCTGAAAGACAACACAATCCGATAATGGGGTATTTGAACGAGTTACCAATACCGGCATATAATGGTGGAAATGAGTTACCGATACAGGTTCAACAGCAAGCCATTCGTGATTACTTTCGACCACAAACGAATCGTAATTACGGTGGTATTGCCCATATTCCTATCAATGCCAACAACTTCGAGCTCAAACCGCACTGATCAATATGGTGCAACAGAATCAATTTGGGGGTTTCGCAACTGAAGATCCTAACTCTCACCTTGCGCATTTTATCCAAATATGCAATACGATCAAAATGAACAGAGTCTCAGATGACGCCATAAGATTGCGCCTGTTCCCATTCTCTTTACGGTATAAGGCGAGAAATTGGTTGGGTACTTTGACGCAAGGCAGTGTAAGCACATGGGACGAACTGAGCCAAAAGTTCTTGTTTAAATTCTTTCCACCGAGCAAAACTTTGCAGCTCAAAAGCGAGATCACTCAATTCCGACAGTTCGACTCAGAGCCTTTGTACGAGGCTTGGGAAAGGTTTCGGGATTTGTTACGTAGATGTCCACAACATGGGTTTCCAGAGGATCAACAATTATGTTTCTTCTACAATGGTTTAATGGGACAAACGAGGGCATTTGTGGATGCCGCAGCGGGAGGAGCATTGTTGGCAAGGTTTCCACAAGATGCCTTGAACCTTCTTGAGGAAGTGGCCATGAACAGTTACCAGTGGCCATCTGAAAGATCTAATGTACAACGAGTAGCCGAAATCTTGGATTCAGACCCAATTAAAACTTTGACGGCACAAGTAGCGGCTTTGACAACTCAATTGAGTGTATTTACGAAGGGGCCAGAAGCAGGCACGAGCACGGGTAGTGTAGCTCTTCTATATCCGATGGAAGAGGTAAATTATGTGAATAACCAGAATTTCAACAATTTCCGGAATAATTCCAACCCAACGCACTACCATCCAGGGTTGAGAAATCATGAAAATTTTTCCTACGCAAATACAAAGAATGTGTTACAACCTCCGCCGGGATTTAATGCTTCAAGTGGAGGCGGAAATGGGGAAGGCAAATCGTCGTTGGAAGATGCACTCACCTCCTTCATAAATCAATCTAATGCTTTCATGAATGATACGAGGAGCCGCCTCGCTAAGCAAGACTCTCGGATGGATAAGATAGAACAACAAGTGACAAGCTCGATAAAGAAACTGGAGACTTAAATGGGTCAATTGGCTACAATTGTAGGTGGTCAACATCACAAGGGTCAATTTCCAAGTAATACGGAAATGAATCCTAAGGAACAATGCAAGGCGATTCGTTTACTGAAGCGGACAGAATATGAGGGGCCTAAAGAAAATGGGAATCAAACTTTCGGATGAAGCATCAAGGCCTAAGCGGGAGAATCCGTGATGAAGGATGATATTGAAGAAAATAGAAATAAGAGAACAAAGAGGCGGAACAAACAGGGGTGAGAAGCTAAAATCATCATCTAACTCGAATATATCTAAGTTGCCTATATCTCTTCCCTTTCTCAAAGATTTCAAAAGAAAAAGCTTGATGATCAATTTGCCAAATTCCTTGATATATTTAAGAAATTGCACATTAACATTCCTTTTGGCAAAGACGCATTAGAACAGAATCCGAACTATGCGAAATTTCTTAAGGATGTTATGTCAAAAAAGCGGAGGATGACAAGCTTTGAAACGGTGAATTTGTGGAAGAATGTCTTGCGATTATCCAAAGAAAGCTACCACAAAATTGAAAGATCCGGGAGTTTCACTATCCCTGTGCTATTGGTGGTAATTTCTTTAATAAAGCGTTATGTGATTTAGGGGCAAGTATTAATTTGATGCCTTTGTCCATTTTCGGAAGCTTGGATTAGGCGCGTGAAACCAACTACGGTGACATTGCAACTTGCGTAATCGATCACTTACGTATCGCGGGAATTATTGAAGATGTATTCGTAAAAGTTGATAAATTTATATTCCCGTGGATTTCTTGGTTCGATATGGAAGAAGATCGAGAGGCGTTCCACCGATACTTGGACGCCCTTTCCAGTACGGGTAAAGCCTTTTTAATAGACGTGCAAAAAGGGGAACTCACATTACGTGCTAATGATGAGAATATTTTATTTCCTATATATAAGGCAATGAAATTTCATGATTCGGTGGAGAATTGTAATTATTTGGGATATAGTTAGTTCATGCATTGAGGATTATGTTGATCATACATTGTCTCTGAGATGATTTGGAATTTGGTCTAACCCACTCGTGCTCAATGTCGAATGTTGTACTTGATTTTGATAACCAAGATTTGTACGACTATGTTTGTGCCTTAGATCATATGCAGGAACTACCTAAGAGCGCAAGAGGCGAGAACGCAAAGCCGAAAATAATGGAGCCAAACTTGCAGGAACGCACCACCCATGCGTCCACGCACGGGCAACCCGTGCGTGATGCTGAGGGACGAACTAAGCTCTCTGAAGAGCACACGGGCTGTGCGCCGGCGCATGGGCAGCCCGTGCGTGACCCTAAAATAGCAACACCGACTCCGGAACTCAAGCAATTACCTGAACATCTCAAATATGCATTCCTTGGGGCAAATAATGCAAATCCGGTAATTGTTTCATCTCTTCTCACTCCTACTCAACTTGATAAACTGTTAAGGGTTTTAAAACATAAGTCGGCACTAGGATGGTCTATAACTGATTTAAAAGGCATAAGTCCATCCATTGTGATGCATAAAATTCAGATGGAAGATGTTTATAAACCATCAGTGCAAAACCAAAGACGACTAAACCCTATCATGCAAGATGTGATTAGGAAGGAAGTATTGAAATGGTTGGATGCCAGGATCATTTATGCGATATCTGATAGTTCATGGGTGAGTCCGTACAAGTGGTGCGAAAAAGTGGGGGGTAAATGAGTGGTGAAAAATGAAAATGAGGAACAAATTGCTACTAGAATTGTTACCGGGTGGTGAATATGTATTGATTATAGAAAACTTAATGATGCCACTCGAAAAGATCACTTCCCTCCCTTTTATCGATATGATGTTGGATCGTCTTGCAAGGTTATGATTATTATTGCTTTTTAGATGGTTATTAAAGCACAATCAAATCATGATTGCTAGGAAGACCAAGAAAAACAACATTTACATGTCCGTATGGCACATTTGCATTTCGTCACATGCCATTTGGTTTATGTAATGCGCTGCGACTTTCCAACGTTGTATGATGGCTATATTTCACGATCTTATTGAAAAAGTAATGGAGGTGTTTATGGGACGATTTCTCTGTGTTTGGTGATTCTTTTGATAATTGTCTTCACAATCTTTCCATAGTTTTGCGATGTGAAGAGACCAATCTAGTACTAAATTGGGAAAAGTGCCACTTTATGGCACGCGATGGCATTGTACTTGGTCACAGAGTCTCTTCGAGGTTTGGAAGTTGATCGGGCAAAGATTGTAGCAATTGAGAAGTTACCACCTCCTACAAACGAAAGCCATTCGGAGCTTCTTGGGCCATGCCGATTTTTCGTGAGAAGGTTTATCCGTGATTTTCTAAAATTTCTAAGCCCTTAAGCCAATTGGTAGAAAAATATGCTCTTTCATTTTTTCCAATGAATGTGTGCAGGCATTTAAACGTTGAAGACAACATTGGTGACCGCACCTATACTCGCCGCCCTGCATTGAGTCAACCATTTGAGCCGATGTGTGATGCAAGAACTTTTTGCGGTTGGGGTGTTTCTCGGTCAAAAGAGGAAAAATTGTTCCGATCCATCTACTATGCAAGTCGAACGTTGGAAGTGCTCAAAGAATTATACCACAACCGAAAGAGATGTTGGCGATTGTTTTCGCATTCGATAAATTCCGATCTTACTTGATCGGGAAACGATTGTGCATATTGACCATGGCTATCAAATACCTCTTTGACAAGAAGGATGCGAAACCGAGGTTGATTCGATGGATCTTATTATTACAAGAGTTTGATGGAAATCAAGGGAAAGGATGCGAGAATGTGGTAGCGGACCATTTGTCTCGATTAGAAAATCAAGAGGAGCAAAAGGAAGTACGGGGTTAATAAAAGAGGAGTTTCGATGAACGATTACTATGCTTGAGGCAAAGTTTCCGTGGTATGCGGACTTTGTCAACTACTTGGTCCGCTGGGAGTTCTACCTCCGGATCTATCACCGTATCAAAAGAAGAAATTCTTACATGATGTAAAGTTCTACATGTGGGATGACCCCTACTCTTTAAGAGGTGCGTGGACAAAATCATAAGAAGATGCGTACCTTAAGAAGAATAGGAGGGAGTCCCAATAACAAGCAGTCACTCCGCTCCGCCCGGCGGACATTTTGGTCACACTCGCACATGATGAAGGTATTGCAAAGTGGGCTATATTGTCCCACTTTATTTAATGATCGTTATTTGTTTGTGCAACAATGACATGTGTCAACGAATGGGCAACATTTCGGAAGGCACGAGATGCCGATGACAAACGAATCGAAGTTGAATTGTTCGATGTTTGGGGGATTGACTTTATGGGCCCATTTCATCATCTTTGGGCTATCAATACATTCTACTTGCAGGTGAGTATGTATCCCGTTGGGTAGAGGCGATTCCTTCCAAAACAAATGATGCCCAAGTTGTGATGAAGTTCCTTAAGAAAATATATTTACTCGATTCGGACTCCAAGAGCTTTAATTAGCGATGGAGGGTCGTATTTTTGTAAATAAATTGATGAGCAAATTGTTGGCAAAATATGGGGTGAAACATAAAGTTGCATTGGCATACCATCCACAAGCCAATGGGCAAGCGAAAGTAGCCAACCAGGAGATCAAACAAATTCTTGAGAAGATCGTTAACATCAACCGAAAAGATTGGGCATTAAAATTGGATGATGCTCTGGGCATACCAGATCGCATATAAGATAATAGGTTGGGCACATCTCCATATCAACTCGTCTTTGGGAAGTCGTGCCACATTTGTCGGTAGAATTGGAGCACAAAGCATTTTGGGCGGTCAAGAAACTAAATCTGGATTTTTTGAGCGGCGAGGAAAGGTTGCTCCATTTGAATCGGATGGAAGAGTTTAGGGATGAAGCTTACGAAAACTCCGAATTTATAAGGAAAGAACCAAGAGGTGGCATGATAAGATGATCAAGAAAAGAGAGTTTTTGGGAGAACCGTGTGCTCTATACAATTCACGCCTTAAATTTTTCCCGGGAAAACTCAAGTCTAAGTGGTCGGGGCCATTCGTGATAAAAAAGTATTGAATCCACCGGGATTGTAGAATTGTTGACAAATGTAGCGAGACTTTCATGGTAAATAGCCAACGGATGAAGCACTACTTCCACCAAGGAAATCAAGAGGAGGTGACATCAACCACCCGCATGCGACCGTAATTTAACAAAAAGCGTCAAGCTAAAGACGTTAAATATAGCGCTTGTTGGGAGGCAACCCAACGGTTTTTTTCGTGTGACTTTCATTTTGTGTGTGTTTAGTTTCAATTTTGTGTGATTTGAGTGATTTGATATGCGTGTTTCTATTAATGAGTGTGATTTGTGTGTTTTTTTCATTTCGTGTGTTTTTTTCAAAAAAAAAATTTCTGAATTGTCAGACAAAAAGGGTAGCCCGTAGCGTGGCACACCACCCGTGCAAGCGCCCCACAGAGAGTTGGGGAATTCTGCCGGGTGGCGCACATGTAACCCACAGGCTTGACGCACCACCCGTGCGCCGCAGAAAAGGCTTAAATATGACGTTTTAAACTGTTCTTCTCCAAATCCCCAAATCGCGCGCCCATTACTTCCTCCTTCATTGCCTTCGAATTTCTTGTAATTTCTAAACAAATTCTCCCATTTAATCACTCCCCCATCACATTAGAACCACAATTTGCATTGTATTCAAGTGTGATTGAAGAAAAAAAGATAAAGCACCTATGGTTCAAGTTCTTCACTTTGATTCAAATTCAAAAAATCTTGTGAAGAGCTTCATTTATCCTTGAATTTCTTGTCATTTATGTCAAGAGAATCAAGATTGGTGCTAGCTTTCGTATTTTGCTATGTTTTCAATGAAAACTCTTGAAGCAATTTATCAAACACCTTGTGGGATTGTGTAATTGAGGAGATTTTGGATGAATTGTTGATGAATAAGGCATGGCCAATGATTGTTTAAGCTAATACTTGTCTAGAATGGCCATAAGTTTTTTGCTTGGGATAGTTGGTCGATCAAAGTAAAGTAGTGGAAGCGAATTTGCATCACCTAATATGTTAGCTTTAATCCCCTACTTTGTTGTTGCCATTGATTATATGGGATGCTAATGGAATGTATTTCGTGTACAAATCCTTCATGGCCGAGCAAAGAAATCCCAAGGTGGAAGGAGACGCGCACGCGGGCGGCACAACGCGACGTGGCACCGCCAAAGGGTCGATCGAAACAGTCCCGCGGCATACGGGGTTGAATCGACAAACGCGATGATCTTGAGCGATGGAATCACTTGGTGGCCGCCAAACAGCTCCATCCCGCTATGCCGACGATGATTGTACCCAAACTTTGGGGATACATGAGACGTTTTGGCGCCTCTTCGCAAAGGTTGGATGGACAAACTTCATGAGCCGGGTGGCCGACCTTTAAACGATATACATTCGAGTTCTTGAGTACCGTTGAAGTACTCAAACAAGGCGGACTTTTGAGCCATATATGATACGCTTTTAGTTGGGGAACGTCGAGACAATGTCTATGACCCAATTGAACACCATTTTTGAAGTTCCAATGAACGCTCGTACCGATGCCCCATTATGACCAATATGACTTCCGGAGAATGCTTGTGGAAACACCACAAACGAGGCCTATGTTGTATGCCGCGCGGACCGCAAAGCCTCTTGGATCCGGAATCCGTTTTCCGGTACATACAACGCGTGACCGCTTCCTCCGTGTTCGCCCGAGAAAATATTGGAGGGATGA
Organism: Rehmannia glutinosa; assembly: GCA_016081115.2. Lineage (NCBI taxonomy): Eukaryota > Viridiplantae > Streptophyta > Magnoliopsida > Lamiales > Orobanchaceae > Rehmannia > Rehmannia glutinosa. The sequence goes on from CM071926.1 coordinate 151,123,127, forward strand.
TTACTAAGGAGCTTTATCTACTCGGTGTATGGTCACGATACCCTACAACACAACCGTCAATTTCGCAGAGCAAACAGAACGATTAGCTAAAGGGAAGTGGGGCACGATTTCTATAGGGCCTCATTACTCCCTATTGCCCGACATTTCAACGTCGATTTCCGAGGCTTGGAGCCTATCCTGGCAAAGAGGTTAATTTGGCATCGTTGCACCACATGAAGTTCATAGCAAACGAAGACAACACATTGGTACTTCTACAAAAGAAAGGTGCTGCATTTCCGTTGCTTAACCCGCCATACACCACAGTCGATACATTGGCGGATACCACCATTTCTAATGAACTGGACGCACATAACCGAATTACGGGGCTATAGATGCAAGGAAGAGGCTAGAGTTGAAGCTTCCTAGATGAGGAAGATTTGGTGGCGGAGGAGGATGAGATACATGGAAGAGAAATGGGGTGGAACCTCATCACCCCCAAATTGATATGATATACCCGAGTCCTCACACGGAGGCGATTACCCCGACGTTCTCAAAGGGGATCATCCTCGGTGCATTGTGAGTGGAGGACCCCAACGCGCACTGATTTTCAAGATATGTTATATGCGTTGAGGGAGGACTTGCGTCGCCGCAAAGAGAGGAGTTGAGGCAACATAGGGCTGATTTTCTCGCATTCCGAGGAGACGGGCAAGTGCTCCAACAATGCCTACAAATGTGGCATATTTCCCAAGGCCACTTCCCACCGCCGCCACCGCAGTGATTCGTATATCCCCACTTTTTGTTATTGAAATTCTATTTTTCCCCTTAGACACTATAATTTCATTCAAGTTTGGGGAGAGATAGTATTTTTAATATATGAAAAGTGTGGATACAAAAATATATATATTCATGCATTTTGTGTTTTCATAGTTGCATTAGAGCATTCTATGTTGCATTTGCATTAGAGCACGTTTATAGCTTTAGCACGTCTATTGCTTTCGTAGTGGTTAGAAAGTGAGTCGAGGGCATGTTGCAACTTGTTGTTTGTGTGTTGATTGAAAATTCATATTGTTGGGATTGGATGTTGGTTATGAGTTGATTGAGCTTGAATAGATGACATTGAGCATGTTGATATGGAAAACCTGGGTTTGATGCTTTGAATTACATAATTGCAAGCCTGTGAGCTTTTGAGCCTTTACGCTTGTATCTTGTGCGGTCTTGTTGTTAAAATTCCTAGAAGCTTCTTGGGTATCTCTGGCCAAGGCCACATGTTGTATGCGGTGTGAATGTGATTAAAGGCCATATTTGCTAGCCTTTCAAGTTTTTTACCTACCTAAAGATGTTGAAATTCCTAGTTAGCCAAGTTGAGCCTATAGCCTATTTATTTGATAACCACAAAATTTAACCCGATCTTAATATATCCATCACCTTAAACTCGAATGTATAGCGTTGAGTAAAGGAATGAATGAGGATGAATGGGTGGGAATTGAAAAGAGGATAAGTGGGCATACTTGGTTAAATGGGACATAAAAAGAGGAATGAAATGAGTTGAATAAAAAAGGGTTGAAAATGCACAAATGAAAATTGATTGAAAAGTTGATAAACTTGGGGGGCGAAGGATTGTGAATTGAGGCGATTCTCAAAGAAAGAAAGGAAATGGAGATAAATAAAGTTGATAAAAATGAGGGATGATTGGAGTAGCATATGGGATTGTAATGAAAATGATTGATATGCTCATCGGTCTATATACTCGAAGTTTGAGTCACTTTATCCAAAAATTTCCTACCCAAACCAAAGAGCCTTCATTACAACCAAATGAGAAAGTCCTTTTGATTCACAAATTGCATACACTCTAGCCGGAGATATGAGACTAATTGCAAAGCCTATGGTAATTTTGCGACATCGAATTGATTTGAGCGTAAACACGCTCCTATATCCTCGTGAGATGAGAGTATACACTTAACTTTGAGAGTTGGAATTCAGAGCATTTCACTTTGTTTTACTGGAGGCGTGTTCTTTGATCGATATGTGAGGCTTGATTGGTTTGTTTTGACATTCATGATGAACAATATGAATTTTTTTCGATCCGCTGTGTGCGCTTTATTCTTATCTCCTGTTGTGCTTTATCGTATTTTCAAAAAAAATTGTTGGATCGACTACAACAAAAGATAAGTTTGGGGGATTTTGATAGGTGAGTTTTGCATGTATTTTGAGGCGTATTTTAGCTATAATGATGGGTAAACATGCACATACTGCGTTTAAAATGTTACATATTCACTCCTCAGTGGAAAAGATATTACACTTTGCTTATTTTGTAGGAATTTCATGATATTTGAAGCAAATTGAATACGAATACGAGGATAGCAAAATGGAAACACTGAGGATTGAGGGATATACGAGTGAAGCCTAAAAGAGCGAAAGTTGAGCGTCTACTAAAAGACAGTGGGCACACGGTTGGGCGGCTCGACACCACCCGGCACCCTCGTATAAATATAATTGAGTCAACATGGCGCACGGCAGCCCATGCATCGACGCATGACCCGTAGGCCCCCCATGAGGATGACCGATTTCACGTGTGGTGGCGCACGGGTCTGGCCGTGGCCCGACGCACCACCCGTGCACTCTGCTGCAGATTTCTGATTATTCCATCGTGGTGGCGCATGGTAACCCGTGCTCGACGCACCACCCGCTCGTCGCGCTGAATCCCATAACTGCAGATTATGCCCTAAACTTGACGGGTATAAAAAGCTTTGGGGGCGCACACAAGGATATTCGGGCATTTTTGGGATCTACAACACAAGACAATGGTCAACTCTTGGAAGGAGATATCAAGGAGACAATCGGTTGCATCGCGAGCTTGAAGAATCCGAGATACATCGAAAAGATTGTCGACGTTCCTAAGTTTTTCTTGTCTTCTCCGTTAGTTTCAATCTTTCATTTTCATTTGTAATGCTGAACACTTTGTTTATAAGTTGTTTAATCATGTGTAGCTAAGCTCTAGAGATTTCCTAGTTTAAAAGAGATTAATGAACTCTTGTCGATGTTTTAATCTTAGTTGAAGTTATTATCTTGAAGCCTATTTGAGTATTTTGAGCTTATTCTTGTTTTATCACTTGATCAATGATTTAACTTGTTTGATATATTGATTCATATTCGAGAGACGAAGTTTCAATATTAGATCTTTCAATACTGATACAAATATTTGCATGAATCGAGAGGTTTGTAAATATTTGTGAGGACTTTTGATCTTTAAACTTTCGGGAGTTGAATGCTTCAATCTACTTTTTATATGCATCTCGAGATGGAGGATAAAATAGCTTTGTGATCATCTTATAGAATATTGATAATAACGTAGCTTGATTAAACCTGACAACCAGAGGATTATTAATCGAAACCTTAACTCTAAATCCATTTCATTATCTTGATACTTCTATCATTTGTATTATCTTAATTTTGTGTTTTAGTGATTTAAACCGCCTTAATCTCAATACAACAATCATCAAATTTCGATCGCCTAAAATAAAAATAAGACTATCTTCGATCAATACTTAAAGCATATTAATTTATTAGTCTCCGTGATACGACCTTGCTTACCCTATTCTATAAACTACACCGTACACTTCGGTGAAGCTAAAAGTAAGGCGAACAGACATCGGACAATTGCGATCGTAATCCCCTCCTAAACCTCAATGCCTTATTTATATCAAGATCAACCAACACGGCGCAAACTTACTCGCTTGGTTGAATTCTCTTTCATACTCGCCCACAATCTTGTTTCTTTGTTTGAAATTTTGAAATTTTGTCTCTTTTCTCGATCACGATACGATCGCGGAAAACTTGTCCATGACAACCTCCATGAACCCATTCCAAGTCAATGCATCTCTGCTCCTCTTCTGCTATAGTTCTCCAATATCCTTCCCACAAATGATCGCATCCTCACTAGCCGAAAGGTGACACATGTGACTCTTTGCTCACAAGGCATCTAATGAGCCGGAAACTCTTTCTAAAGATCGAACCATTCCTCCACAAAGCCACTGACCATCACGCCCATTGAATGTAAAGTAGACGAAAATGGCGAAATTGTTCCACGGTCGCCCTCATATTGTTATTATTGTTATTGTTTTGCAGACCGCCTCGTGAATTTGGGAAGACATCACCGACAGAGCATTGGCTTGATTTCCAACATTAGCTTGATTTTCATTGTGGCTTGATTGTCATTCTCATTCGTGATGGTTTTCTATTCAAATTTAACGGGAGCCATAATCCTACAAGTATACATAATGCTTAACTAACATAATAATCGAATATTAAGTTTTGCTACAAACACAACATAAGGAAAAAATAATCGTGAGACAAATAATAGTAGATTTAATATACTTCAACATAAGAATATTACTTCAACCCTTTAACAAGAATTTATTCGATTAGTAGGGAAAATAAAGGCATTTTTAATTAAACAACTCAAAAGTTCTCGCCCTCTTCCTCATTTCCATCTTCATTCGGATCCTCCACTTCATCTTCTTTCATGTTCTCAATTATACTCAATACACTTTGCAAACAACCTAGAAGTGAATGCCCCATAGTCAATTTAGAGTGTGTAGTCTTGTATGTCATACTTCACCATTGTTCCACACAAATATTCAAATTTAGCCTTCTTCCATTTGGGTGGCAAATAATCAACCACCGTGCACGTGAGCACCACATAATGATTGGGGCACTACCCAAAAAATGCACTTCATACCATTTCTCGATGCATTTTTACCATGTGAGGTTTCTATGTTATCGCCATCTTTGATTTTATAATTAAGCTGTAATTAGTTAGCTCTGCTTTGAGATATCAAGATCCTCCAATTACGCACTTTTTCTAAAGAAAAGTGTCTTGGCTTACATCTATATTTGTAGTCATATTAGTTAAACACCAATATATATATATATATATATATATTTTTTTACAAGGCACATAGATTATTATCTAACAATGACATAAAAATTGTACAATTATACATGGAAACATGTATTACATATGGCATATAAGAAAAATTAAATGGCATAATAAATTTGTCACATACTTGGAGCAGTTCGACTAAGATATGACGGTGATGGATGACTTTAAATTATTTTGTCTAAAAAAATATACATTTTTTACACGTCTACAGAATCATAGACCTGCTCTGATACCACTGTTGTAACGCCCCAGTTTTACAAAATAAAAATATTCCGACTTTTATAAAAACGTTATTATAAAAACACGTTTTTTAACAAAATAATTTAATAAAACAAAATATTTAAATATAGATAAATACCAGTCACATTATTATTGAAATATTATAAAAATGTTCCATGACATAAAATAAAATAATTCAAATTCCAAAGTTAAATTTAGTTTCATCCACATCGACGATCTTCACTTTCGACCGCTTAACTCAAAGATTATAAAATGAAGGGTGAGCTTCCACTTGCACAAGAGGACCAACTTTTGTCAATACATAATAAATCATACAAGCATAATCACTTATAATAAAACATGTAATTTCCTCTATAATTTTTCTCTGATCACAAGAATTAAATTATAGCACACTTCCGCTTAACCCAAGATCAATCTTCAATCCCTGATTTATTTACTATCTATGCATAATAATATATAATCCTCTTGCATATCACATATAATCCAAAATAATAAAAGACATGAAACATGAAACATTATATAAAAGACATGAATTAAGAAAATCCCTACCTCAATTGATTTCTCGTTAATCCGTAGAGTAACTAAAATAATTATTCTGATCCTCTTGATTCTCGATTATTACATAAATTATAAAATTATAATTAATACATTTATTTAAGAAATTTTATGAGTTAGAAAATTATTGAAATATTGAAAAGAAATTTAGCATTTCCGTGGCTTAATATGCTATTAGTTAAAAATTTAGATTAATTAAAATTAAAGGTTAAAATCCTAAATTGAATCTCAATTCAGAACCGTGAATTGAAATTTTTTTACCCCTAATTTTGTGGATATTAAAGTCCTTTCGCAGTTATCCTTATGACTAATTTGTTTAAGCCATGGGGACGTACCGCTTACTAACACCATATGTCGCACGTAGTCGCCACCGGTGTTCTATAAGGGTCTCGTAACAGGCTCCATAAAGCTTCTTCTATCCTTTCGTACAAATTTCGTTTTGACTTTCAGACCACTTTCTTCAACAAACTACACAGTTTTATTAAAGCTTCCACCAAGTCCGTTAGTCACAACGTTATACATAAAGCAGACTTTCATTGTTCAATCAACTTTTGGAAAAGTTTATCTATGAGACTATTGATAGTGGCCTCTATCCGCCATTATGTATCAAAGGATCCTATAAACGATAAAATAAATATTATGATAAAGCATGCACATTTTCTTTCACTTTTCGAGGGGCACGTCAAATTTTACTTAAAAAGTAATATTGTATGCAGATACCGAGTGTTCGATGACTTAGACAATTGTCTGCCATTCAATCCCTGCCATCAAATGGCCATGAAGCAATAGTTGTGCAATGGCCTGTGGTCAGGTGTGAATGAACTTGCATGAAATAAACAGTTTACATTTTGCACGTAATCCATGCAGTCCTTCACCATTGTTAGCCGCTGAGCCATTTTTTTGATTCGAAACATAACTGGGGTCACTAGGGCAAACCTCTGGCGAGCTTCTTCCATGGCTTGAACAGTTCTATCATCGTTTAATCGCAAAGGAAGATTCCATCGATTGATCGCTTCATAAAGTGTGCATTTGTACTAAATGAAGCGTCGCGCACATCTACCCTTTGTCGCGATCGCCAGGTAACTTTTCACATTCAAATAATCCACAAAACTGACGCCAATCTTTTTCTCAATTTCGAATACCTCAACAACATGATTTTCTGCTTCTTCATACTTATTCATCAAAGATTTGCCGCATTTCACCCACCGCAAATTGGCACACAAGCTTCACTTTCGGGCATGGCTAGTAAAGAAGCAAGTTTTTCTTAAAGCATCACTTGTTCATTATCCTTCCTTGGAATATGCTCAATTGTTACATCTCCAAGCCATCCAATGTTTCCTTCGCATAATCCACGTATGGGAAAGAGTCGGCTTCTTCACCAGATATCTTAAGAGTTGATTAACCACCAATTTAGAGTCTCCATAAACTTCTAGATGTAATTGCTTTATGTCAATCTATCTCTAACCCATGATAACAGCTTGCATTTAGCAATGTTGTTTGCACAAATTTCCAGTTGTGAGCAGCCGAGTAAGGCAAGACTTTCTCTATCAAACGTAACCCAAAATGACTCAGCCTCCGCATCCTTTCTGCGAAGTTTCATCAAAATACATCTCCATGAGGAAATCAATAAAAGCACATCTCGCTATCAGTGCACTACTGATAACCTCTTTAGCAGCAGGATGGGATGGTCCGCCACATTTTCATTTCCATCGCTGAGGACATATGTGATTTCAAATTGTTGAAATTGGGAGGCATATTGCAATTCTATCAAAAAGGATCTTTGTCGAAGATACTTTTAGTAGATTTGCTTTTTGAGACAAGACGAATTGTGTGAGCTGAAAGTGTTGCTTTTTAACTTTGATCGCGAAAATTAATGTCAAGTATATCTTCAATTTGTGAATAATTCAACTCATTTGGTGTCATCACACAACTGCTAAGCATAAAGCTTCTTTTTCCACCATCATTTTGTGCTACAGAGAGCCCAATGGTAACATTCTGAGCAAACATTATAAAGGATCAACTAGCGCCTCAGATATCGTACAACTAACACAGAGACTGGGCCACATGCCTTGGATACTTTGAAACATTTTAGCAAGATTCATCCCATTCAAATGGAACAACTTTCATCATAAGACGATCAATGGTTGCATCAACCGACTAGATTTGAAAATGAACCTTCAAAGATAAGCCAATTGTCCTGCAAACCTCTTTGAAGTTCGAGAATATCACTGAGTTCATGATCCTACTATCGCATCGATCTTTGCTTCAATTTCCATATTTACAGACAAACTACAAACCCAATAAAACTTTCTTGATCGGATACCAAATACCCACTTAAATGTTCATCTTGTTGATATCTCCTTAAAAACTTCCTTAGACTGGCAAGGAGGTGATCTTTTCACTTCTGTGATTATACACCACATCATCCACACAAGCATTATTTTGTGAAGCATATCATCAAGATTTTCACATAGCTGCTGATAAGTAGCTCCAAAGATTCTTCAAAACCGAATGACACTACTGTTAGTAGTAGTATACTTTGGAGTACGCAAAGGCTGTCACAACTTCATCCTACGGAGCCATACATATTTGATCAGATCCACGATCCATCCATGAAAGATAATGCAGCAACATGTAACTGAAAACGTAAAGTACAACGACG